>OU015440.1:16000000-16600000 GCA_907164795.1 Hemaris fuciformis
GCCCAGCAGTGGGACGTAAATGGGCTGGTGATGATTATAAAACCATCTATTTCCATAATTATCCAGGTGTTATTTAGTATTAACAAACAAGCCACCATAATTGTGTCCCCTAGCGAGACAAATTTGAAGTTATTTCTCAGCAGTCTATACTATTCGGTACGTCAGGATAATAAATATTATTTCTATCAGATGAACCGATTGATTCGCAATGCTATTGCATTTAAAATACGTAATTAAGACATTTGCGAAAATAAACTATATATTTAAAAAGCAATTTGTTTCGCTGAGAAATCTTGAAAGTTAAATAGCCTGTTGAAATAAATTGGTTTGCATTCCATTTGCATACTACTATGATACTGCTTAGATGTTTTGTTATTGTGTAGGGCGGGCTGCAAGATTTTTAATTCGAACCCAATATACATAGCCTTGACGAAGAGCAAATAAGAAATGATCTAAATTTTGATTTTTTGTTAGAACATTTAATAACTTTAAGATTCCTACTTAGAATTTTGATTAATTCTTAGTTTTGTTTTAATGAGGCATTTTTTGTTTTGTTTTGATAGACTGACGGTCCGCAGGAAGCCGTTGAATGCAGGCTGCTTTTGATATATCTCTAAGTCTTTGTCCAGCAGTTGACGTGTTTCAGCTGATGATGAAGAAAAATCTCTTTTGTGGTATGTTAATTAAATAAAAAAAAGGAATGTTCTTTGTTTTTTTTTATGTTTTGTTTTAATTTTATTTTAATTTGTAGTGTAACAACCATAGACAGGCCACCTTTCTCAGAATTTGTTCATTTATGTCTAACCTTATCATTTTGTACGTAACACATATTTTCAATTTAAATACTGAACAGTCACTCGATCAAAGAATCTATACTCAGGTAAAATAATAAAACAAAAAAAACCATTACACTTTAAAACTAAAATGAAAAATAAGACCCTACCTCCGTTACAGTGTTTGCTATCGCATAGGTTAAGAATATGTTCTTCACCATCGAATTGAACCACAAACCACTCTCCTCACAAAAATCTCAATAAGCAACAGAGTTACCTCGCGTCGTGTTTCGGAAAAGTACCACAATATACAACCCTCCAATTAATTTCCAATTTTTAGCTTCAAAACCCCTTCTGGGAATTTCACGTATGGAATTTCAAACTCAAAAACGCCGAAATATTTCAGAAATCCTGTGAACATTAATTGTATCTAACATTCACAGGAAATTTAGAATGAATCTGTCAGAAGCATAATTTTAATTACGAACTTTTTTACCACACCCCTTGGGGGTCGGGTTTCATAATGAAATGTAGTAGAAGCATGAATCAAAGTTTATAAAAAGATTGCAACCTACTCGCCAACAGGTCGCTATTTTTATTACGAGCACGCCAAAGTGTTGTCTAGAGGTGAATATCAAGTGCCAATTTGGTATTTTTACGTGCCCAGTAGTGGGACGTATTGGGCTGATGATGATGATGATGAATTTGATATTTTGGACATCTATCTTGTCGTATACCAGCCGATATAAGTCTCGCTGGGTTCAGGCCTTCTCTACGACTGAGAGACTTCTTGTTTTTCTTGATTCACATAGTAATAAATTTATAAATATTTCTATCATTTTTATTTATTATCTGACCGTTGGTATGGGATCAGTCTGCAAAACAAGCAGCTTGCATATTCGATCCCTGCATAAAGACAAATGATTTTTTTTGTCAAAGCTAATGGGACCAAAATATTCTCGAATTTTCTGTTATCCATGACCTTGCTGTAATATACGTCAGACATACTTCTGCATAATACTATTGACGGTGTATTTACCTCCCAGTACGGTGTCGTCACTCTCCTGTGGCAGTATAAAAGAACTCAATAAAAGTCGCACAGCTCAGAGTTCCACAGAGTACAAAAAGCAATATTTCACGAGTACATTTGATTCCGATCCGCAACGTTCGGTTTTATTGAATAACTTTCAATACGAGGTTGATACGATGCGTTAAGTCGGGTTCTGAAGTTATTCAGTTCCCTGTTGTATCGAGTTTGATTGTTGTGTACGCTAACTTTGTCTAGGAAGAAGGTTTTCCTCAACTTTAAGTTGTTCTGTGATATTTTCTGTTTGTTATTACGTTGGAGGCGAATGATGTAATTTTTGTACTATGACTTTGGTTTTATGTCGAAAATAAGCTTCATCTCTTCAATACGTGGAGAGACTGCCTCCACAAATCTGCGGCACCGGAGTGCGTTCTGCGATCAAGAGGTCCTAGAATCGATTTCCGGGTTAGGCAGAATGTTATTCATTAAAAATTCTTAGCAGCCTAGAAATCTGGACATGTGCCCAAAGAGTGCCAATGCATTCACTCTCTATATCACTCTCCTCTTCATCACTTTCGCAAAAAAACCATACTAGCAGCTTCTTCACATCCAAATAAAATACATTTTTTTTCAGTGCTGTGGGTTGTCTGGAAGAAATCGCAGCTAGCGATAAGACCGCTTGTTGTAGCTATATATATTTTAAGTTGTATGTCATTTATGTTATATTCCCTTGTATAGTGTATAAAAAAATATATTAAAAAATAAATGAATAAAACACATTCACAGAAGAATACAACACCTCATTTGTTACAACGTTTAGTATTAATCCGTTGAAAGTACATTTTCCTTGTCATCAACCTACAAAACAATTGAAGTAGAAAGGTTGTAAGAGGCAGCATTAAGCGAATCGGCACGCAGTCAACAATTTGCATAATCACACGAAAATCGCGAAGTCTGTACGGTGTGCGATCGTTACGCATGCTTCAGTTCCATCGACTGTCTCTAATCCGTCTGGGAATTGATGACACAAATAATGCGCAGTGGGCGAGAAATGAATTCGTAAGTTCAGAAAGTTCCGTATGAAATTGAAATGGTTGTACCAGTTGGGATTGAATGCAAAGTTCGCTCGTTCCATTATTTCTCTTAGAAAGTTAAAGCCTCGCTTTGATGACTTATTGAGTGGATTCTGCCTTTTTAAGTAGTTGGAGGATTTAAAATTCAATAAAGTATTACTAACTCTCTTTCAGAGCGACAGGTTTTGTTCAAACAATTCTTTTCTGAAGGTTATTTATTCCACATTTACATATGAACACAGAGACTCTATTACACCGTTGTGAAATAATTAACAGCAAATGTAACTCTCCCGACGAGGGACGGCTATAAAAGATCATAAAGTTCAACATCCGAAAGATTAATATAAAAACAAACAAAATACTCGGATATTTCTTATACCAATAAACGGCAAGGCGTTCAGGCGTCCTCTAAAGGAGAATGAAGCTTTGGATCGGTTTGCCAACTCGCGCATTTGTTCCATTCTACCTAATGGGGTCTTTTGAGGATCAAATTTCGACGTACATGACTAGGATTGTGTCAAAATTAACTACGACAGTAGGGTAGTACATATAAACTCTTATGCACATTTTAGTAATAAAAAAATCATTAACAACAATATTTTTTCTGGAAAAGCATCAAGATCGGTTAGAAATGAAACGATAATTAATATTTTAAACATGGACTCCTGTAAGATAATATGACGTCACGCAATAATACACACGCACATTTAATGGCGATGACGTCAATATTCACAATGTGCATCCTTGACTTATGACAAGATTATTACTTCCATTCGATTTGAAAGTAAAGTTACTGGATAAATTCTAAAATTTATTTTTGTATTAAAATTGAAATAACCCGATGTTTTATTGTTAATTGTTATGTTTTATTTATTTAGTTGGCTAAGCACCAGCTTGCGAAACGAGAGGCCGCGGGTTCGATCCCCGCACCGAGTTTGTTTGTGTGATTCACAAATATTTAAAAAGTCTTTTTTTAAATACCCTATTTAAAAAGAAAAGTCTCTCGTAGTTTCTGATACCCACGACATAAGACTCGTATCTTAATGTAGTGTCAGAATGTACATGTATGTGACTGTTGGGTGTATTTATATAAAAAAAAAGTAAAAAAATATACTCGTATTCAAAACCTCTATCGTTCTTCCCATCCAATGCCCTTGTCACTTTTCTGACACATTATAAATTTTCCTATACTTTTTCTCAAGACAACACTTGATACAAAAATGTTCGACTAAACGGAATGCTAAACTTTAGCATAATACGACATAGTGGTAATGACTCGAAGTCAAATGGTTCAAGAACGCTCGTCGGAAATGTTCGAACGAGCGCAAATTGCAATCCATTTCGAGTTGCCTGCTGGGATATGGCAGAATTGCCGCTGATTTCAGTGGAGTTTACCAGTTTATGCGACTTACTTTAGTAATAACAACGGTTCGAAACCCATTTTAGTCGACAATGTTTAAAAGCATATCAAACATGCGCCAGTAGTATATGCTATCAGAATATGAAGATATTCATCTAGTCATAAGCCCTTTCTTGATACGGAGGGGACGGAGACCGAAATTCGGAATGAAAGTTTATGGCAGTCACAAGTCCACGCACTCATCATCATCATCATCAGCCTCTATACGTCCCACTGCTGAGCACAGGTCTTCTCAACAACTGAGATGGCTTAGGCCTTAGTCCACCATACTGGCCTAGTGCGGGTTGGCGGAATAACCCACTTAAGAAATTCTAAGAACTTTTATATGTGCAGGTTTCCTCACGATGTTTTCCTTCACAGTAAAGTTAAAGAAACACGCGATCTGTCAAGTTATAATAATATAACTTTCTGAGAACAGCATTGTAAAGCTTTTTCTTTAATTCATCGTCACCTACCTACAGTTGTCCAAAGGGTCCGGACTTAAATCGTGTAGCTTGTTGGTTTATCCGAGGATTCGCCGACGGATATACGAGACCGACCACTTAGTTGGTGCTCAAAAGCCCGCCTTTAATTAAGTTAGTTTACTTTAAGCTTAATTAGATCAGATAGTTGGACATTACCGTAATGTACGCAGTTTACCTGACCGTTATTACTTAGGTAAATGTAATTAGAGGGGCCACCGTTATATCGTAGACTTTTAAGAGATATAAACATTTTTAGTTGAGGGGATTGAACCCACAGCTTCACAGGTTCCACCAGTAGCGCCCGGAAGTTGCAAAAGTTAATACTAGAAATGACAGCGATGTGATTAAAGAGACAGTTTATTTTTATATGCAAACTAGGTTTCATAGATCTTTCTAAATACAGATTTTGATAAAAAAAATCCTATTCTTTCCAGTGGTGGTACTTCCATAGAAGCCCAAAAGCTCAGTATGCCTTACAAAATTCCTAACAATAATCTTTAAGCTTTAAATCTTTATTTAACAAAAGTAATTTTACATAAAAATGAGAATATCCTGACCCCACAATAAACAAATATAAACTAAACTTTACATAATTAACGTGTAACAATTTTGGGCTTATATGGAACCGTCACTGATTCTTTCGTCTCCTAATATTTTTCTCTTATTGAGAGGAGGGGGAGAAAAAATCTCGATGGCTTCAAGTTCGAATCACGATCGCACACAACTGATTTTTCAAAATTATCCGTGTATTCACAGGAATCTTTGACGGCTTAAGAAAACATACCGCAGGGAATTTCCAAACCAAAGTTTTAGCTGAACTACGTCTGGAGAGCACGTTTTTAAATAAAAGCAAGATTGCACATGTACAGAGACTAAAGCGACTAGAAGATAAAAGACAATATATTCCTTACTTTTAACACATTTTAGAACTCTTAAGCCGAATGAAACTCCACTTAGGAAAATGTTTTAACATTTCTTTAAAATTTTTTGAGGACTTTAAACTAGAAAATATATGTGGTAACTTTCTAATCTTTATACCGTATCTGTCCCGGTCTCTCTAGTAAAAAGTTCTGTTAAAACTGCCGCTATATGCTAATGGAATACCAAAAGAGTTTCAATCTCAAGTTTGTTAATTTTCTCAGCTCGCAGTTAATTATGACAGAAAACACCGTCAACCCCTAATACGTTTTTTGACCTGATTGACTATAACTCTTCTTTTTATTTGTTTCCCTTTACGATATTAATAAAAAAATAATTTATAACTCCATTATCATCACATCAATTAAAATTATAAAATATAAGGACTTACCGTTATTAACTGAAGAAAGCTCCTTCGTTTCAGTGGAAAGTAAACGAGCTAATAAAAACTAAAAACTTCTAGTTAAAATCAAAGTTTTATGTGTTCAAATCGCGGTATAAGTATGTGCCGTGCGATCTAGAGGTCCTGGGTTCGATTCCCAGGTCGGGCAGTGTTATTGGGTTTTTCAATTAGGAAATTCCCGGAGTCTGGAAATGTGTCCGAGAAACGGCAATAGGCTCGCCCCCTATTACGTGGGACTGATACATATATGGAGGAATGTGGGTGCAGTAATGCACCTCTGCCTACCCTTTCGGGGAATACAGGCGTGAGTTTATGTATGTATGTATGTATGTTATGTGTGACAGAAAACATCGTGAGAAAGCCTGTATACTAGAAAGTTGTCCATTAGGAATTTCTTAAATATGTCAAGCATCAACCTGAACTATGGTACCAAGGACTAACCCATGTCATGACACGAGATAATATTGAAGTAATGATTTCAACACTAGCAAGCTACCAACACACACAAAAAATATACATAGAAAAGCGCTACCCTTTTGCAGTTCTGTCGATTTCCTTGGAAAGAACATTGATAAAAGAACCTATACTTAAAGGCTTTTATGAAATTACTGAAAGGTAACGAACACAGCTGACAAAAACTATTGCAATAAATTATTTTGGATTATTCGATAAGATTTTTTAATGTCGACGATTTGACTTGAAATATTATGTTAAAGGAGATTGTTGATCATTTCTGGCCACTTGAAATTGAATTTTATTGCCTTTATGGCATAAGCGTATAACGAGCAACAAAGACCCGGGTATCAGGAAAACTATCACAGGAATATTCCGGTTTGAAATTGTCATTAGCAGCACGGAGTCTGGAGATATGTCGTAAAACGGCAATAGGCTCGCCTCCTATTACGCTTAAATTAAATCACTATTGTCGAAATGTAAGGAGAAGTACACCAGTGCCTAATCCTTTCGGGCTACAAGCGTGACCATGCTATCATCATCACCAGCCCATATACGTCCTACTGCTGGGAACGAGCCGCCTATACAGCCGGGGGGGCTTAGGTCCACCACGCTGGCCTAGTGCAGGCTGGCGGATTACACACCTAAGAAATTCCTAAGAACTTTTTTAGGTGTGCAGGTTTCGTCACGATGTTATTTTTAAGTACGTGATAGTTCATTGTGAATAATAATAATAATAAAGTATTTATATGGAAAGAGTGATGGCCTCGAGGTTTAGGCGCGCGGTCGAGAATTTCGGCGGTCGCAGGTTCAAACCCCAGGCACACACCTCTGACTTTTCGAAGTTATGTGTGTATTCACAATGAATTATCACTTGCTTTAACGGTGAAGGAAAACATCGTGATAAAACCTGCACACCTAAAAGTTCTTAGGAATTTCTTAGGTGTGTAGTCCGCCAACCCGCACTAGGCCAGCGTGGTGGACTAAGGCCTAAATCCTCTCAGTTGTAGAGGAGGCCCGTGCCCAGCAGTGGGACGTATTTGGGCTGATGATGATGATGATGGTGATTTATATGGAAAAAAAGAGGAAAACGACTTCCATGCTATAATGAATTTTAATTCGACACGATATATTGTGTCAAAATGAAAATTCATTGGTTATAACCAGCCTAGTGAATTCGTTCATTAAAATCATAAAATAGAACGAAGGACTTCGAGATTATTTTCCAAATAACCTTCAATATGAATGCCGAATGTTCTAAGCCGTGTTATCTCTAGACATGCGAACGTGATTATTATAACAGTTCGGCTTAACGTATTAGGCTATCTAATTTTATGTACATTTATCGTGTTTTCGCATAATTTTGTACTACAGCCCTGTGGTATTATTTCATACTAATTGTTTATTTCAATAGTAATATTAAATATATAGGCGCAAAACCATATACTAAGAGCTATGTCATCGCTCCACGTGTTCTTGTCTGGCATAAATAAAAAAGCCACCCGCTGTAGCGGAGCGTGGCATTCGTCCGTCTACGCGTGGATAGCAAACATCCGATTTATTGGGAAATTAAAAAGCATTTTGATTGAAGTTGATTGCTTAAATCACTTCTCAAACAGAATCCCCCAATAATAACGATGTCACTGCTATTCTTAACAATACTGGGCTATATGCCTCGTCAGTTGTGAAGTTTTCTTAAGGAAACCCCAAAATATGAGAAATCATGACAAGAGACCAACAATTGTGACGTCAGCGTTGATGACGTCACACGTTTTAAAAACATTTCAAAGCCCCTCCAACCCCGACATATATATTATATTAAGTTTATTAACACTTTATAATTTTATCTTACATACATAGGTAAGGAGAAGCCAGAGGTGCATTTCTGCACCCACATTTCGCCAAGTATGTGTCAGTCCCACGTAATAGAGGGCGAGCTTATTGCCGTTTTTCCGGCACAATTCCAGACTCCGTGCTGCTACTGAGAATTTCCTAATGAAAAAACCCAATAACACTTTGCCCGACCCGGGAATCGAACCCAGGACCTCTAGATCGCACGGCACATGCTTGTGCCGCTAGACCACGAGACAGTAATTTTATCTTATTTATTTCAATTCCATATGGAGAATATTATTAACTATTCCAGATTCAACTGTAATAACTTCTCCTCGCATATATAAAGAAAAAAGAAGAAAATCTTAATATGGAATGAAAATAAATAAGGAGCAAATCCGCGAGCTACAATAGTTGTTGATGTGTAAATGTGAAAATAGAATTTCGAGGCCCAGATTCCATCTCAATCAGTTTCCATGAGAAGCCGGGGAGCTCCTATGGCTTCACTTTATTACCCACGAATGCTTTGTGAATACTTTGTTCGTATTTATTTGATATCCGAACTGGCTTCGGGTTGCGCCGGCCGTGATATTAAACATTTTGGTCGGGTTATATTTTGCGTGATTTTATAAGTTTATTCTACTAATTCAGAACTATAAAGCTGTATGTATTTTTGGTGATACCTAATGATATAACAGGTTTTTTGAGAAAAAACAAAAATTAATCCGCTTGGTCGTAATGTATTTTTACACAGCATCACAATCATCTGCCTATATACGTCCCACTGTTGAGTACGTGGTTTATGTCTCAGTCCACCGCGCTGGCCTAGTTTGCATACTACATACCCAAGAAATTCCAAAGAACTTTTAGGTGTGCAGGTTTCCTCACGATGTTTTCCTTCACCGTTAAAGTAAGTGATAATTCATTATTTTACACAACGCTTCATTAGTTAAGTCCCACGTAATAGGAGACAAGCTACTTTAAACCGAACCGAACTCACGACATCTCGACCGCATGTGCACTGCGCCTAAGGACCAATGTACACAGTCATTTAAATGTTTTCATCACTTTAGGCGCGACAGTCTAATGCGGAGTGATTGCTTTAGCAATAAATTAGAGTGGATTTGAATCGATGCTATCTCGTAATCTTGAATGACTGCGGCATGAAAGCCTACCATTCATCATCCGAAGCTTTCTGGAGTCTTTAATCAAGAGCTGAGAGACCGCACCACAGAAATATAGCGGTATAGAATCATTACGATCACATTTTGCTTATACGATTACATTTGCTTGTCACCATTTTTCGTAGGAATTACATATAAAGGCCACATAACTTGATGTTGAATGGTTTATTGTTATTTTATTATTATGGTTTTAAAACGTTCTAGATTTTGATGTTATTTAGAGGTCTGGTCTCGTGGTCTCGCGGCACAGGTATGTGCTGTGCGATCTAGAGGTCCTGGGTTCGATTCTCGGGTCGGGCAAAGTGTTATTGGGTTTTTCCATTAGGAAATTCTCAGTAGCAGTACGGAGTCTGGAATTGTGCCCGAAAAACGGCAATAGGCTCGCCCCCTATTACGTGGGACTGATACATACCTGGCGAAATGTGGGTGCAGAAATGCAATCTCTGCCTACCCCTTCGGGGAATATAGGCGTGAGGTTATGTATGTATGTATGTATGTTATTTAGAGGATATATTTGATTGCTTGAAACAGTATTACGGATAAACTCAAAAACTGCTTAACCGATTTGGAAGATTTTTGGTATGTACATAAATGAGAAGCGCTAGTTTACCTATTACAACACACAATTTATACCTACAATTTATTTTAAAATAGACTTAATGTTTAAGGTATTTCCGTACAACCGAATAATTTCTGAAACAAAGATGAAAAGAGGTTGTCGTGTAAATATTGTTTGCAATAGATTGTTACAAAAAACAATTATAATTTGTTGTTGACTACTTATTACACGTCACAAGCATGCATAACCTCACGCCTGTATTCCCCGAATGGGTAGTCAGAGTTGCATTTCTAGCCGCCGGCCATGTACATATCAATCTCGCGTAATAGGGGGCGAACTTAGTGTCACATAATGTAGGTTAGAGGCAAAAAAAATTGTTTTGACACGGTTTCTTGGCGTTTCTATTTCTCGATATATTTCTGTGGACGGCCAAGGGCTCTCGACGCGTCCGTGACTCGCGACAGACACCGGATGACACTCGATGCGATCTCAACGGTCTTATGAACTCAACACGAACATTTGAAATGTATTCCTAGTACTTACTACGCGTTGTAACGCTAGAGAATGTTCAATGAATTGGTTCAGCGGTTTGTACGAATTCGTGCGGAATCAAACTTACTTTGGTATAATATTACATTCTCACGCATGATTCTATGTAAGGGTAGTCGAAATTTATTTCTACCAAAAACTTTTTGTTAACCGTGTTTTAAATCCCACGTAGCCTGTAATATTTTTTAACACATAAACTGCTATTAAATAAATTTATAAATAAATAAATACATCAAACATTCACATTTATGTACATAGTACTGACCCTACTGTAAGATCAAGTCTTGTGTCGTAGATATCAGAAACTACAAGAAACTTTTCGGTTTCACAAATACCCAGACCCGAAACAAAAATGGTGATCACACAAACATTTTTGTCTCGGTACGGAGATCGGACCCACGGCCTCTCGTTTCACAAGCTGGTGGCTAACCAACTGCGCTGCGAGGTTGTCAAAAAACAATAGCATCTAATTAGCCCTGAGAATTGTACCTTGAGTTCTGGTATTTAACGTGGCACACTTATACCACGAAAATTAATGAAGTTACTAGACATCACCTCCACGCGACGAAAAAATTAATATATACGTCATTCACGAACAAAAACTCCAAATAGCCTCAAAAATATTGGAGGTCATACGTTGCCATGGCAACGGGAAGGAGCACCTCACAGCTACCGTACCTCATAACACGAGTTTATTGCCGCGAAACTTTATGAGTTCTTCTCGAAACCAGTTACAAATATAAGTCGATAATATTTTCACTTATGAAATATGACTTGTCGGCACGTGTTGATGTATTTATTGAGGAAAACCACGCTTTCTATTATGTAACTGTTGCGAAACTAACAGCCACACTGCTGTTCCAATTTAAAGAACGTGATAAACAAAACTGTTATAACAATGCGCTCTGGGCTATTTTAAAACGATATTTTTAAGTGATGTTTTTCTGTTTTAATTTTATTAAACGGCTCTGTGTCTAGACGAATTTCGATGTAAAGACAGATTTAGGTAGAAGTCTGAATTAAAGTTAATTTTGAATAAGTACTTACTACATTTTATTCCTAAATATTTTGAATCTCTTACTAGACCTTATTTAATGTACGAAAGCTATTCTTCGAAAAATAATCGATTGTTCAATATATTAGCGTAAAGACTAAGTCTTCCATAATTGGATTTAAATGAAATAATGGTTAATATACAGTGTTGAAAATCGTTTCTCTATAAATGGATGTATGGTACATACATACATAAACTCACGCCTGTATTCCCCGAAGAGGTAGGCAGAGGTGCATTTCTGCACCCACATTTCGCCCAGTATGTATCAGTCCCACGTAATAGGGGGCGAGCCTATTGCCGTTTTTCGGGCACATTTCCAGACTCCGTGCTGTTACCGAGAATTTCCTAATGGAAAACCCCAATAACACTTTGCCCGACCCGGGAATCGAACCCAGGACCTCTAGATCGCACGGCACATACTTGTACCGCGAGACCACGAGGCAGTCGTATGTATGTATGGTGGTCGTATGTAGGTATGGTGTAATATCGATTTTAAAAATCAATAATTTTCTTCCAAAAATCGATTCACAGAAATCGAAATCCAGTTCTTTATTTTTACTCGATTTGAACTTAATGCTAGAAAATTATAAATTACTTAAATTTTGAAAAGTGTCACTTAGCTCCCCTATTTCAAAATCGATTCCACTTAGATTTAATTCAATTCTTCAATAGAATACTCTTATACTATTAAATATATTGAATTGTATGAGCTAACTTGAAAAAGTACATCAAATAGATATTAAATTATATTCCCATTAATAAGTAAATGTCTCAGAATTACATTAACTTTTCCGAACAAAGCTTGGTTTTCTTTTGAATTATAAAGCTAATAGCGGAATAATGGCAATGTAAAATGATACGCATTATGGAAATTGAACCTTATGTTTTGATGCTTAGGACATAATATCGATTAGTGTTGCGGGATTTTTATTAAACTGTTTAGCTCCTACGACAAATTGATTGATGGCCTAATTGAATCTTCGTAAATTGTGCTCCAACGGAACCAATAGATTAGCCTGCCACTGTTTGACGTAGTCTTTGTATGATGACGTAATGTACACGGACTGTGTTAATTGGCAGCTCATACCATGTTGTATTAGAGCTTTGAAATTGGACAGACACGCAGAGTGTCTGTGCCATTATTATTTTTTGGAAAAAAAAGTATTTTGATCATCTTTTTTTCAGCATTGAATATAATGTGGTTAATAACTGATGAATTCCATATTTTGAGACTATGTGAGCAGAAGAAATTAGTGATATTTTTTCTAACAACTTAGTTGTTATATTTTTAACCAACTATAACGAACTTTAGAGTTGACCCAGACGCAGTGTAAAGCCACCCACGTCACAATTTTTTTTTTAATCCAACGTAATAAGGGACGAGCCTTTTTTTTTCTTTTTTTTCGCGGGGAAAATCCTATTTACGGACCATCCCGCCCCCGGATGGACGAGGGTGGTTCGATTCCCGGGTCAGGCAAAGTGTTATTGGGTTTTTCCATTATGAAATTCTCATTAGCAGCACGGAGTCTGGAAATGTGCCCGAAAAACGGCAATAGGCTCGCCCCCTAATACGTGGGACTTTACATATCTGGCGAAATGTGGGTGCAGAAATGCACCTCTGCCTACCCCTTCGAGGAATATTCATGGATGTTGGTCATATTCATATAACATTATAAGTTCGGCAACTAATTGTTCTGTGGTGTTACCGAAATTATTAAGAGAAAGAAGTGTCCTATTTATCCTAACATCGTTCCGAGAAACCTTCTCCATCAGTAGTCAAAATCAAGTTTATACTTCCCCCTCATAAGGGCATTATACCACGGCCCTAAAGTCAACAACGCTTGGAAATCCCGAAAGATGATTAATTGCTACTAAATGGTTTGTAGGGATAATTTGAGCCGAAACTCGCTCAATATACAAAGGCTTTCCTCTGTCAAATCATGAGTACACTAAATTAAATTGAAAACGGACAATCAGGCCGAAACTCTGTTGATTTAATTAAAATCAGAAATGTTCGTGGAGTAGTCTATGTTGTCAGCAATCTTTATTGAATATTGATGTTATAAGTGTGAAGTAAGAGACAATACTATAATATTAATAATGTCAAAGTCAAAGTCAAAGTCAAAGTCAAAATACTTTTTATTCAAATAGACTTTTACAAGTTCTTTTCAACCGTCAATTTCAACGTGTTATCGCTGTGGAGTAGAAACGGCAAGAAACTCCCTCAGCAACCCCAAATGTCATGCTTTTTTTTTCCTTTGTGAATAATGCCAATACTCGTAGGTATATACATTTTTATAAATTGACGTCACAAGGTTTCCACGAGTCACGATTGAAGGCACGGGCTTCTTCTAAAAATGATTTGGGTTAGTCCACGCTAGCCTTTTGCTGGCTTTAAACTTCACTCCTAAGAAAATACTAAGAATTTAGGTGTCCACGTTTTAACACTGTGTTTTCCTTCGTCGTCTAAGTAAAAAATACAAACTCTTATTGCATTTTTTATACTTAACCTACATACACTTTTCATATTGGAACACTCCTTTTAAGTTGAACAGTACCTGTGTAAGGAGGTTCCGCTCTTCCTATATTGAATAAATAATTTAGATACATTCGAAAAAATCTGTTTAGAAATTATGTGTGTGTAATAAATAATCATTCATAGTAATTATAATAATTATAGCTACACAATTATAAAACTTAAAAAATCTCTTCGTTTGAACACATCGGCATAATCTTTAATATTATAGCTAGCTATAAGTGTTTATACAACCACATTTCACAAGTTTAAAGTCACATGGCATCTGATTAACTAAATTTCAAGGGGTGCATTTTCGGACTACATTTTTCTACATAGTAGCGGATGTGCCTATCGAAATTATTGTTTTCTATGAATTATTTCATTTGTATCGGCTTAATAGAAATTATTTCCTACTTTTAGTTACTCGTATGTGTGCTTTTTTCTTATAATAGTGAATTTTATCGCAAAGATATAATTGTCAAATAGAAAAACAATTTACCATTTTTTACAGCTCAATCTAATTTCCCAATCTGTCCGTTTTCCCAAAATGTATTCTCATCGCATCTCGCGATCGGTACCAGGGGAGCATGAATCAAAAGAGTATATTTTTCACGCGCACGTTTTAAATGTCAGTGGTTGAATTAATGCCGGCGGTGGACGCGGAATCGAGTTTCGCCACCGATTGTACGCGCACACTAACTGCGCCGCTGATTGGCACGCGTAACACAATTTCCAATGTAGTCGGATTTTAGAGTTTTGCCTCGCGCTGACAATGGGACTAGGGTAGGATTTTTGAATAGAGTGTTCGTTTGGATTTATTTTTGTGGATCAAAATAATACTTTCTATAAACAATCGTTTCTTTGTTGAAAAAAGAGATAATTGTTAACTTAAAAACATACATACATACATAACCTCACGCCTGTATTCCCCGATGGGGTAGGCAGAGGTGCATTTCTGCACCCACATTTCGCCAGGTATGTATCAGTTCCACGTAATAGGGGGCGAGCCTATAGCCATTTTTCCGGCACAATTCCAGACTCCGTGCTGCTACTGAGAATTTCCTAATGGAAAAACCCAATAACACTTTGCCCAATCCGGGAATCGAACTCAGGACATACTTGTGCCGCGAGACCACGAGGCAGTAACTTAAAAACAAGAATTCCAATATGATTCCTAGGTGGTAGAAGGTACATAAGATGCATAAGATTTCATAAGTGGTTTTGTCAGGTAATAATAACTTGCTGCTAAAAATTGGCACCTCGTAAGTTTGAAGCCTATCTACAAGCCTTTAGTTCACCACTCTGGACCAATCAGGGCTGATGAGTTCTAGCTCAGAAACTACGCGAAAAAAATTCGTATCCCAAACAACATACCATGCCATTTTTTTATTATATAAAGTCTTCATTACTTCAACTACATCATGCAGACTTCTTGAGAGGGAATACTCGAATCATCCAGTAACAAAGCGCGTTCAAATCAACACACTCAAAACTAGACAATGATTTTTCAGCAAACAAAAAAGTCTTATCGAAACACATTGTGTTCGGCTGCGCGGATTTTTTTCATATTTCAATACGGCTCTCATTCGAGTGGCTGAAGTTACTAACAAACGTTGCATATTCATTTCTAGTTGTGATATTGGAATATGGCTATACAGTGATTCTAACATTTCTATGCAGGCTCAAACTTTTATCTTATATATATAATTTCTTAGGTGTGTAGTCCTCCAGCCCGCACTAGGCCAGCGTGGTGGACTAAAGGCTAAACCCTCTCTGTTGTAGAGGAGGCCCGTGCACAGCAGTGGGACGTATGTATGGGCTGATGATGATACATAGTTCTGATCCTACACTAAGATACAAGCAGGGTTGGGCAGTATTTGAATTACTTGTAATTGAAATACAAATACGTATTTTGTATTTGTATTTTAATTACTTTCTTAAAATGTAATTTGTAATTTGTATTTAAAATACGTGTAGCCGAAGTATTTTGTAATTAGTATTTTAAATACTCGAGGCTTCAAAATACATTTATTAAAATACATTTAGCCTTCATTTAGCGATCATGAGTGTGAGCGCGAGGCGAGAGTGCAATGATGGAAAAGCCTCGAAATTTACAGACTTAATAATAAAACAAAAAACGCCTCAAAAAAAACTATTCCAAAACAAATAAATATGCATTATTTTGTATTTTGTAATTTGTATTTTGTGTTTCAATTACAAATAGCTAAAATACTGTATTTTGTATTTTGTATTTCAAATACCTTACTTAAATGTATTTTGTATTTCGTATTTTAATTACTTGCGATACAGTATTTTGTAATTTGTATTTCAATTAAAGCAAAGCATGTATTTTGCCCAGCCCATACAAGTCTTGTGTCATGGGTATTAGACACTATGAGAACTTTTTCCATCTCACACACAGACAAACGGATCGATTATTAAAAAATCTTAATAAGCGTGCGGCGTGATATTATTCATCAATAACGGATAAATTCTAAACAAGGTATGGCAATAAGTCGAAATGAAATCGCTGTGCTCACATGATACTGGTCGGAATTTCTAATCAAGCCGTTCCCCTGGGCAGCAGTGCGGACTAGCCTTTTACACCACATAAAGGGCATTTCCACTTTAATAATACTAAAGTTCTCAGAACTAAAATGAGAATTTGGAATTGGAAATGTAATCCGAAGACTTGATTTCATAGCTTTTCCACTCATCTCGGTAGTAATTAATGTTATAAAGATAAAAGATAAAAAACACTTTATTGTGCACCATTTAAACAGGAAACAACGATACAAAAAAAAATGTTATCATCGTCATAATCATCATCAGCCTACACGTCCAACTGCTGGGCACGGGCCTCCTCTACCATTGAGAGGTCCACCACGTCGGGCTAGTAGGTACGGGTTGGCGAACTACACACTTAAGAAATTCCGAAGAAATTTTAGGTGTGCAGGTTTCATCACAATCTTTTACATTACCGGCAAATTAAGTGATAATTCCTTGTGAATACACACATAACTCCGAAAAGTCAGAGGTGTGTGCCTGGGTTTTGAACCCCCGACCGCTGAGATTCTCGACCGCGGGCCTTAACCTCGAGATTATGTTTATGCTTACCCCTTCATAAACACAAGTTTAATAAAATAGACGACATAATACTGTTTACAGACATAGAATAATGTATGCTCAAATGCAAAAAAAAATGAAGGCTTAGCTATTGTTACGTAAACGCGTTTAATGAAAATCTTTCCCTTCGAATCCACGCACCTATGGTTTCCAGAATATTCTTTGTTAGGCGTTGATTAGTTTCTCTTAGAGATTATATGCGTAATAGTTTATTATCGGTTCTTATTACGATGAACTTATAATAGTATTAGCACTGCTTCCAGAGTTACGGG
This sequence comes from Hemaris fuciformis, assembly GCA_907164795.1. NCBI lineage: Eukaryota > Metazoa > Arthropoda > Insecta > Lepidoptera > Sphingidae > Hemaris > Hemaris fuciformis. The sequence continues at coordinate 16,017,627 of OU015440.1, forward strand.
GGGATTAGAAGGGGAATGCTTACCGAAAAACCTTCACTGCCTATCCTCCTGATATCTTAGAATTTACTGAAATCACTTGAAACTACGGCCGAATGTACTTTACAAAGCATTAAATTGTTTTAATTGACTGCCTCGTGGTCTCGCGGTACAAGTATGTGCCGTGCGATCTAGAGGTTCTGGGTTCGATTCCCGGGTCGGGCAAAGTGTTATTGGGTTTTTTCATTAGGAAATTCTCAGTAGCAGCACACAGTCTGGAAATGTGCCCGAAAAACGGCAATAGGCTCGCCCCCTATTACGTGGGACTGATACGTACCTGGTGAAATGTGGGTGCAGAAATGCACCTCTACCTACCCCTTCGGGGAATACAGGCGTGGGGCTATGTATGTATGTATGTAAATTGTTTTGTTGCAAAGGCCGAGACCTTGCCAGTTAAATAAAACTAAGGTTTTTCCCAAGTTTTCACTAAAACAAATGTTTCTGAATACTAAAATACTTTTTTATCGGGAGAAAACAAACACTCGGCAATTGATACTACATGAAGGACGGTCATCCGTTGTCGACATAAGAAGTTAGAAAATATTCGGCATTTAGAGTTCGGTTTATTTAGCTCTTTATAAAGTACACTAGGTGTCAGGAGGCTATAGAAAATTGCTCAGTGTTTTGTTTTATTACTACAGTTTGTATCCTTATTACATTTATGAACCGTAAAATTGATATTAAATTACAAAATCAAAGAAGGAGAAGAAAAAATGTAAGTAATTTCGTGTTGCTGAAGGAGTTTCTTGGCGTTTCTTTTCCACAGCGATAGCAGGTTATGAACAGACCACTCAAAAGTAATTGTAAATGTCAAATGGAATAAAGATTATTTTAACTTTGCCTTTCGATGGTCTCTTTTCGACTTCTCTCTCTCTCTCTCTTTCGATATCTCGATGGCTGTCATACGCATTATAAGCGAAATGATTTGTCAGACAAACTTGTGACAAATCATCATCATCAGCCCATAAACGTTTAGGCCTTAGTCCACCACGCTGGTCTAGTGCCGGTTGGTGGACTACATACCTAAGAAATTCGTAAGAACTTTTAGGTGTGCATGTCTCATCACGATGATTTCCTTTGCCGTTAAAGTGATAATTCATTGTGAATATACACATTACTTCGAAAAGTCAGAGGTTTGTGCCTGGGGTTTGAACCCACGACCGTCGAGATTCTTGACCGTGTGCCTAAACCTCGAGGCCATCACGACTTAAGTGATAAGCAAATATGAAAGCAAAAATACGATCACAACAATTCTATCCTCATATATTTCTGTGCGTCTACTGAAGATACATCACAGAACTTGTATCCTTCAATACGCGCTTTGAATATAAAGTGCGCAGTCTCTAGTGTGGCTTAAGCCGCTGCAAGAATAGCTGACGTTTGGTTAGCAACGACACTTAATATCGACAACCACAGAAGCCTCACAGCATAACTCAAGTGTGATCAAAAACTAAGATAGGTTACAGTGTTTTGTTTACAAATGACGCTAAAATAAAATGTGTATTGAAAAGTTAATATTTTTATGAGTACTATTAAACTTTTCAGCACTAATGAACCTTTAGATTTTCAATTATATTCAATAAAGCTTGTAATAGAAAATATTTAACTTCAAAACAGTACGAAGAATTTTAGATAAAGGGCAGAAATTTCGACCGGATGAGCAGGCATCGCATCGAATTTGTGGAATTTTCGCCCTGATCTTAGCAGTTGGCACCCCAAATGATCCCTGGAATATGCTAGCGATATTCAGCCCTTTTGAACCCACATCACGATCTCCACACGACCTTTAATAGAAAATATTATTGCACGCGAAAATAGACCAGACAGAAAGCCTCAATTATTCATAAAATGTGAAACAATTGAATGTGTTTTTACTATCTATCATTTTTTATTCTGATGAGTGGGAGATATTTCAAACCATATTTTCACTTTATTTTATGAAAAAATATTTTTTTTTATTTGACGGCCTTCTGCATGCAGTCTATAAGTTTCTTTTACGGGTTAAACGAAAGGTTATAGGCTTAGTCCATTGTGAAGTTCCCATTAATCCTACACACACGATAGTCTCGAAAAGCACCCGATAAACGGTAATAGGCTTGCCCCCTGTTACGTGAGATGTTAAAACAACCACCAATGTAAGTGTTCAGGATCTATCGAGGTTCGTCGATGTAGGTGTGGTTGAGGATCTGTTTAAATGAAATACATACATACATACATAAACTCACGCCTGTATTTCCCGAAGGGGTAGGCAGAGGTGCATTTCTGCACCCACATTTCGCCAGGTATGTATCAGTCCCACGTAATAGGGGGCGAGCCTATTGCCGTTTTTCGGGCACACTTCCAGACTCCGTGCTGTTACTGAGAATTTCCTAATGGAAAAACGCAATAACACTTTGCCCGACCCGGGAATCGAACCCAGGACCTCTAGATCGCACGGCACATATTTGTACCGCGAGACCACGAGGCAGTCAAATGAAATAGTTATAAATAAATAATTACTATAGTTCAGACTAAGGTGGCATGATTCCGACTGAGTGAATAATGACTGACCGTTTATTGAAGGAATGATTAACTTATATACACAGTTTGGTAAATGTGTATGTACGCGTGTCTTGTGTCGTAATTGCCGTTGGGTCGGTAGTGTGCATCATTTAATACTTTATTAGTAAGCATAAATTTGATTTGACCGACATATGGTACGATGATCTGTGTCTCACCACTCTATACACTCCTCCTGAGTGTACTTATGTTAAAAAAAACAACCTAATATGTATTACTAGCTTTTGCCCGCGACTCCGTCCGCGTAGACTACGGGGTTGCGTTCAGAATGAAAATAAATTGTAGTCTATTTTACTCCACAGAGTCCCATTTATGTCCATATCAAAAATCGTTTACATCGGTCAAATTATTTAGGCGTGAAACAGACATATAGTTACATATACATGATTACAGTCGTCTACACGTCGTTCCATCATTCTAGCTTCAAAAATCACGAATTTCCACACAAATTTCACTCCTATTTTTATTTTACCCCCTTAAAGGTACATTTTTTTTACAAACTTTTAATGTCATATTTATTTATATCTAATCAACAGCCTAAAAAATAAGTTTCAAGCTTCTAGCTTTAAAAATGACAATACTTCCCTACAACCTTTCATCCCCCCCTTTCAACCCCTTAAAACCCCTTTTCCAGGATAAAAAGTAGCCTATGTCCTTTCTCGGGGTCTAAACTATCTGTGTACCAAATTTCATTTAAATCGGTTCAGTAGTTTTAGCAGGAAAGCGAGACAGAGTTAATTTCGCATTTATAATATTAGTAAGGATTATAGCCAAAATAGTTATTTAATTCAAGAACACTTCCACGGGCTTCTGTGACCTACTTTGTAACAATAATAGGACTCTTGGGTCAAATTTATTTGCCTTGTATTAGTGGCTCAAAGGAATCGGCAAACTTTATCAATTTAGAATACATAGTTTATGGATAAATTTTGATAGCAGATATAACAAGTTCAGATTATGATACAATAAATCTGAAATTTGTGGAGCGGAAACTTATGAACGCTTATAAAGGCGAACACAAAGGAAATTAAAGATTATTAGAAGAATTAATACCTTCATTGACTACTTTACTTTACGTGTAGTCCGCCAACCCGCACTAGGCCAGCGTGGTGGACTAAGGCCTAAACCCTCTCAGTTGTAGAGGAGGCCCGTGCCCAGCAGTGGGACGTATTTGGGCTGATGACAAACTAGTTAAAGCGAAAACAACTCAATACAAATTAAATGTTTTCAAACGTACGCAGTACTAAAATTTCGACCTAGAAATAAACCACTCACTTTTACAAAATAAATTTGAAACTGAACCGATGAAGCGATACATTTCCACAGCGTCACTCGAAATAGTCTATAAAATCGGCTGCAAAACTCAAATTCGTGAATATAAAAATAGCCTCGTATAATTTGAGATAATATTTTGTGGGCGAATCTATTGCATTATATGTATATAAATCATTTGGAGAGATCTCGATCATTCATCAAACAGAAGAGGATTATAGGAGCTTTATTGTGCGTTTTGAGGTACAAGAGATAGCGGGTTGAAAGATTTTTGCAAGTTTTGCTGTAGGGACTCATGGCTCATCGCTTCGTTTACCCCTAATTCATTTTTTTTTATATATTAAAAAGTTATATTGTCTATATAACTATGCCTCGTGGTCTCGCGGTACAAGTATGTGCCGCGCGATCTTGAGGTCCTGGGTTCGATTCCCGGGTCGGGCAAAGTGTTATTGGTTTTTTCCATTAGGAAATTCTCAGTAACAGCACGGAGTATGGGAATGTGCCCGAAAAACGGCAATAGGCTCGCCCCCTATTACGTGGGACTGATACATACCTGGCGAAATGTGGGTGCAGAAATACACCTCTGCCTACCCCTTCGGGGAATACAGGCGTGAGTTTATGTATGTATGTTATATTGTCTACTAGCTGACCCGGCAAACTTCGTTCCGCCTAACAGCCGATACTTTAATTATTTTTTTAGCCTAAGTTACTCCTTATTACATCAGCTATCTGCCAGTGAAAGTCCCGTTAAAATTGGTCCACCCGTTTCAAAGATTAGCCGGAACAAACAGACATACAGACAGACAGACAAAAATTGTAAAAAAAACGTTATTTTGGTGTATGCACCGTGTATACATCCATATGCATTTATTAAAAAGCGGTTATTTCAATATTACAAACAGACACTCCAATTTTATTTATTTGTATAGAGTATGTATAGAGTATGTATATAGAGTATTATATAGAGTATATATGTATAGATGTAAAGGCATTCTGTACCACCAGAATGTGATATTTGTATTCGCTAAGACAGTGGCTGCAGTGTTAAGGTATAATGACTTACGTAGCTGTATCCGAACATACGTACATAACGTCATACTTGTATCCCCCTAAGGGGTAGGTAGAGGTGCATTTCTGCTCCCACATTTCGCCAGATATGTAAACTTACCTATTGATGTTATTCCGGACCATTAAAATTTTCGATTCCAAACATCTTGTGAAAGTCTATTTGAATAAACAGTAATTTGACTTTGACTTTTACCATTTGATCTGACTGCAGGACCACGAGGCAGTAAACCCATACAATACCTTTAGAAAAAAAAAACAAATAAACTTACAAAAAAAAACACAATTTCAATTATCTCAAATATAGTATATACGTCTATTAATATATATTAGCTCTGCCCGACACAGGAATCGAACACCACCATATTACATAATTATACTTGTTTGAGACTAACTAGACAAGAGATACAAACCGCTATCTCATACACTTTGCTCGTGACAAGTGTATCGTCGGCTGTACCGCGGCACATCGCCATACCTCTTTATTTGCCAGCTTTGACGTCAGATATCTACGCGACTCTATTGACTTGATGCCTGTTCTTTCCGCTCAGAAATTGAAAGACGCTGTTTAGCTACTTCGCTTGAGCGATTCTGTATGATACAATGAGTTAGGACGGGTATGACGGGTTTGAATCGGTTAAATTTAGTACGTACATATTTACATCTGTATTTTCAAAGAAAGGCAAGTGTGTAATTGTACGATTATCTTTTGTAACCGTAACAGGCCTGTGGCACAATTGGCTAGACACTAGCTTACCAAACAAGGGGATGCGGCTTCGATACCCGCACCGAAACAAATGTTTGTGTGATCCACAAATAGTTGTTTTCGGTCCGGGTGTTCGGGACATTTTGCCAGGTATCAGTACCACTTAATAGAGGGCGAGCTTTTTGAAGTTATTCGGGCACATTTCCAGACTCCGTAATCTGCTGAGAATTTTCAAATGGAAAAAAAAACAATAACTTTCCCGATTTGGGAATCGAAACCTGGACCACTAGTCCGATCGGCATCTATTTGTGTCGCGAAACAACGAGGCAGTCATGAAAGCAACAAAAATTATTTAATACTAGCTGTGCCCGCGACTTCGTCCGCGCGGAAAATTAATTTTTAATAAGAAAATTTATAAACTAAAAGTAGCCTAAGTTACTCCTTATTACATCAGCTATCTGCCAATAAAAGTCCCATTGAAATCGGTTCACCCGTTTCAGAGATTAGCGGGAACAAACAGACAGACAGACAAAAATTGTAAAAAACGTTATTTTGGTATATGTACCGTGTATACATCCATATACATTTATTAAAAAGCGGTAATTTCAATATCACAAACAGACACTTCAATTTTATTTATTTGTATAGGCTAAAACGCGGGTCATATAATGTTCCTAACAGGTGTTTCATGGGAAATGAGTTTTCATAATGAAATGTAAACAATGGCCAAATAAAAATTCTGCTGAAATGGCGCCCGCCGCGTGCCAAAAATATTTTTACTACATTAACGTGCTGGAAATTGTTTTTTCAAACGTTAAATGATGTTTTAAGGTTCATATTTGGCATTTGAAGTTAGGATTCGCATTCCGTTGTTATGTCAACGGTAACGCATTGTCATTTATAAATGACTAGCTTTTGCCCGCGACTCCGTCCGCATAGACTTCAGGGTTGGGTGCAGAAAGATAATAAGTAAATCTATTAAACGTCTCCCAAGTGCCCAAATTACACTTAATGAATTAAAAAAAAGTAACCTATGTCCCTTTTTATGTTTCCGTTTTTATCCATAACAAAAATCATCCAAATAACTCAAATATTTTAGGCGTGAAAGTATAACACAGTAGTGTTACTTTCGCATTGACAATATATGCTAAAATCAAAGGGTATATCCGTTGGGATCAGTGAAATCATTATTTAGATTACGAAGCGTGATGACTACCGAGCCTGCATTCGTTTGTAAATTTTAGACCAGATACAACCAAGGAGTTTAAAAATAAATTTCTGAACGCTCGCATACATTTTTGACAACTAATAAATATGTCACTCATTTTTCATTACTGATTATTCTGCATTTTTAAAATGAAAAATACGCAAATGTTCGAATATTGTGGATATATGTTGTCGATTCAAAACCTTTATTTAAATACGTTCTTTAATTTGAGGGGACCATTAACCGTATTGACGGGATAAACATAAAATGTTTGACAGGAAATTAGGTAGAACAGTTTATATGAGAAAATGAAATTGTTGTTTTTACCATATTCCTCGTAATTTTAAAGATAGTTATATGCTGTCGCGGACTTTTTTGTAGGACTTATTGAGATAAACATTTCTCTTACACATTATATACGTGTAAACTCTACAGTTTTTGCAGCGTACGCAAGAATAGCTCGCAGATGCAGTTTTTCCCGACTTACTTGACAATTATCGTTATATTTTGGACAATTCACACACTATCTTAAAAATATATAGCCTATGTGTTATTCTGATGTATAAGCTATATTATTGTAAACTTTCATTGAAATCCATTCGGTAGTTTTTGCGTGAAAGAGCAACAAACATCCAGACATCCAGACATCCAGACATCCATACATACAAACTTTCGCGTTTATAATATTAGTAAGAAGTAAGATATTTGGAGGAACCAATACATGATTTTTGGTCATTTTCCCAGATGACCGTACTACTACTACTATTATTATTATTACTATTTTCAAATAGAAGTAACAAATAACAATTTATTTTAACCAGAAATCGAACCCCCGACCTCTCAATCAGAAGCCTCAGACTTATGTCCCGACACTAACTAGGTATAAGGTAATACAAGGTTTTCATATTATGAAGTTTTTAAAATATTGTTTGGTCTGTCTTTATGACTCTGTAATAATAAAGCCTATTCTTTGCTATAATATGATATGTATGACCATACAACGTCTGTGACTTTTAGGTGTATTTATGTATAAAAACTAATACACGTTGGCCAGCATGGTGGACTAAGGCCTAAACCCTCTCATTTGTAGAGGAGGCCCGTCCCCAACATTGGAACGTATTATACGTTACATACGAGTATATGGGCTGATGATGATGAACTAAGACAAGTTGTATATATATACAAACAATAAAAGAAAAACGTAATAACAATAATCACATATAAAATAGGATATATCATATTGTTTTTTTATTTTAATATGAAAACGAACAGTATTTTATAGCTGAACAGTATTATTACACAAAAATACCGACGGATGACGTCATTCCGCTGTCGATCTTATATCAGAGATAGGATAGATATTTACCACTCAGTAAACACGCCACTGTGAATATTTACAAGTTGGTTTTGTAAAAGTCAGGAATGGAAATGTGCTCTCCAAAAGCTATTTTCCTGGAGAGCAGCGTCTGTCGTCATTTAAAATGGCCGACAAAAGGAACTGTGTCAAGTGCTCTGGTTTCGCTGACTTCAAACCTGTTCGAATGATGTCTTATACAGCGTTCTGTGTGTGGTATATTTTATGTGTGAGTATTTGGTTTCAGGCTAGCCTTTGATTGTTTCGAGTCTGGCTGCGATTTCAATGGAGGGTCCAGGCTATGTTTTGAATCTGCCCTGTGGCAAGGGGGCGTTAGAATCTCACCACGGTATCCCCTGCCTGTCGTAAAAGGCGACTCAAAGGGGCCTTTGGTGTCGCTGGACGCGCTACGGGGGCAGCGCGTCCTCACTGAAAGTGACCCCGAGAGGGGCGGCGGCACTGTGGCCTGTGTCCGTCGCGGGCGCCTATCCATAACTGGGGCGCCCGAACCAAGCTAGTGGGGGTGCAACTGCGCCCCCTAAAACTCCGAGACGGCCGAGACAATTGCGTCTCGGAGGCGCAACGGGCGGCTGTGGATTTACGGTGGGCGCTTCTCGACCACGTACCGTGGTCGTCCCATTTGGCGCGGAGATGGCCACCGGGGGGTTTTGGTCGGTATGCCGGTTTAGGGATATTGTTAGGGACCCAGCCCGGCACTAACACCTGCGCGGACATGACGTCGCCGCGCGCTGGGCTGGAAGACCGGTGACCCCGACATACGCTTCCCGCCCGCCCCTCCCCCGGGGCTAGCGGGAAGTAGAGCCATAAACAGCTTTCCCCTCGAAAAAAAAAAAAAAAAAAAAAAAAAAGGCTAGCCTTTGATTGTTTCGAGTCTGGCTGCGATTTCAATGGAGGGTCCAGGCTATGTTTTGAATATCTGAGCCATCCGACCTATGGGCAGGAAACGAAAAAAATAGCCTCACCGATAGCGATACTGAGACGGGCGGCAAAGTGCGTGGTTTCGTGACTGTCGCGGACGTTTATTCTGGCTGAGCGTCCAAATAGGGTCAAGTCAAGTATTTCAAGCCATTTTTTTTTTTTTTTTTTTTTTTTATTCTGGCACGGCAAAGTGACCCCATTGCACCTGATGGTAAGCGCAATGGAGTCCAGAAAAAGTGCCGACCAGCGAGAGATGATGGTCTCCCGTTGGTCGACACAATCATGCCGGCCGAATACCTCTTCACATTATTGTGAAGAAGTTTGGGGGACTATCAATCATGGCGATCAAAGGACCGACCGCGACAAACCGGCCAAAAAACTATTTTAACTACATATGTCGGTGTCACCTTTGCCATTGAATAATGCGCAGAACGGAAATAATAGACGAGTTTATTACCTACATGCTAGTAAGCTTATGAACTAGATATTACCTTAGTCGTAACACAATCGTATCCGCCCAGAAGTCGACCACTGTGCAGAAAGTTTCAAACATAAATAAAAAGTATGGCGTTCGGAGATCAGCCTGTGTTCAATACCGACATAATTATGTCCATATGAGAAAGCAGTATTCGTAGAAGTTTCCTTCCAGTCAATACTCCGACACTACATTGAACCTCACGTGTGATGGAGTCACCTTGCGGTACCAGTATGAGGAAAATCTAAATCGAACATTTTGCATTTTATTTATCTATACCTATACATCTGTGAGTGTCTGTTTGTAATATTGAAATAACCGCTTTTTAATAAATGCATATGGATGTTTACACGGTACATATACCAAAATAACGTTTTTTACAATTTTTGTCTGTCTGTCTGTCTGTCTAAAAAAAAATGAAATTAAGTATCATAATGAAAAAAACTAAAGAAATTAAAGAATCGGCTGTTAGGCGGAACGAAGTTCGCCGGGTCAAGATACAAAAGAGTCCTCCACAATTGAGCTAATTAAGAAAGCACTTAAAACTATGAATATATTAAAGCATTACTTGCATCTCTGTAGCGAGAGGTTCAATTTCTTAATGTGCCTGTACTGACACAACGAATATTTTATGATGGCATCAGAGCCTTTGAATTTTTTATCAGTTACAGTACTTTGGGTGGAAAGTTTTTCTTTAAATAAGGTGTTTTTATACTGCCTCAGCAAAGTGATCGTAATCAAGGTGCTGTTCATATAGAACGTTAAGTGGTGATACACTCCGATCTCTCGTTTCTTAGCATATATTTTATGCTGGCTGTTAAGATGCTTGAGATGATTAGCTTCACCTCTATTGTTTCCAGAAATTCACAATTTCACTTAAGTTATGTTCTAAAAATATGACCATTATTGCCTTTCCTTAGATATTTTATGAATGCGTAAATAATTATATTTATTACGTTTTACGTCTGAGCTGCAGAATCGATGTCTATGAAATAAATTGAACATAGGAGCTTTCTCCTTAAAGACACTTTTTTCTTGCAAACGACAATAGCCCTTACATTACAGCTGGCGAAAGACGAGTTTTAAAATTACTTGGTATTTCAAGTGATTTTTTAATACGAAGAAATACTTTAAAAATGTCGGTTTCCATTCAATACACGAATCATAACCAAGGCTTCAAATTTAAATGTGACTCGAAAAATAAGATGGCTAATGCTTTGTGACTTTGCTAAGTTCCACAAGCTGAAAATACTTAAGTTAGCAACTCATTGGCAAGTCTGAGTCTCTAAAGGTAATTGATTATTCATGAGAAGAACTTTTGAAAAATATTCCAATGATTTATGAAATTCGAAAAATGTAGATTGCTGTTGAAGTTAATGTAAAAAGCAGTTTGGGAATTTATATTTTGTCTATAGTTTTTGAGAAAGGGGAATGTCCTGTGTAGCTTTACGAAATGTTTAGCTTTTTGTTGGCATGCCTAACAATTAGTCTGGTAGTTAATAATTTGTCTTTTATATTTTTTTAATTTGCTACATTGTTGCCCACAAATAAGTTCATGTGAAACTCTTTAAATAAGACTTTTTTTTCCCAGCATCCTTTAATCAATCCTACTATCTGCTCCTAGCCAAGTCTATAAACGGAATTTAAAACCGTTCTGTAAAAAATACAAATGTGCATCAATAACTAGAGTTTCTTACCCGTTCTTCTCTAGTGATGACTGCCTTTTGAACTGAGTGGTAAACTAAATTCTGAAATGATTGGATCTAAGTGATGTATTTGACATGTTATAAATTCAATAAATATTGTTTCATTTCATTTCATTTCAATAAAATGACAGAAACAAGAGATTTATAAACTTTTGCATTCATTTCAATTTGTTTTAGCGTCCCTAATTATTTATGCCATATATACAATGGCATATATAAAACCGGTTCTACAATTTTCATAGTACATAGTTTTTGAGAGGGATAAGGCCTTAATCCTGCACGTCTAGTGGCATAAAACACTTGGCCTCACCGATTATACAAAAATACTACCTCATTTTGTGTTACAACTTCAGCGGTGTTAAAAGTGATAAATCTCAACTCTCTCCAAAACTATTTTAAGTAACCAAAATACAAAATTCCTGTCTGCCGTCTAGACCTTTTTAAATAGAAACTTAGACACATTCATTAGTAGCTTGGGTATTAACGTCGGACTCAACTTTAAAATTCATGAAATGTATTGACTCTGAAAGAGAAATCATGTTTCTCATCGTAAAGACTGAGATTGATAGCTTTTTGTAGGAGACAAATTGTGTGATGCTAAAACTCGAGTCATGAAACTTGATTAAAGTTTTATATTTTACATGGATAAGTAATGAAGCAATTTTGAAGGTACAGATATTAAATTAGTTTAGTTAAATGGGATTACGGTAGGAATATACCAGATCATTATTCCATGAAAAATCAGCGTGAAATAATAAGATTGGTAGTGATGGGATATTTATATCCGGCCGGATAGGCACACGAATATATGTCATCAAACGACACATTATCTGAACTACATTTACCACCAGATGCCAGTACGCTGAAAGCTTATCTTCAGTTTATTTTTAAAAGAAAAATATTGCTTTCAAACTTTAGGCTACATCATCATCATCATCATCAGCCCACACACGTCCCACTGCTGAGCACGGGCCTCCTCTACAACTGAGAGGGTTTACGCTGGCCTAGTGCGGGTTGGCGGACTACACACCTAAGAAATTCCTAAGAACTCTTAGGTGTGCAGGTTTCATCACGATGTTTTCCTTCACCGTTAAAGTACGTGATAATTCATTGTGAATACACACCTAACTTCGAAAAGTCAGAGGTGTGTGCCTGGGGTATGAACCCGCGACCGTCAAGATTCTCGACCGCATGCCCAAACCTCAAGACATGCTCAAGGCTACATGCAAGACAAAATATTTGAGGTAGGAAGTTATCCAACAAATGCTTCCAGACATTTAAAAGACATTAAAGAGTCTACAATTTGTAAACAATTTAAATTTGTTAATTTGTTAACATACAAATATAGGAGAAAAATTGAATTTATTCAACGCCAGTTTGCCGTGGTACTAAAAAAATACTGCAACCTGATACAGTAATCAAATCAATACCACACGCAACCTCCAATTAACCTTGTATAAATGCAATAATTTACGCTTCACTTTCCCACATGAATCTCTCATCAACTAATACGAAACATGCAATTAGAACAGCAATTAAAATAATACTATGTGCAGACTTTTAGGGCACTGTGATTACATCAAATTCTATTTCCTATATGGTTCATCATCATCATCATCAGCCCATATACGTCCCACTGCTGGGCACGGGCCTCCTCTACAACTGAGAGGGTCTAGGCCAAGTGCGGGTTGGCGGACTACACACCCAAGAAATTCCTAAGAACTTTTAGGTGTGCAGGTTTCCTCATGACGTTTTCTTCACCGTTATAGTACGTGATAATTCATTGTGAATACACACATAACTTCGAAAAGTCAGAGGTGCATGCCTGGGGTTTGAACCCGCGACCGCCGAGATACTCGACCACGCCCTAAGCCTCGAGGCCATCACTATTTGTGTGTAATGTATTCACCAAATTTAATGCCTGTTTATTGGTTAACCGCAGAGTAAATCCTCAATTTGTACAATTTAGTGGTGACTATCTGATTAAGTGTGGGAGCGAATCCAATTTCACACGTTTAAATCGTATCCACATATTTATGTTATTAAATACACCTCATGTTTGTGGTTTATCTAACTAGATAAACAGCTTAAAATCAAGTAGATTGCTTTAAATTTTAATGTAATGCGATCGAATCGAATAGTGGTTCTGAATCGAAATCTGGCACAGGCTAATAACATAATTGTTATTAATTTTTTTCCTATCATAAACATTTCAGTAGCAGTAGGTACATCTAGAAATGTAGCCAAAAAATTGCAATAGGCCTGAAAAAGACAGTGTACAGCTTCTGCTACTGAAGAAGATATTCTTCTAATACTTTTTCAGGTGTGAGTATATGTACTGGTTGTAATGTAAACATCAAAATATAAATAATTAAAGTGAATTGTAAATCAAATGTTTTATTATAGACTATAATAAAATGTTACTTTTACTGTACTGTCTGTGATTTTATGTGTGCTTCAACCTTAATTTTACACGGTATAAATAGAAAAATGATTCACTAAAACATTTGAGGAAGGATTGTTGGGCAATTTATTTAGTCATCGCACAAAAATTGCAAGCATGTCGGATAGTTTACGAGCTAGTCCGCCGCACACAATGACGCCGATTTGTTAAGTCTGAAATGCGCGGGCGTACTATTTTTCTATATGTAGGTGGTATAAATAATATCCAGTACTTAATTTACTACATAAATCACGAGATAAAAAAAGTGTATGTGTGTACTTATGTACACGCGTTAGAATTTATACTTCATACATAAATATATATTTTCTTAAATAATATAATAATATATTATAAAATAATATTTTAATAACTTCATGGTGTCGGTTTTTCATGACAGTGTGCGCGCGCATCGTAATAACTTCAAAACTTCAATAAGTTTTTTACTTAATCTTAAAATTAGGATGAACGAAATTCCCGATGAACGTGAGCAGAATTTTAAATTATTTTTTACTGTCACTATTCTACATTCTTAAAATTTAAAACAAACTTTTTCTGAATAACTTTTTGGTGTCGGTGTGCGCGCGCATCGTAAAAAATCACTCTCATCATTTTTCCCTAACGCGCCAAAAGAAGTATAACTTCAAAAATTATAAATCGCCGAATTGTATGACATGTGGTGTTATCGATGACTTGCAACATTTGTTAGCGGAATGTACCCAAAACCAAGGTAAAAAAAATGAATTAGTGTTTAAGTTTAACCTGAATCGTTTTGATGTTGGCTTTGCGCAGAGTCTACTAAGTAACCCTACATCTGAAGAACCTTGTATGTTATATGATCTAGTTATTTAGGCTTTCTGTTTTATTTAGTTAGTTTTTAAGTTTGTTTATGTTCCTAGTCTGTAACTTTTCTTTTAAGTATGTATGTGTTATATTTTGGTTATTGTCATAATGGGACTGGCATGTCCATAAAGGAAAAAAGTCCCTAAATTAAATAAAGAGAAAAAAAATATATAAATGAAAATATTTGTGTAATTCATAGGTTCTTTAGATGGTCTTGTTAGTTCCCGGCATACGTGACGTACGATTTAGAAAGATCAGGTTTGTTATCCGGGTAGGGCCATGTATTATTTGGTTTTTCTACTAGGTAATTTATAGCACCAGGTAATCAAAAAATGTACCCGAAAAGGTGTATATAAAGTGGTTTTAAGGGTGTCCACTGCTTACTAAAATTACTTACCTTTAAGTGTCAGTAAGATCACTTTTCTGTGCCAGTATGAAATAAAAAAACATACATACATAACCTAACGCAATTCTCCGAATTTTTCCCCGAATGGGTAGGCAGAGGTACATTTCTGCACCACATTTCGCCAGTTGTGTTTTGGTCACACGTATTAGGAGACGAGCCTATTGACGTTTTCGGGCTCATTTCCAGATTTCATGGTGCTACTGTAAATTTCCTAATTAAAAAAAAAACAATAACACTTGCCCTACCCGGGAATCGAATCCGGGACATCTAGATCGCACGGCACATATACTGCTAGACCTAAAAAAAACTTGGAATAGCCAAAATCGCGGACTAACGCTTGTGTGTAATAAATTTCTGTAAACCTTTTAATTCTTCCCGCGTTCGAAAAAATAATTTGGCTGTTTGTTGATCTTGTGGCTTACACATCTCCGGAGAACATGAATAGCCAATAATTCTTGTTTACCATTCCATTCGGCACTCCATTATAAATTACGATGGTACATAGTGAAAAAGTAATCACATTCGCTCGTTCGAAAGATGTTTTCATTTTTGTGAGCTGTAAAATACGATGTGTGAATTCGCAAAGTTCCAAATGGATTGTAGAAATGTCTTGCGGTCTGTGTGTGGTACACCAAATTGCTGGGTTTTAGCGTCAATAAAATTCCGACAAATGTTTTTGTACAATGCATGTTAATGAAGTCGTGATGGCCTCGAGGTTTAAGCACGCGGTCGAGAAGTTCGACGGTCGCGGGTTCAAACACCTATAACTTTTCGAAGTTATGTATGTATTCATAAAGAATTATCACGTACTTTAACGGTGAAGGAGAACACCGTGATGGAACCTGCACACCCAAAAGTTCTTAGAAATTTCTTAGGTGTGTAGTCCGCAAACCCGCACTGGGCCAACGTGGTAGACTAGGACCTAAACCCTATCAATTGAAGAGGAGGCACGTACCCAGCAGTTGAACGTATATGACCATGACATTAGTTAATTTAAGGTAAAATGTAAATTATCACCCTCACTTAATGACCCTCAATTCATTGGAATCAGCTGCAATATGCACTCCGGCCAATTTCATCCAGCTTTACAAAAATTTCCACGTTAAATATACAACATTTAAACGCGCTATTTACAATCACTCGGCGACTCAAGTACAGAATAAATTTAACTAGCCGCGTACTGGCGCTGTTTGCGGTGGAAAAAAACAAATATTGGCGTGACCCAATTTCCAATATTCAGCTTTACTTGTGTAAAATAAAAACTATAGACTGTGACTGCATAACATACACTAAGCAAGGCCATCTAAATAAGCCAACATACGACACAAGTTGTTGCCGGCAACTTTTTTTCGCATAAAATTCTTCACACGAAAGAAATATTGCACCCCTAAAAGTTCTTAGGAATTTCTTAGATGTGTAGTCCGCCAACCCGCACTAGGCCAGCGTGGTGGACTAAGGCCGAAACCCTCTCAATTGTAGAGGAGGCCCGTGCCCAACAGTGGGACGTATTTGGGCTGATGATGTTGATAATGACGAAATAAATATTTAGCGTCACCCTCATAAAAGGCATATTTCAATGAAATAGTCAATAAATTTTCTTCAAGGCAACTTTATCGAGACAAATAATCTGACTGATAAAATGTTTACATCTTTGTTATATTCTGGAATTAAGTGTCAACACCTTTTTTGATAATAAATTCCTATGGTCCATTATCCAGGTACACCTTATGCTCGTAATATATCTTAAATAGGACTTTTTCCGATCAAAAATAAAATCAATTCAATCCAATCCATCAGCCAATCGAAGTCCACTGCTGGACATAGGCCTCTACCAATGACTTCCACAGGGACCTGTTGGAAGCAGCCTGCATCCAGCGACGTCCCGCGACCTTCACCAGGTCGTCTGACCATCTTGTCGGAGGACGTCCTACGCTGCGCTTTCCGGTACGTGGCCTCCACTCGAGAACTTTTTGGCCCCATCGGCCATCAGTTCTCCGCGCTATGTGCCCGGCCCATTGCCACTTCAACTTGCTAATCCGCTGGGCTATGTCGTTTACTTTAGTTCTCCTACGGATCTCCTCATTTCTGATTCGATCTCGTAGGGAAACCCCGAGCATAAATAAAATACAGAGTTTTAATAAAAATAAAACATGTATTATTTATTATAAGTGCTATATTATTACTACATGATAATGTAAATAAAAAACTTTTAGGTGTGCAGGTTTCCTCACGATGTATTCCTTAAAGTACGTGATACTCTATTGTAAATCCACAAAAAACTTCGAAATTCAGAGGTGTGTGCCCAGGCAATCCCCCCAGGGTTTGAACCCGCGACCGCGGAGATTTTTGACTGCGTGCCTAAGCCTCGAGGCCATCACTAAGTCACGGCATCACTTATTTAAACCTCTATCTTCTTCTCAATCGATCTTATCGAAAACAGTAGAAATCCGTGGAATTTAATGTCGTGGCAACTCAAATTAGCAATATCATGAATTTCTATTACAGTTTACCTTGACTTCGGCCTGTTCTGAATTGAATTTACATTTATATCGGTAGATCCGATTTTATTATTACCGAAATTGTGCTGTTCATACGCGTCTATCGATATACTATGTATATATATATATATATGTATATGTCTATGTATATTATTGTACAAGGTATAGGACATTTTGCGCATTGGCTCTTTAACAGTTTTCAAGTTATTCATGCACTGTTGGACTTTACATAAACAAATATTTATCGAGAAAAATTAGGTGTGCAGGTATTTTTAGGTTTCTTTATTCTACATTACATCATAAATCATTATGAGTACTTACATATATACTCGCTACTTGTATCATCATCATCATCATCAGCCCATATACGTCCCACTGCTGGGCACGAGCCTCCTCTACAACTGAGAGGGTGTAGACCTTAGTCCCCCACGCTGGCCTAGTGCGGGTTGGCGGCTAGTTCTCGCTACTTGTATACTGTGCCTTAAAACATTATACTCTCGATAATTTAATGGGGTGACTGCCTTGTCGGTGTAAGTAATAGTACGTATGTGCCGTGCGATCTTCAGGTCCTGGGTTGAGGCAAATGTAATTGGATTTTTGCTCTAGAAAATTCTCAGTAGCAGCTCGGAGTCCGGAAAGGTGCCCGAAAAACGGAAAATGGCCCGCCCCCTATTACATGGGACTGATACATACTGGCGAAATGTGGGTGCAGAAATGCACCTCTGCCTACCCTTTCGGGAAATACAGGCGTGAGGCGATAACACTGAACTTGAGTTAATGATTAAACTTATTTCTAATCTTTTATAAGTACTGGCACAACATATTGAGACATATTAACACCTATATAGTCACTTGATACTGTTGACTTCATTAATTATAATTTTAATATTTAGTTTCTGTTCAAATGACATCACAAATACGGCAAAGTTACTTGCATGACTTATTTTACGGACTCTAAGAACAAAGAATTTAACAAATTGACCCTTCTTTCATCAAATTGCTACTGTTTCCGTGAATCGTTTTTGTTTCTATTGTGTATAATGATGAATGGCCACAGATTAGCATTTCAGTCAACCGTATATATATTGAAATTATGAATTAAAATGACAAAAACATATGGGTTAATCAAAATATTTATATGTTAAAAAAAAATGTCAAATAGGAAAAGGTCTTCCTATTTTTATAAATTCAATGCAGCTTAACAGTGGGGCAACGATGCGGATTTTCCAAAGCTATTGGGTGTCTTCAACGAAGCTGTGGTTCCGTTAGTCTGCTCCCATAGTTCAATTGTAGGAGTTTGAATATGGCAATATATTTAACAATAATTCAGGGACATAAAGATTTCATTGGTACATACGAAGAATTGTCCCTACTATCTGTAGTCATACACTATACAAGTGCCCAGAGTAAATTGAGCCATTAGCGCTGTAATGTTACTACTGGCTATTAGCCAAATTAAACGACATCCATTTGCGTTAATCGGATTGATAGTTTAAGAGTAATGGCCCAGTATAAGTACGCATAAAGTCCCGTTTAGATTTCCTCATCTCCAGGAATAATGTACATCGCTCTAAACATGACACGATTAATTTACAGCTTAACATTGCCGTTCTGTTTGCTGTTGGGTTTTAGGTGGAAGGCCAAATAAGGCGATGTAAATTGATCTCCAACTTAATAACACTTATTGATTAAGCTTTTTTTTGTTACAGGTAAATCTTGCATGAAGAAATAGGCTGGACTACCCTTGCATCGTCATTGATATGGTATAAGCCAGTTAAACATGGAGTCGACAGAAGATGAATTCTACAGCATATGCATGAATCTTAGTTCAGTTGAAGCTAGTCTCGGAAATTGCAACTACAGCGCTGAATTTGAAAAGGGGGAACTCCTAGAAAGTATTGTGTCCAGGGTTGTGCCAATTTTCTTCGGTTTTATCGGCATAGTTGGCTTAGTTGGCAATGCGTTGGTTGTCCTCGTCGTGGCTGCCAACCCTGGTATGCGATCTACCACCAACCTACTCATCATTAACCTGGCTGTAGCTGATCTACTCTTCGTGATTTTTTGCGTACCGTTCACTGCAACTGATTATGTGATGCCCCGATGGCCTTTTGGAGACTGGTGGTGCAAAGTTGTCCAGTATTTCATCGTGGTGACTGCTCACGCTTCTGTCTACACCCTGGTCCTCATGTCCTTGGATAGGTTCATGGCAGTCGTTCATCCAATTGCTTCAATGTCTATAAGGACCGAAAGGAATGCTCTTCTAGCCATCGCGTGCATTTGGGTGGTGATATTGACAACAGCTATTCCTGTAGGGATATGCCATGGGGAGAGAGAATACTCATATTTCCACAGGAACCATTCCTCTTGCGTATTTCTGGAAGAGCATGGCTACAGCAAGCTGGGATTCCAGATGTCCTTCTTCTTGTCATCATACGTGATTCCTCTGGCTTTGATCAGCGTGTTGTACATGTGTATGCTGACGAGGCTATGGAAGAGCGCTCCAGGTGGAAGGGTGTCAGCAGAAAGCAGGAGAGGGAGGAAGAAGGTGACCAGGATGGTGGTGGTCGTCGTGGTGGTGTTTGCCGTCTGCTGGTGCCCTATCCAGGTTTGTAATTATTTTAATTGTTCACTTTGGTAATTTAATAATTACAAAAAGTAACTTATCGATAGACTCGTTGGTTTCCTGGCATAAATTAGCGCATAGTAAAAATATACTGGGTTAGGGAAGTGTTATAAGGTTTTCATGAACGTTAATAGTATCACAAAGAATAATCAAGTACCTTAACGGTGAAGGAAAACATCGTGATGAAACCTGCACACCGAAAAGTTCTTAGGAATTTCTTAGGTGTGTAGTCCGCCAACCCGCACTAGGCCAGCGTGGTGGACTAAAACCTAAACCCTCTCAATGGTAGAGGAGGCCTGTGCCCAGCGGTGGGACATTATGGACTGATGATGATGATAATAGGATCAAAACTACAGTGATCTTATTACGAGGGTCTTTAATATAATAATAATAATAATAAATTATTTATTTCGGATCCTTACTTATATCCATACCTTAAAATTAAAAACAACAAAAACTTAACCTAACTTACAGCTATTTAAGGTAGGTATAAGATGTCCTATGAGAGGACATCCAGTGCCACACCAATGCACTATCACATCTTTGTCCCACAACAGACACAAGTTTGTTGGGGCTACCGCGCACCCGCCGCATCATGGATGCCATTCTGAGGCGCAGGATGGCGTAAAAGTCTTTAAAATATAGGTAGCTAAATATATTAGAAGATAAAAAACACCCTGCTTACTAACTATGAAAAAACATCGAAGTTTATAATGATCTAAAAACTTTAACCTTATATAGCTATCTTATTTATTTTTATTTACTTTTTTAATAACTATCTTAATTGTTGCGTTATCTTTTAATTACTCTTACTATTTACTATTTTAAGCATCAATAACTCAGCTCCAAGTATAAATTCCGCTATTATTGCGGTAAATAAGAATCCGACAGCTGAAGGATTTAAATACTAGAGCTGTTTATTCCAACTTTATTATCGGTTTAATGTCGTACTATGTACTGTAGTACTTTGGGTGCTACAAATGTAAACACAATTTAAGTGTTGTAAACGAGGGCTCAGTAAACCTTTATAAACTCGGATATATGTAGGGTTACGCGAAAGAGAAAGATTTTTTCATTATCCATTTTTATTTTTCAAGTAAAGTTTTTTTTTATTCTTTATACAATACAACGTAAGATGCATAAGGGAAGCTTAATAATAAAAAAATAATAACTTTATAATATAATTTATTTAGATAGTAAATTTTTCATAAAAATGCATACGACTGGATAAAAATCGATTTCTTTTTTACGCAGGATAAGTAAATTAAAATAGATAGGTAGCGTTTTTTTGCTTCTTTTGGCGCGTTTGGGAAAAATGATGAGAGTATTTTTTTACGATGCGCGCGCACACCGTCACGAAGACTTTATTCATAAAAGTTTTATATGTTTTAGATTTTTAAAATGTAGAATAGTGACACTAATAAAAAGGGATTGACATATTTATTAGTTGTCAAATATTTATGAGTACGTAGAGTAAGGAGAAAAATAAAATTTTAGTATAACTTCTAACGCGTGTACACAAGTACACACACACTTTTTCGACATTCGACACATTTATGCCTGATGTAAACAGAAACTGATCTTGAAGCGCGATGCACATCGTGTGTCTCTGTGTAGGTTTTTATGTACAACTAGCTGTGCCCGCGACTTCGTCCGCGCGGCAAATTAATTTTTAATAAGAAAATGTATAAACTAAAAGTAGCCTAAGTTACTCCTTATTACATCAGCTACCTGCCAATAAAAGTCCCTTAAAAATCGGTCCAGCCATTTCAGTGATTAGCCGGAACAAACAGACAGACAGACAGACAAAAATTGAAAAAAAAATTATTTTGGTGTATGTATCGTATATACATATCATATATTCATATAATTACATGTAGTAAAAAATTGTTATCGCAATATTACAAACAGACACTCAAATTTTATTTATTTGTACGTAGCCTAAGTTACTCCTTATTACATCAGCTATCTGCCAGTGAAAGTCCCGTTAAAATCGGTCCACCCGTTTCAGAGATTAGCGAGGAACAAACAGACAGACAGAAATTGAAAAAAAACGTTATTTTGGTATATGTACCGTGTATAATCCATATACATTTATTAAAAAGCGGTTATTTCAATATCACAAACAGACACTCCAATTTTATTTATTTGTATATAGAAAATAGATAATTATAGTATGCTATTATTCTAGAATTTCATATATAAATCTTTAATAAACTCTCATAAACTCTTTTAATTGGACTGTCATTAGCTAATGTAAATGTATCTAATTCTCGGTAATGTAAATAAACAGGTACCCAAGACACGGACTTGCCTATATTGGGACCTGTCGATACTCAAAAATGTACATGTATTACGAAATAAATTTCATTTCATTTCATTTCTTTTCTCATGCTACGAAACAGTCTAACAAAATCGACTTCATTAGACAATTGCCAAATGAAGACCGAAATACCAGCCATTGTATTGCGAAGTGTTTACACCTAGATTTCAATTGACTTGATTATTCCAAATAGAAATTACGAGAATTAAACGTGTTAAGTGAAATAGGAATCTCAATAGCAGTTAGAATACATCTGGCTGTATGAGGTCAACAACGTTTTAATGAATAAAATGCCGTTTTAATTTTGCTGTAAATCAGGAATGCTTTCTTTGTGTAGTTTTTCATCTATTTTGCTTTTTATATTCTAACAATGGCTTTATATTAACAGCTTTATTAGTTCTTTATCTACGTGAGCATTAGCTGCGTATACAAATCATACAAATTTCTACATGCAATCACGCCTACACCTCGAAGGGGTAGGCACAACCCTACATCCGTGTTTTTGTAGCATTGTTTGTATATCCTACATCAAAGAAGGCGAGCCTTCTATAACTTATGCCATGAAGGGGGGGGGGGGGGGAGAATTGAAAATTATATTATAGGTAATAGGTAAGAATTCCGCTTGTTAAGCGGGCCAGTCTACAAGAGTTTAATATTCACTCACCTGGGCTCACAGCTCCTCGCCCCGCATTCTGTATGTCACGTTCGCCATCAATGGGGCACTGCTCACTAGTTTGAAATAATCTAGCATCACCTTCTATCAATGTTGGAAATGTACATACACACACAAAAACACACAAACATATACACAAACCGTTCACAGTAAGTTGATATTCGGGATTCGAATAACACACTATTTACGGGTCACTCACTGAAGTTCGATAACAAAAAAAAATGTTCAACTACGTCTCGACGATGACGATACGCAATGACAAACTGGCGACTAACGTCGTGGGGCGCGGAGCACTCGTTTCCGTCGGCATATAATTCGCAACTACCCACAACATATAAAGCGAAAAATATATATTAATAACTTACAAGTGGTTGTAATATATACTAATTGTAATATTATGAATCTATTTATATGGTTTATGTATATTTTTTTTAATAACTCAAAGTTATTAATATTCCTTTTTCCTTTCTTTTACTTCTGTCTATACACTTTATTTTTCCTCTTCTATTATCCATCCTAAAGTTATCTGGAAGAAATTGCCTAGAGCGATAAGGCCGCCTCATGTTTTTTTTTCATAGTTTAGTTTCTCTATATCATCATCATCATCATCAGCCCAAATACGTCCCACTGCTGGGCACGGGCCTCCTCTACAACTGAGAGGGTTTAGGCCTTAGTCCACCACGCTGGCCTAGTGCGGGTTGGCGGACTACACACCTAAGAAATTCCTAAGAACTTTTAGGTGTGCAGGTTTTATCACGATGTTTTCCTTCACCGTTAAAGCAAGTGATAATTCAGTGTGAATACACACATAACTTCGAAAAGTCAGAGGTGTGTGCCTGGGGTTTGAACCTGCGACCGCCGAAATTCTCGACCGCGCACCTAAACCTCGAGGCCATCACTGCTATTCTCTATATAACTTTCTTTATATAACTTTTATAAAGTGTGCCATAGGAGAGGCCTATTTATATATATTTTTTTATAAACTCTTTATTGTACACTAAGAAATAATGAACAAAACAATACACAAATAGAATGAAGTAAAATTGGCGGTCTTATCGCCTATGTCCAGCAATGGACGTAAGAAAGGCTGCTGATGATGATGATGATGATATAACTTTGTATATTACAAGAAATTGAAAATAAATAAATAATTAGCATATCGACACTTATCCGAAAAAGTAGTGACATTAATGTTCAATGCAATCTGAATAGTCTCGGTGAAAGACCAACTCGATATCTGTAACCTGATTGTTCTTCCAGATCATCTTGCTGGTGAAAGCGCTGGACGCGTACAACATCACATACTTCACGGTGACGGCGCAGATCGTGTCGCACGTGCTGGCCTACATGAACAGCTGCGTCAACCCCGTGCTCTACGCCTTCCTCTCGGAGAACTTCAGGGTCGCCTTTCGAAAGGTAATGAGGAGCAAAGGGTAATCTACTATACTTCATACATAAACTCACGCCTGTATTCCCTGATGGGGAAGGCGGAGGTGCATTTCTACACCCACATTTCGCCAGGTATGTATCAGTCCCATGTAATAGGTGTAATATTGCCGTTTTTCGGGCACATTTCCAGACTGCGTGCTGCTACTGAGAATTTCTTAATGGAAAACCCAATAACACTTTGCCTGACCCGGGAATCGAACCCAGGACCTCTAAATTGTACGGCACATATTTGTACCACGAGGCAGTCATATCTACTATACTATTCCTCTTAAATCTATGTTTTAATTGATAATCATATATCATATATTAAGATAATATAGGTCTTGTCATGAGTATCAAATAGTACAAGGGACTATTCGCTCGCACAAACAACCAGATTCAATTTTTTTTTAGCAGATTCCAATGATTATCCTCTAGATATGAGCCTACCACAAATATTTCAACCTTTGGACTATGTTCCATATTTTTTAAGATACACTAACATGACATTATTATGTGATTGTAAGAAGAGCAGTGATGGCCTTGAGGTTTAGGCGCGCGGTCGAGAATTTCGGCGGTCGCGGGTTCAAACCCCAGGCACACACGTCTGACTTTTCGAAGTTATGTGTGTATTCACAATTAATTATCACTTGCTTTAACGGTGAAGGAAAATATCGTGATGAAACCTGCACACCTAAAATTTCTTAGGTGTGTAGTCCGCCAACCCGCACTATGCCAGCGTGGTGGACTAAGGCCTAAACCCTCTCAGTTGTAGAGGAGGCCATTGCTCAGCAGTGGGACGTATATGGGCTGATGATGATGATGATAATGATGAGTAAGAACCACGATATAGTAGTGTCCCCGCCACAACTGCCAGATAGCCGCAATACTTTAATCGCATAATGGAAGGTTGCCAGAATATTTTCCAAGCATTTATTTTGACTGCCTCGTGGTCTCGCGGTACAAGTATGTGCCGTGGGATCTAGAGATCCTGGGTTCGATTCCCGGGTCGGGAAAAGTGTTATTTTGTTTTTTCATTAGAAAATTCTCAGTAACAGCACGGAGTCTGGAAATGTGCCCGAAGAACGGCAATAGGCTCGCCCCCTATTACGTGGGACTGATACCTGGCGAAATGTGGGTGCAGAAATGCATCTCTGCCTACCCCTTCGGGGAATATGGGCGTGAGTTTGTGTGTATGTGTGTGTGTGTGTGTGTATTTATTACCAACCCATGGAAATAATCGGCCCGGAAAGTATATGGACATGTTCGAATGGACACTAGCATACCGTGCCGGGAAAAAGTCGATCTCATTGCGAATTTCTTTTCATGATTAACGCCTTGAAGACTATGGCGATTATTTACTAAGTACGCTACCCGGTTGCGGTCACAGATACTGATATTTTGGTGACTAATTTAAAAGAAAGTGAAACAAATAAAGAAATTCATTTTTGCTTTGGAAATAATTTAATATGTATAAAAACAATGAATCACCAATCAGCTTTATGCTATACTATAACGTAATTTATAAACTGCAAAAAGGTATACCAACAAAAAAAGATCTAGATAATATAATGTATGGTACGGTTACTTATGACAAAGGAATATTTTTTTTTTATTATATTTACCCATATTATGCGAAAACACACAAAACACGAGAAAAATAAATACAAATATGTATATAATATATATATTAGTTTATTTAAACAGAAGGTACCAAAACCTGTTAAAAGTTTAATTTAGTTTTAACCGGAACAAACGGATCGCAGTTGTTGCAATTTGATGGCAGCGAAATAGTTCTAGAAATTTTAAAACATTGACCCATATGCGTGTTTTCCATTCCGCGCATGCGTCATAGCACTGAACCTAAGGATTACCCTATTCAAATATTATCTCGCATTTCAACGACACATTTCTGGGCACGGGTCTCCTCTAGTTGAGCAGGGTTTGACCCTATTGCATCCCAATGCCGTATATTACCCTAGTTTAAACATCCTAGAAATTTCTTGAACCCTCGGGCATGTTTCTTAACCTTTTGTTAGTTTCGTGTAGTAAATAAATTGACTTTGTGAAATACTCTACACAAGTAAAATTTAGTATTTTTAACTCATCTTATCCGGTCCAGAAAACAGATTACACGAGAAAAGATGATGAATAGAAAAGATCAGAAAAGAAACGCTAAGTACCTTTTTCTTTTACAAACTCCTTGCGCTCCCCTTGTACTAGGAGGCTTTGTAGAAATTAATTTTAAGGAGTTGTAGATTTAGGATCCTAAACAAAATACTATATCAACATACTTACGAAAACATCTTAGTGGCTGTAAGGAATGATTGCCCCTATTGCTAACCAGCACTTAAAAAGGATACCTTGAAATTTCAAGACTTAAATCCGACTTCAACTTATTATGGTCGCTCGTCTATTAGCTTCCGACACAAACCCTTACTGACTATAAATTTCACTTCGTTCATACCTGAAACAGTTTCTCTTCAACCTAAACGCCTTCATGAATTCTCATTGATCTTAATATATATAACTCAAAGGTGACTGACGGGTTGACAGACTGACATAGTATCAACGCACAGCCCAAACCACTGGACGGATCGGGCTTAAATTTGGCATGGAGGTGTTATGACGTAGGCATCCGCTAAGAAAGTATTTTGATTAATTCTACCCCCAAGGGGATAAAATAGGGGATGAAAGTTTGTATAAAACTTTGTCAATTTTAAACCGATCGGGATGAGACTTTGCATGCATAAACCTACTATGACGTAGGCCAACCCTGTACCCAACCCTGTAGTCTACGCGGACGGAGTCGCGAGCAAAAGCTAGTTCAGTATAAAACTTCAGAAACAAATCATCTTTGTAAGCAAACATGAAGTATTAAGTACATAAATATGGGGTTAAGTCGTCGTTTACTTTGACTTTTTCGCCTTACTTTTTCATCTAACGTCTTCTTTTACTGGAACAAAGCCAAACTTACGTTTCGGTATCTTTCAATCGCTTCGAAACATATTTTTTCGTTTATGACCTTATCAGCTGCGAAGAAATTACTTGTTTTGACGCCTTCTAAAATATATTTTTAGATCTTCTCTATATTTTTGTACCATTCTGGCACTGATTAATTAGTGCAGTACCAAGTAAACTATATTGAGTACGTACTTGTCACAAGTGTACGCATTTTTAATAGGCTATTAAAAAGCGCAATTATAGGCACAAGTTTGTCAAACGATAGGCCGCGGGTGCGATCTCAAAATCGAAACAAATGTTTGTGTTATCCACAAATAATTATGGTCTTGTTATTTCTTAGATTGAAAAATCACCCCGTTTTTATTTATTTATTTACACTTCCTTGTATGTACAAAATATTATAAAGAAACTTATCTATTAAAAATTAGACAAGAGGCGGCCTTATCGCTCTAGGCAATTTCTTACAGGCAACCTTAGGATGGATAATAAAAGAGGAAAAATAAAGCGGGTAGAATAAAGTGCAAAGAAGGAAGTAAAAGAAAAAAAACAAAAAAAACAACTTAAATAAATAATACTAATAACTTTGAGTAAATAAAAATTATCATCATATTTATTATTATTTATATTGTTTTTTATACTCACAACTCAAGATCTGTACCTTAGTGTAGTTTTACACTATAAAGTTCAAAGTGTATGTGACTGAGTTATGTTAATTAATTCAATGGTCGGACCATATACTTGACCACATATGGGCATGGGAGTCTCTTGCATTTGATTCTCTGTCTGCCCATTGTTAAGTATAATGTGCGCCGTTATCACTTTTTAGAGAAAATATATTTAAATATAAAAGTTGCCAAACAAAACATAAAAGTATTAAATACTAGCTTTTGCCCGCGGCTCCATCCGCGTAGACTACAGGGTTGGCTTCAGAAAGAAAATAAGTTGTAGTCTATTTTACTATTATATTATTATATTTTACTCATTTTTATTTTACCCCCTTGTTTGTAATTTTTTTACAAACTTTTAATGTCATATTTATTTATATCTAATCAACAGCCTAAAAAATAAGTTTCAAGCTTCTAGCTTTAAAAACGACAATACTTCCATAGAACCTTTCATCCCCCCTTTCAACCCCTTAAAACCCTTTATCCGGAATAAAAAGTAGCCTATGTCCTTTCTCAGGCTCTAAACTATATGTGTACCAAATTTCATTTAAATCATTTCAGTAGTTTTAGCAGGAAAGCGAGACAGACAGACAGAGTTACTTTCGCATTTATAATATTAGTATGGATTAAATACGAACAGATCATTTCGCCCACTGAAACCCTGCGCAACATCACAAATCCTACTTATAAACACGAACTCCGTAGGTAAACATCCCTAACACATTGTATAGAAAAAACATCAAAGGAGTTATTCTTAGGAATATTTCGATCAAGTTTCGTTCCCGATTTGTTAATATTAAAACTGGCGCGTTTCACCACGTCATGAATTATAAACAGACATTTGAAATTTAAATAAATATGTATGAGAATGTATTATTTTCATCAACAGTTAGTGTTTGGGCGTAGAGAACATTAATGCGTCACTAAGAACTAAGGAAATTGAGTTGGGATAAAAATAAAATTTGCCACTGAGAACTGATCGTTCATCATCATCAGCCCAAATACGTCCCACTGCTGGGCACGGGCCTCCTCTACAACTGAGAGGGTTTAGGCCTTAGTCCACCACGCTGGCCTAATGCGGGTTGGCGGACTACACACCTAAGAAATTCCTAAGAACTTTTAGGTGTGCAGGTTTTATCACGATGTTTTCCATCACCGTTAAAGCACGTGATAATTCATTGTGAATACACACATAACTTCGAAAAGTCAGAGGCGTGTGCCTAGGGTTTGAACCTGCGACCGCCGAAATTACTAAACCTCGAGGTCATTAAAATTGAATGAACGAGGAGATCGTTCATATTTTACTACAAATACGATAGACTCATACTATTATATCGATACAATGGGACCCCTAGATACAGGCTTGCCTAGTGAGGGGACCTTGTTAGACTGTTATTTGTGGGACAATAATTGATTGCATACGAGTACCTACGTTATCATTGTATACTTTTTACTACTTGTATGTCCTGTACGTGTGTAATTGTATTAAATAAATACATACATACATAAACTCACGCCTGTATTCCCCGAAGGGGTAGGCAGAGGTGCATTTCTGCACCCACATTTCGCCAAGTATGTATCAGTCCCACGTAATAGGGGGCGAGCCGATTGCCGTTTTTCGGGCACATTTCCAGACTCCGTGCTGTTACCATGAATTTCCTAATGGAAACACCCAATAACAGTTTGCCCGACCCGGGAATCGAACCCAGGACCTCTAGATCGCACGGCACATACTTGTACCGCGTGACCACGAGGCAGAGTTAAATAAATAAATAAAAGATATTACTTTTTATTGAAATTCTATTTGCTTTATGGAATTTACTGCTTTATATTACCGTACATAATACATTGGCACTTAACGGTAGGTGCTGTATAAATATAATGCCGAGTGGTGAGGAAAAGATTATGACTATTCGTTGCCAATCGACGCACCTACGCCATTTCTTCAAAGAACTGCTTGGTTATTCTACAGGGCTGGATAGGGACCAACTCAGTCCCGACACACTTCATTCGCCTTTTCCATATCCAGCTTTTAGACTTCCGTCAAATAAAGATGCTCATGATATATAAGGTTTTCAAAGTTTATAAATATTTTGCGCATGTTCGCTTTAAGCGTTTCGTTAGTCGTATTTCATCTCCTCGAATAGTCAAAGCCATTACAGCGTGTCTCATTCCAACGTACTGGGAATTTCCTAATGGAAAACCCAATAAAACTTTGCCCGACCCTGGAATCGAATCCGCGACCTCTAGACCGCACGGCAGGTTATGCATTTTATGTACCGCGGTCGCTATCTGAGGACGAAAATAATATCATACTTTCAACAAATTGAGCAGCTAACTATCTCCCTGACCAAAACACAAAGTTTCACGTCGCTTTTAAAAGAAGATAAGCTTATTTGTGGTTGGTTTGTTTCCAGACTTATTTTACGCCACTCATGTTCTACTTAATAGGGGGCGAGCGTAGTGCCGTTTACTGGGCACTTTCCAGACCCTATGCAAAATTCATCCGAGATTCTTTCTTTTCAACCTGGATCTGAAACCCATACATACATACATAAACTCACGCCTGTATTCCCCGAAGAGGTAGGCAAAGGTGCATTTCTGCACCCACATTTCGCCAAGTATGTATCAGTCCCACGTAATAGGGGGCGAGCCTATTGCCGTTTTTCGGGCACATTTCCAGACTTCGTGCTGTTACCGAGAATTTCCTAATGGAAAAACCCAATAACACTTTGCCCGACCCGGGAATCGAACCCAGGACCTCTAGATCGCACGGCACATACTTGTACCGCGAGACCACAAGGCAGTGGCCGTGGGATCCAAACACAATTTCTAAATAAATTATTCCTTGAATTAAAGAAGAGTCGATGTCTAGAATAAGTAAAGAGTTTAAAATCAATACTTTTTACAAAAAACGAGAAAAATTGTAAGTTAAAAAGTAAATTTCCTTGGCACGCAGCCAGTTCGGAAATGTGTTTACAACTTTGAAATTTACTAATATATATATTCCGATGTTATTTTCATGAGCTGCAAATCAATGTTCGCCGTTTGGCTAATCCATATATTTAAATTCATGAATCAATACATCAACATTGTTTTTATTATTATTTTAAGCGACTCAACAAATTGCTGTGTGGGCTTTAGTGTTAGAATTACTCAGCAAAATAACAAATTCACTGCTTGATATATGTCGAATATTGTAGATCGATATTTTTAGCACGGCTATCTTTGTAGCCATTTAAATATTTACAAAAAAGCAGTGATGGCCTCGAGGTTTAGGCGCGCGGTCGAGAATTTCGGCGGTCGCAGGTTCAAAGCCCAGGCACACACCTCTGACTTTTCGAAGTTATGTGTGTATTCATAATGAATTATCACTTGCTTTAACGGTGAAGGAAAACATCGTGATAAAACCTGCACACCTAAAAGTTCTTAGGAATTTCTTAGGTGTGTAGTCCGCCAACCCGCACTAGGCCAGCGTGGTGGACTAAGGCCTAAACCCTCTCAGTTGTAGAGGAGGCCCGTGCCCAGCAGTGGGACGTATTTGGGCTGATGATGATATAGATGATGAAATATTTACAAGTATGATGAGGCTCGTACTTCTCAGATTAATATTGTTAATATAATTCAAAAGTATTTTTATGTCGTCATATTGCATTGTAAGTTAAATGTTCGCATTTTCGTTCACGTCACTCAATTTATAAGGGATTTTGCTCAAACATACGAACTTGCTTCGACAAGTGTTCATAGAACCAAACGAACTGCGAACTTTTATAAGGACGGGAGAAATAAAAAGAAAATTATACAAAATGAAACCGTAATAACTATGTGAGGAAATAAACTTTGAATATAATTTGCGGAATTTGAACTGTGGGTGATTTCCAGAGCTCGATAACAAGTTTAGGACGTATAGGTTGAATAGTGCGTGATGGCCAAAGAAGTCTACTAAAATTTTATAGCATGCAACCAACACGCAATTGGCCAGTAAGATCTCCTCACTGCTTGGCACGGGCCTCCTCTAAAACTTTTTAGGCCTTAGTCCACCACGCTGACCTAGTGCGGGTTGGCGGACTACAAACCTAAGAAAGTCCTATGAACTTTTAGGTGTGCAGGTTTCATCACGATGTTTTCCTTCACCGTTAAAGTACATAATAATTATTTGTGAATACACATCCGCGACCGTCGAGATTCTCGACCGCGTGCCTAAACCTCGAGGCAATCGCGACTTTTTAAGAAGTAGGTAGTAAACGCCCACAGAACTGTTGAACAATTGAAGCCGAAGTAAACGTATACGGGTTACACTCTATAAATAACAAATAATAAAATGTAGAAGTGCATGTTCCACCAAAAATAACTTTGTTATGTTTACGCAAATCCTTAACCGAAATACCAGACCAGATGTAATATTTCCGCTGTGTTTGTGTGTATGATCGCGCTTAAATCATAATTGATATTACCAGAATATTCGAGAATATAAATACCATACCATGGCACGATAGCTTTATGACCACAATCCGTCGTTCTAATTATAAGATTTACAAGTTCCCATTGGACTAGGAAGGTCTAGTTATCCAGGGGAGGCCGCCTGTACGCTGTACTGGAAAGCGCAGCGTAGGACGTAGTCCGACAAGGTGGTCAGAAACCTAGTAAAGGTCGCGGG
This sequence comes from Hemaris fuciformis, assembly GCA_907164795.1. Taxonomy (NCBI): domain Eukaryota; kingdom Metazoa; phylum Arthropoda; class Insecta; order Lepidoptera; family Sphingidae; genus Hemaris; species Hemaris fuciformis. The sequence continues at coordinate 16,050,466 of OU015440.1, forward strand.
ACGTCACTGGATGCAGGCTGTTTCCAACAGGTCCCTGTGGAAGTCATTGGGAGAGGCCTATGTCCAGCAGTGGACCTCTTTCAGCTGATGGATTGATATTGGACTAGGGCCTAAACCCTCCCATTTGTAGAGGAGGCCCGTGTCCAGTAGTGAGTTGGGCTGATGATGATATTGAGACGAGAGTCTACGACGGAAACAAAACCCAATGACCACCTGAAGACGCCTTTTAGGATTGGCAGGGGACACCTTGGCGGAATCCTTACACCCCTTAAATAATTGTGGAAAATACAGTATTTAATTGCAAATTTTATTTTGACAGGTGATGTACTGCCCCCCTCCGTACTCCGATGGGATCTCCGGCCGTCCGCAGCCGACGAAGACCACCAGGACTGGCAACGGTAACTCCTGTCACGACATCGTGTGAGATTCGCGTCGCAGTCGCGCCCGCGCCTACGTGGAACAAGCGACTGTTGTTTAGGACTGAACGCAGTCTTACGCTGAGACTGTCTGTATATACCTCTATATGTACGCCGTATGATATTTATGTAGTTTTTCGTGTAAATAGTTTTTTTAAGGCATAGTTTGTAATACATTATGCATTTTCATATTTCGAGCCCGGGTATGGAAATGCGTACTGTTAATGAAATGTATACTAATCGTTAATAGTAAGGCTTCAACATCGAAATAAGTAGTGTTTTTGTATATATTAGAGATGTTATAAATAGAAAAATATATGTAATGACTGATAAAATGTTGCAACGTATGTTACGATTGTTTATTTAATAGTTTTTAACATAAATGTATCAAATACATATATTATTAGAAATGTAAGTCGACGTTATAAATGTATTCAATATGTAAATGCTTTAAAATAGTTATTAAATAAATGTTTTTATAAATTTGTGTTTATTATTTAAGTCACCATCATCATCATCAGCCCATATACGTCCCACTGCTGGGTACGAGCCTCCTCTACAAATGAGAGGGTGTAGGCCTTAGGCCACCACACTGGCTTAGTGTGAGTTGGCGGACTACACACCTAAGAAATTACTAAAAAAAAAATAGGTGTGCAGGTTTCCTCACGATGTTTTCTTTCACCGTTAAAGTACGTGATAATTCATTACGAATACACACATAACTTAGAAAAGTTAGAGGTGTGTGTCGGGTTTTGAACTCGCGGCTGCCTAAATTCTCAAAGTAAAATTTAAGTATTGGATACTTTTATTAAAGTTTCGCCAGCTATGTTTTTCAGTTCCAAACCATAGGAGGCAGGTCTAACCGATTTTTTGAGCACACTTCTTGACCCTATGATTCTGAAAAATCTAATAACACTTTGCCCAACTCCGATATCGATCTCGGGACCAATCGACCACACATCATATACTTACACGGGGTTACCAACGAAGCAAACATATTAAAGTTTTTTTTTCAAATGTTCCTTCACTTGTGATGAAACCTGGACACCTAAAAGTTCTTAGGAATTTCTTAGGTGTGTAGTCCGCCAATCCGCACTATACTAAGGCGGAAGCCCTCTCAAAGGTAGAGGAGGCCCGTGCCCAGCAGTGGGACGTATATGGGCTGACGATGATGATGATGTCCCTTCACTCGTGTTCATGTGAGTGGTATCTCTTAAAGGTTTACGCTCTAAAAATAAATGTCGTCCAAACAATGAAATTTCAAGCATAAAAGTGCAACTATGAAACTGTTCATTTTGTGGAGACGCCTGCATTTCTTGGCAGTCTGTGTAATTACACTGAATTGCATAAAGCTTCCTCGTACTTTTGTTAATGGCACCAGTTGTGCGGGGTATGCAAGTCGGCATAACGTTGCACAGTTTGACGGTAAACTGTCCTTGATAAGAAGTAAGAACTTTATAAGAAGGGATTCTAGCAAATTTAATAAGGAAAAGGTTATGCAACGCTAACGTCTTTTTTAATGGATTTATGGAGTTAACCAATGATGTAATGAAATAATCTATAAGGAACTACAAAAATAATTATACAGACGTCTACATCATTTATAGATTTGGTCAACGAATAAAGAAAATCCTCGGGAAATTCAATTTTTCGGAATTTTGACTACTCTTGGTCACTGATCCCATCATCTGTACCAAACTTCAGGAAAATAAAGTCTGCAGTTTAAATACAAAAGTGTATAAATTAGTTAACCACACTTTAAGTCTAAACAGCTATAAGTTCTCTTCTAGTTCTCAATTTTGGTATGTGGAATTCTTGATAGGTAATTTTAGATTCCGGACAAAAGCTAAATCTGCGATTGACAAAAATATGACATGTATGCCACTTTTTCTTATTTATTATATTTTATTGCCATCTGATCCCAATTCTCAACTTTATACAGTTTTTATAGTATATTCATTACGGGTAAAAGGACAGGATGAAATAAAAATCTATTCAATTGTTATCACACATCAGATGTCCAAAATGTCACCCACCGCGTGCACACAATAGCCGCTACTTCCTCATAGCCTCAATAAAATCAGAGACATTTTCAAAGTGAAATGTTCACAAATTCCTTTTACTGCCCCTTGGAGCGGCGCCAAGCGCGCCGGCATAAAAATTAACGAGCCAACAAGACTAGTGGCCTGTCGAGCTCCCTTTAATTGGTTTGCCAGTGTTTGAAATTAGTTACAATAAAATTGTAGGGTATAAAGTGCTAGCTGGACTCCGCTTGTCTATCATCAACATGACTTTTTAACCCTCCGATCATATACTGTTACTTTAAATCATCATCAGCTCATATAGGTCCCACTGCTGGGCACGGGCCTCCTCTGCAACTCAGAGGGTTTTAGGCGTTAGTTCACCACGCTGGCCTAGTGCGGGTTGGCGGACTACACACCTCAGAAATTCCTAAGAACTTTTTAGGTGTGCAGGTTTCATCACGATGTTTTCCTTCACCGTTAAAAACATGAACATTAAACGAACGGGTAGCTTTTGTTGTATTTCTACCTATATATTTGACAGCCCCGTGGCGCAGTTGGCTGGACACCATCTTGCGAAACGAGAGGCCGCGGGTTCGATCCCCGCACCGAGACAAATGTTTGTGTGATCCACAAATATTTGTTTCGGGTCTGGGTGTATGTGAGACCAAAAAAGTCTCTCGTAGTTTCTGATACCCACGACACAAGACTTGTATCTTAGTGTGGGATCAGAACTGCGTATGTGACTGTTGGGTGTATTTATTTATTATTTATTATTATTTAGGTACAGCTGTTTATAGGTACCACGTAATACTCGTAGCTGGCACTTTTCGGACACATTTCTAGACCCGATTCAATTACTGATAATTGCCTCATAGAAAACCCAACAGTCCACAAAACCTACCGCAAAAATACCGCAAGCCAACAAGCCAAATATATTTATTTCACAAATATCAATAAGTAAGCCCCTCAATTCTCCTCGTTCATTGTCTTGAAGGTCGTGGATGGCGTGTGAAGTCTTACGATAAAACACTAATCATCCTCACGAAATATAATCGCCTTATTTTGTAATACGGTGTAAGCTTGAGAATGATGAATAGCTTTTTAATTACATCGCCGTATAATAAATTGTAAGTAATTTTCCAATACATAATGAAACTGATTAATCTGATGGCAAAGAATATTGTGAATGAAAGACTCCACTTCGTAATACGTAAGACTTATTGATGCTTACTAAAAAAAAACTATCGTTGACTTTCTCGCTAGGTTAAGAGTAGGGCGTGCGATCTGGATGTACCTGGTTCGATTCCTGTGTCGGATTTCATTACATTAGGAATTTTGCGGAAACAGCAAGAAGTCTGGGATTTTCGTGCCCTACTAAGTGGAGCTTGACTCCTACCTCTGACTTTTCGAAGTTATGTCTGTATTCACAATGAATTATCACGTACTTTAACGGTGAAGGAAAACATCGTGATGAAACCTGCACACCTAAAAAGTTCTTAGGAATTTCTTAGGTGTGTAGTCCGCCAACCCGCATAAGGCCAGCGTGGTGGACTAAGGCCTAAACCCTCTGAGTTGTGGAGGAGGCCCGTGCCCAGCAGTGGGACGTATGTGGGCTGATGATGATGATACTACGTGGAGCTTGACAGCTTTAGAAACATGAATATAAAATCTCTGCCTACCCCATCCAAGATACGAGATAAAAGAACATATTTAAAAAAATATATAAAAGATTGAAATAACAAGCTTATCAGCATTGCACCTGCACAATGTTTCGCCACGCACGCAAAAAAACAAGCGATTTTTTTATGTTTTGTTTGCGGTGTTATTACAAATACAACCAATTAATGCCCGTAATTGAATGCTGTAAAAAATGTTAGGCCACTCGTTTTTGATATAAATGTTCTAATACTCGAGCTAAACGCGACTTTGTATGGGTCTAAAGGGAAATATAAATTGTGATATAGTACTAGTACAATAAACAGAAATCTATTTTGAAAATATTAGAATACATGCTGCTATTCAGTAAATACAAAGTACATCATGATGATGATGACCCTATGCATAGGTAGAAGTTATCTCTATGCCAATTTTTTCCGAATTTGTTCTATTGTGTTATGATTTAATATATCTATCTCACTAAACACACATAGGGGTGAAGCAGGTGTTTACTTCACGATGGTTTGTAGGTAAAGGTTCATTTATAAAGGTGCATTTTTGAGTCCCCCGTTATAAATGGTAAGTCTAAGCCTTTCAGGCACATTACAAGACTCCTTGCTTTTAATAAGAATTCCCTTATGAAAGAAACCCACATCATTCATACACTATAAACTTGACTTTAAAAATCAAGTAATAAGAGTAACTAAACTGAGGTAGCATATTCTTACCAATCTGATAAAGATGTTTAGCTGTAGTATATCCCCATACTTGTAAATATTTAATTTAAGATAGACAGTGTAACAGTATAGTTCAATTAACGGGAAAATAACAACATGGCGCGATAATCGTGACGATTTTTTTTACATTGCTATAAAATTTCTCTCATACATCGATAAAGAAGTTTCAATTAAATAACAAACTATAAATTGGTGCCTTACTGCACCACTGTCGTCATTACGCCGTGCTCCATAAAAATACGACATTCGCAGACACAATTTACAGCTATACTATCCGTAAAAAGTTGAGTTAATTAAAAAGAATGCAATAAAGACGCGGAGCGCAAAGTATTGTATTTGAGAGATCTTTGCTCGAAATGTACACTAGAAAATAAAACTAAATTAAACGCTCCAGACAGAAGCAAAGGCTTGAATAAAAAACGACAAATCCCAATTTAAAAACAGAAATAGGTGATTGAAGTTGTGCAGGATTTACTTTTAAATTAAAAGATGGTCCGAACATCCGACCTTTTTGTATTTGAAATTAAATTGTCCCGACATCTAATTCAACTACGAACAAGTAAAACAAAATTTAATTAATTTAAAAGATTTTTGTAATACCAAAACTCAGGAAGCTAGTCGGGTGGACTTAGTTCTAACTTAAATTTATTATTTACTAATATTACCAATACACTGCCTCGTGGTCTCGCAGCACGAATATGTGCCGTGCGATCTAAAGGTTCCGGGTCCGATTCCCAGGTCAAGCAAAAGTGTTACTGGGTTTATCGATTAGGAAATTCTCAGTAGCATCGGGCATGTGCCCGAAAAACGGCAACAAGCTCCACTAATAAGTGGGACTGATACATCCCTGGCAAAATGTGGGTGCAGAAATGCACGTCTGCCTACCCCTTCGGGGAATACAGGCGTGAGATTATGTATGTATGTGTCGATACACTCACCACGACCTGATGTGATATTTGTTTATAAGTTGTAAGTCTAGAAGTGTGTCATAAATTTGTCCTCATCTAAATATGTATTAGTAATAGTTGCAACTAGAAGATTAGAAAATTTACGTTGATCTTTCAGAAAATATTAAAGAACAACTTTCGTCTATTCCACTTTAAACAAAGACTAGATGTCACGTTTTGAAACACCACTTAGCAAATTTGTCTGCGGTGGTCTCAGCTTTAGCGCATCAACTACCTTTAATGCTTTCAAAGGGCTCTTCTAACTTCAAAAACCGCTGAATGTTTTATCAATTCAAAGTACGGTGGGGTTGTAATATTTTCCAAGTATTTATTGAAAATATAAGTTTGATTTTGAGATTGTAACTCGTCGGCGGTATTTCTCGGAAGACTATAAATAAATAAATACACCCAACAGTCACATACATAGTTCTGACCCCACACTAGGATACAAGTCCTGTGTCGTGGGTATCATAAACTACGAGAGACTTTTCGGTCTCACAAACACCCAGACCCGAAACAAATATTTGTGGATCACACAAACATTTGTCTCGGTGCGGGGATCGAACCCGCGGCCTCTCGTTTCGCAAGCTGGTGTCTAGCCATCTGCGCCACGGGGCTGTCAAACTGTATTGGATCCAAGAATAAACTTGTTGGTTACTTTGGTTGTCGTAGTTTCGAATACTGGTATAAGGTAAGGCGCTGGCCGGGGCTATGATTAAAGACAATTAATATTTATTGCTACTTTGCTGCAAGTGTAGTAAAAACTCAACTTGACAATTTTAATGAGCTTAAGAGTACTTAATAGTCATAAGTACAAGTATGTGATCAGTTATAAGTGTTCTAAGTTTAGACACATCCCTGAACTGTTTGAATCCGTACCTCTAGTTAGAACGACAGACATTTTTTCCGTGAGACCACGAATCAGTTGAGTGGTGTGTTTTTTTTAAAAGTACCTACATTATTTCTTTTATATTTATAATAAACATTGTCCATGTAGATACAGTTCAAAGGACTTTAAGAAGTATTTTTAACCGAAAAGAATGTCCTTTACCAAGGTTTGAGAGGAATGAGCCATTTCTGTCAGCTTTATTGTCGAAAACAAATGATTTTTCTATTCATCTTTTCAATTTCAGAAAAAATGTCTAAAAGTTATTCGCTTATTTAAAAATGATTGATTGTATAAGTACCTTAAGAAACTTTGACCTTTCTTGTTACTACTTGTTCTTTCCCCAGCTTAAACTTTACTTTCATACGAAAATCAATCCTAATGAACTCTTTTTAGTTCTGATAAGCATCAGCATAATTATTTCGATAGTTTGCAGTGATGACCATCGTTTCTTATTTGGACTACTCCGCACTTAAAATCTGGTATGATATCACCATACCAAAAGAAAAAAAAACGAAAATAATGAAATAACTTATCTGATACCCAAATATGGAAACCTACCACGCCACTGCAACTCCTGTGCTTAAAGATTGACAGTGTTATGTCATAAATTGTGTTTTGTCATAAATACACCTAACAGTCACATACATAGTTCCGACTCCACATTAAGATACAAGTCTTGTGTCGTGGGTATCAGAAACTACGAGACACTTTTCGGTCTGACTAACACCCAGACTCGAAACAAATATTTGTGGATCACATTTGTCTCGGTGCGGGGATCGAACCCGCGGCCTGTCGTTTTGCAAGCTGGTGTCTAGCCAACTGCGTCACGGGACTGTCAAGTGACACGCACAAAATTGACACCGAGCACTGAAGCTCAGCGAGTGTAAGGAAACCTAATTTGTCTGGAACCCGTTAAGAAGTTAATCAGAAATAAGCATAAAGGAGGAGTTGTAAACAAAGAGTTGTCCAATCTCAATAAAATAGCGGGAACTTTATCTCTAAGCATATTATTAGTCTCAGGAGTCACTTTTATACCTGTTCACTCGCACGTTAAATTATACAAGTTATTATATAATTGATTGAATGAACTTCGTCTAAAGTTGCTGAAGCGAATTTCAAAGAAAACCAAAACCACAGTTTCGAATTTACTTTGCACCGGTCACATCTTACGAACTTAACTTGGACGGTACGGTAGCGATACCAACCTTTGAAATTTGAAGTTGGACAAAATTTGACCGCGGCGATCTTATCTACTTCGTCAAGTATACTTTGGGATACTTCATTGCCTTTAAGTTTGTTTACTTGTATGGCATCAATCACTTCACAAAATATATGACTTTAATGAGAAAAAAAAACAAATTTAGGTATTGAGTTATTATTAATATTTGCTTAATTAAATAAATACGCATACTCACGCCTGCATCTACTACAGTATGGGCAGAGGAGCAATAATTCTGTACCCACATTTCGCCAGGTATGTATTAGACCCACATAATGGGGATTTATAGGGCACATTTTCAAACTCCGTGCTCCAAAATTTTCTAATAAAAACCCGATAACGCTGCGCCCGAACTGGATATCGAATTCGAGACTTAACATGTGCCGCAGAACCAACGAAAAACTATAAAATAATATTCGTAAATAACACAACAACAATACGGACTCTTAAAAGGTAAAAATACAAACTGAATAAAACGAAATACATCAAAGTTAAACAAAGAAATTAAATACAATAAGAATAAGTGTTCTTTTATTATTCACTAAAAGGAAGGCTTTAAATGCGTTGTGACTGGAATTTTCCAAAAACTTGTTCCAAAACAAACACACGAATGGTTCAAACGAAATTTCCTCTTTCACATCATCATCATCAGCCCAAACACGTCCCACTGCCGGGCACGGGCCTCCTTCACAACTGAGAGGGTTTAGGCCTTAGTCCACCACGCTGGCCTAGTGACCATAAAGGCTAAAGCGGGTTGGTTTGAGCAAAATTTAAGTGTTCCGCTCGTGAAAGGATGAAATTGAATGTATACTGTGCGACTCCACAGATATGATTTGAAATGTTTTTCTTTCATCATTTTCGTAATCTTTCGCACAAAAACAAGATGTACATTTAAATAACACCTGTTTATGCTCACATACACCCTACTACTGAGTCGGATCTGCCTGTAAAATAGGCCTTTCTTAACACCTACTTAAGATTTTTTTGTAGTGAACTTTTAGGCGTGAAATTTACATGACGATGTTTTCTTACACTATTAATGTCACATATGTACATACATACATAAACTCACGCCTGTATTCCCCGAAGGGGTAGGCAGAGGTGCATTTCTGCACCCACATTTCGCCAGGCATGTATGTATCAGTCCCACGTAATAGGGGGCGAGCCTATTGCCGTTTTTCGGGCACAATTCCAGACTCCGTGCTGCTACTGAGAATTTCCTAATGGAAAAACCCTATAACACTTTGCCCGACCCGGGAATCGAACCCAGGACCTCTAGATCGCACGGCACATACTTGTACCGCGGGACCACGAGGCAGTATTAATGTCCTTACTATTAATGTCCTTGATAATTTATTATAATTGCACACGTAACTGTTAAAAGCCATGAGTTTTTTGCTTGGGATTTAAACGCGCGACCGCCGATTAGTAAAGTAGCGATGGCTTCGAGGTTTAGGTGCGTGGTCGAGAATCTCGGCGGTCGCGGGTTAAACCCCAGGCACACACCTGTGACTTTTGTTAAGTTACGTTTGTATTGACAATTACTTTAACGGTGAAGGAAAACATCGCGAGGAAACCTGCTCACCTAAAAGTTATTAGGAATTTCTTGAGTATCGATTTACTTATGTTGACGGACGATTCCGTCAACCCGCACTAGGCCCGCATGGTGGACTAAGGCCTTAACCCTCTAAGTTGTAGGTGAGGCCCGTGCCCAGCAGTGAGACGCATACTTTAGAATAAACACATACGCCCATCTTTTCAAACTATCTTTTTCTGTTCATGAAACAGAATTAATGAAATCAAACTATAGACCTACCAAGTGCTCTCTAAGTTTAGTTGTTTAATAAAAATATGCGTGAGTCTCGGCAAGTTGTAATGAAATTAAACTGTGCCTCGTTCGAACCCGCTGAGTGGTGGCGCGGTTGTTCCCAACTAATAGGGGCACGAGTCGAGTGGCCGCTTCTCAAACTTTGTATCGCAACTGTTTATTCGATTATTGAACTTGACATTATTGATCGACAAGAACAGGGTAGATGATATATTGCCGAAACAATTACGAAATTAATAACACACATCGTATTATAAATAGAACAATATGCTAATAAAAGAATTTGCCACGGTTTTGAGTTTTTTTTTACGTAATAGGGTACAAAATGTTTATCTGTAAATTTCCAGAATTAGAACTTGTAATGCAAGTTTATAATTTGAAAAAAAAAACATTTTACCGACCGAGCCCATATAAGTCCCACTGCTGGACACGGGCCTCCTCTGCAACGGAGAGGGTTTTAAAGTACGTGATAATTCATTATGACCTTTTTTTTCTTGAGGGTAAAGTTTTTATAACTCTACTTCCCGCCAGCCCTGGGGGTGGGGGGCGGGAAGCGTATGTCGGGGTCACCGGCCTTCCAGCCCGGCGCGCGGACACGTCATATCCGCGCAGATGTTTGGTGCCTAATAAAAAATCCTATGCCGACCAAAACCCCCCATTGGCCATCTTCGCGCAAAGTGGGGCGACCACGGTGCATGGGCGAGAAGCGCCCACAATAGTGCCGCAGCCGCCCGGTGCGCCTCCGAGATGAAAGCGTCTCGGCCGTCCCGGAACTTTAAGAGGCGCAATTTAACCCCTACTAACTTGATTCGGGCGCTGCTATTTAGGGCGCCCGCGACAGACACAGGCCACCGCTTTGCCACCCTTCTCAGGGTCACCTTCCGTGTGAAATAAATAAGGTGACATACACAACCAACTATGATTCCGTCTTTCAGCAATATGCTGCAAGTCCCCTTGTACAGTATTGCAGCGCTGATTTTTAATGAAGGGACTGAGTGACAAACGGACAGTTGTACAGGCACATAAAAAAGAAAAAAATCTATCGAGCCTATTGTCTCAACAACATTCAGACTCTCAAACATTGCGCTATAGGAATGTCCATTGTAATACTTAGTCTTGATAAACGTCAATCGTACATTTATTTGCACTATAAGTCAGAGTTAAACTACATACAAAAAATATATTTCCTGACCTACGTTTGAGAACTGCCGACTTCTTACCCTAATTAGTTTTAATTACAGTTGTAACACACAGACGCTGCAGTTGTATTAAGATCACTCTAAGATTTACTTCCTGGCAACACGTTCCGGGCCGTGTTAGGGTTCCGTACTCAGAACAGCTGAATTAGATGAGAAGGTAAATAGAGAGTATTTTGTATGGGGACGAGTGTCGCCGCTTGTCTACTACGATTACACGACGAATGATAAAAATTTCTAACAAAAATGAAGGGCTGCTATTTATGCATGCATTTTTTTTACGGAAATACAGATATTTCATGTTTATAATCATGATTTAAAAGGGTAAAACTTTTTGTTACAAACCTCCTTTTATTGCTCATAAATCCTCTTCTAACTGCATTCCGTATATGATAAGGCGTAATATCTACGTAAAAACTTGATTGTGACTTTTTCATCGACTTATCTCGACTTAATTATAAAAATACATTATGAGATTATTTTAAATAAACATCAGTTACTATATACATAAATATTAACGTATATTTAAATGACGTCCGCCTCTGAGTGGGTATATTTCGACATATTTTGTAACTATGAGTATTTCGACACCAACCTCTCGCTACTTGCGGCTTAAGCCTTATTCATACGTAATATGTACATTAGATAGCAAGCGTATTTTCTTAAAGCTCAATAACTCTTTTTCCGACCCTGTCAACAAACCCAGGATTTCTCTAATACCGTATTTTTTTTTATTAAAAAAGAGTTCATTATAATATAACAACATAAAATAAAATTTCGAAGTATTTCAGTCGTGTCATACTTTCAATCTTCAACCCTTAGTTACACAGAAGATATCCTTAAGAGCTTAACCACGACTATTATTCATAGTGAGGAGAATTCATTTGAATAAATGACAAGGAACCAGTTGGCTCCAGTCTGTCAGGATATTATCTGGCCCTGGCAGGTACCGGGGCAGTAAGCCGTTCGTAAACAACTGACAAGCTTACGTTGATGACATTGTGTTAGATCCTTTTGGATTTTGGATATTGGAAGAACGCCAACTTGACTGAAATCTAGTTATATTATGTCAGCGTAAAGGATGACTGAGCGATAGAGCCTCCATGGTTTGTATTTGTTGGAATAGGTTTTAGTGCGAAAAATTATAATGCCAATGTTGTAAAAACTTAAAAGAGAGAGGCTAGGCCACGTTGACGTATTGAGGGCTAGCGAGCCGTAACTTAAGAAATTCCCCGTGGATTACTTTTAGGTATGCAGGTTTTCACACCTTGTCTACTTTCAACTTTAAAGAGTGTAATATAAATAAAATAAATACATCCAAAGGTCACATACATACATACATAGTTCTAACCCACACTAGGATATAAGTCCTGTGTCGTGCATATCAGAAACTACGAGAGTCTTTTCGGTCTCACAAACACCCAGACTCGAAACAAATAATTGTAGATCACGCAAACATTTGTCTCGGTGCGGGGATCGAACCCGTGGCGTCTCGTTTCGCAAGCTGGTATCTAGCTAACTGCGCTACGGAGCTGTCAAATATACCTACATTCTGAACATAACTTTGACTGCCTGGTGGTCTCGCGGCACAAGTATGTGGGTGCAATTCCCGGGTCGGGCAAAGTGTTATTGGGTTTTTTCATTAGGAAAATTCTCAGTAGCAGCATGGAATCTGGAATTGTGCCCGAAAAACGGCAATAGGCTCTCCCCCTATTACGTAAGACTGATACATACCTGGCGAAATGTGGGTGCAGAAATGCACCTCTGCCTACCCTTTCGGGGAATACAGGCGTGAGGTTATGTATGTATATCTGTACATAACTTTGAAAATATTTGTGCCAGGATTAAAACCAACACCGAGTTCCCATCATGTTTACATAATGTTTTAATAATAAAAATGTTCATAAAATCGTAACAGAAAATAATGGAAACCATCTACTATCACTTTTAAAAGATAAAACGTTTCAGTGTCCATTGCTCGTAGCAACTTCATTCCCTTCCTTTACGTTCAGGCGCCGGCCTCTGGTGTCGTGAGATATTGTGGCTATCAATATCCGATATCCGCCGGCCGTATCCCAGCTTCCGCTTACAACTTACATAACGATGATATATCAGATACCCAAGGATTTGTCGCCTTTGTAGCTTAAATTTTCTTCAAAGACAATTTTTGCTATCGTTCTTTGTGGCACCAAAATGTTGTAATATCCGGTGCGAAGAACAAAACCTTGTTACCGTAAATTTCATTATTGAACATAACATAACATCAAAAAAAGAAATTCACAATTTGGACGTCAAAATTGTTATTCTTTAATCATACTCAATAGTAATAACATATTTATTATATATTTTGGTTAAAAAATATAATTAAAATACGCTTAAGACTAATCGTGACAATAGGCGGTCTTATCACTAACTGCGGTCTCTTCCAGACAATATTTGATCAATTGTCGTGATGGCCTCGAGGTTTAGGCTCGCGGTCGAGAATCTCGACAGTCGCTGGTTCAAACCCTAGGCACACACCTCTGACTTTTCCAAGTTATGTGTGTATACACAAAGAATTATCACGTACTTTAACGGTGAAGGAAAACATCGTGATGAAACCTGCACATCTAACAGTTCTTAGGAACTTCTTAATTGTGTAGTCCGCCAACCCGCACTAGGCTAGCGTAGTGGACTAAAGCCTAAACCCTCTCAGTTATAGAGGAGGCCCGTGCCCAGCAGTGGGACGTATATGGGCTGATGATGATTTGATCAACTTCCTCTATATCATTACGAATAAACATTAAACATTGATGAATCATAATCAGAGAACAGTTGTATTGGTCCAACATTACATTATGAATAAAATAGCCCATAATACACGGGCTACAAGATAAGACCCTATTGAGGGCATGGGGTAATGCGGCGTCGTTACCGAGAACGCTTAAACGGACCCTTGAAAGATTAAGGGCTCGCCAACAAAGGGTCGTAGTTCCTTCTTTTATATATGGTGTTCCATAGTAAATGTTCACCCTAAGGCAATAATATTACAAGTTTTATTACTTGAGATAATAACCACAAAAGATTTGGCAAGATGGGCTTTTTTGTTGGGATGAAGATAGCGACCGCTTGAGGGTATAACGAACGCGAATGTTTCACCAAAAGCAAATTGGGCTTCGGGCAATCTCACTCGTGAAACGTAATCCAAAGCCTGAATCTCCAATGTTCAAAAGTTAATTTCTTCACCCACATTTTACCAATTGTTTTCCAAATGCCAAGTTATGGGTAACAATCATATTGCCGTTTTCGGGCAAATTACCAGACTCGCTGCTGCGTTTGAGTATTTCCTGAGATAAAAACCCAATAGCACTTATTCTACCCAAGAGTCGAACGCATGACCTCTTTAACTTCATGTCAAAACTTATACCACGAGACAAACGATTATCATCATCATCAGCCCATATACGTCCCACTGCTGGCCTCCTCTACAACTGAGAGGGTTTAGGCCTTAGTCCATCACGCTAGCCTAGTGGGGGTGTGCCGACTACACACCTAAGAAATTCCTAAGAACGTTTAGGCGTGCAGGTTTTATTACGATGTTTTCCTTCACCGTTAAAGTGCGTGATAATTATTTGTGAATACACACATAACTTCGAAAAGTCAGAGGTGTGTGCCTGGGGTTTGAACCTGCGACCGCCGAAATTCTCGACCGCGCGCCTAAACCTCGAGGCCATCACGATTGAAATTTTATAGCATACAAAATTCGCAATCAGTATTTAAATTTTGATACCTTTGCTAATTAAAATATTATTAACGTAATAAAGTTAGTTTTCATAATGTTTAACTTCTTGTGCTCTCCACTGCAATATAAAGTTTATATTAGGTTTACAAATTTTATTCTGAGGATTTAAGTATCTAATGAGAGGGGGATCCAGATCATTAGCACTAAAGTTCTAGGAAAGTTAAAATATAGTATTTAAGTTTAAATTTAGCGTTTTAGCGAATATTCTTAGAACTTCTTAGATAAATGTTTGTATGACACCTTAAGCAATTCAACAAGATTATATAGAACACCATCAGAGGAGGAGTGGGCTAGACACCAGCTGGTGAAACGCGAGGCCGCGGGTTCGATTGCCATGGAGTTTCTGATACCCACTATATTGGCGTGAGGTCAGAACTATGAATGTTTTATTAATTATAACTACATTTTATTAATTTTGTCGAAGTAGGAATATATTAGAGTACCTATAAATGTTTTATACTTGTCGAAGCGTCGACGCATCCCCACTGCGTCTAACGTAGGGTATAAATACAGCCGCCCGATCGAGAATGATTCATTCTCGCTCGGAACGTCGGACTGAACAGAGCTCTGAACTAAGTTTTTGAAATTACCTCCAGAAGTCTTGTCACTATTTAAAAAAAAACCATAACGCACAAGACCCTCCGACATACTGATATTGGTGTACTCAGCGGGTTAGCTACAAACTTATTTTTTCGTATAGTAGGTAATGTAGATAGGTACCTAACCTTCTTATATTGATTTTCTATAAAGTAATTAAAACTAATAATGACGTCAGGTAACCAAAAATTGCCAATAATGTCTACGCAATTCTTTTATTTTTGAAGGAGAGTTTTCAATCGTTTAATACCAGTATTTAGGTTTTAAAACAGCAATATTTTGTTAAAAACGTTTTTAATCGGTTGGTTTACATCTATAAATGGAACGCGCTGATCCTAGAAACTATTGGTACGAATTGAAAAAAAATTGTGGTCAACAGTGCATTCATCGCAGGAGGCTCGGTACGATCAAAACGAGCATGGCATCAGTGTGAAATGTAGCGAAAACGTGTAAATAAAATATTTTATTTATTTTAAGAAAAACTAATAACAATCACACAAGTTTAGTACAATTAGCAGTAACTAAAGGTTTTCACCGATATATAACATGGTAAATACAGAATTGATAACAATATTAATAAAAAAAACAAATATTAAAAAAAAATTCATCCTACGCACTGACACCTAAAGAAAGGGATCAAAAGTGTATTCCTGACAAAGTCGGTCATAAACGTATTCTTACCAAGTGGAATAAGTATTGGAGTTCGAAATCTAAAATAAATACTCCTTTTGAAATCTTATATTCTCGCAGACGGAGCTGGGAGCAATAGCTAGTTATAATTATGATAATGAAAAATACCTATGTAAGTCTCAAGAGTGCGTCAAATATTAAAAGACAAAGGTTGAAAATTAAATTTAATAGTCGTTTCTAGAGGTGATTGCAATGTCGACGCGGATTAATTTCAAGTAATTTTTAAATTTGAAGATGTACGAGTATTTATAATAGGTCATGGACCCCGTAGAGCACAGTGACGTACATAATTATTCACTTCTTTTGCAATAAAACGCAGTGTTGTATTGAGATGCCGCAAAACCGCCCTGATGCGCGTGATGGTCACCGAGAGGTTTTAGCCGGTATACTGGCATTGGATTTTGGTTAGGGACCCAACTCAGCTAAGCGGACAATTATTCTGCGCCGGAGGAAGGCCAGAAACCCCGATATAACCTTTAGGTACCGAACAGGGGAGCTTAAGGCGCTTTCCTCTCGTAAAACACACCTATGTTTTTCCTAGCTATGTTTTCGTCATATACGTCTCACTGCTGGGCACAGGACTTCTCTACTACTGAGAGGGTTTAGGCCTTAGTCCACCACGCTGGCCTAGTGTGGGTTGGCGGACTACGCGACTAAGAAATTCCTAAGAACTTTTAGGTGTGCAGTTTTCATCACGATGTTTTTCTTCACCGTTAAAGTACGTGATAATTCATTGTGAATACACACATAACTTCTAAAAGTCAGAGGTGTGTGCCTGGGGTTTGAACCCGCGACCGCCGAGATTCTCACCACGCGCCTCAACCTCGAGGCCATCACTACTTTTCACAACAATTATACAATACATACATAGCAACAATTATACAAATCCATATTAACTTATTAATGGCCGAATACTGAAACGCTACTTACTCTGAGGGCCACTTATATTTAAGTGGCTGTTATAATTTAAGCGGTATACTGAAACATCATTTATCGGTTTTAAGACTGTGATTAACATTATCACAAAAAGTTCTTTTACATGACATTTTTAAGTATATACCGCTTAAATTATAACAGCCACATAAATATAAGTGGCCCTCAGATTAAGTAGCGTTTCAGTATTCGGCCATAAATGTACTAATTTGCTTGCCGCACTTGAATCACTACGATATAATAAAACAACGTTAATTGAATTGGTTCTACAAACAGATACAAGATAGCACGGGATTGTTTACGGAGGGGTCCCGGAAACAACCCTAGAGGTACGCTACGGGCATAAATTATTGGCTTGCTACCAAACACACGAGAATACAGAAGGTTTGTAATGTCGTATAGGTGTTAAGCAAATTGTTGCTTTTGAAAATGGTATCTTAAGTTTTTTACTAATCCACCTCACGCCACTGCAACTCCAGTTAACCAGGGTAATAGTATGCCTGCGCACCGGGCGGCTGCGGCACTATTGTGGGCGCTTCTTGCCCACGCACCGTGGTCGCCCCACATGGCGCGAAGATGGCCACCGGGGGGTTTTGGTCGGTATGCCGGCGTAGGGATTTGGTTAGGGACCCAGCTCGGCACTAATATCTGCGCGGACGTGACGCCCCGCGCGCCGGGCTGGAAGGCTGGTGACCCCGACATACGCTTCCTGCCCCCCTCCCCCAGGGCTGGCGGAAAGTAGAGCCATAAACAGCTTTCCCCTCGAGAAAAAAAAAAAAAAAGGGTAATAGTATGCCTAGAAAGGCAAGAGGGTAAAGCACTGTGGGGAGCTTGTTTGAAAGAAAGACGATAGAAGATTAAGGTAACAAAAACTCCACTTCAATCCACTGTATATAAGAGACAAAATATTGGACTGCGTTAACGAGACTTTCATGCTTTATTTCATAACTCAAGTTGTCGTTTTTTGTATTTACGATGAATTGAAATTAAACTATATTGCTTGGTGCAAAGAGTAGGTCACAATAGCAACCGATGGCGATGATTTACTATGATTTGTGTATCGCGGATTTGATTCCAGCTCTGAATTTGAACGATGAATATAACATCAACAGTGACCTACATCAGACCATATACGTTCATATACATACATACGTCCTTCTGCTGGGCACTGTCCTTTTTTACAACTATGAGGGATAAGACCTTAATCTATGACGCTGGCCTAGAGCGGATTGATTGTTATTGAGCCTTGATGGACAACGGACAATAAAAATTCCTGAAGGAGAATTATTATGAAGGAGTAGTGATGGCCTCGAGGTTTAGGCGCGCGGTTGAGAATCTCGGCGGTGGCAGGTTCAAACCCCAGACACACACCTCTGACTTTTCGAAGTTATGTGTTTTTCACAATTATCACTTAGTTTTCGGTGAAGGAAAACATCGTGAGGAAACCTGCACACGTAAAAAATCTTAGGAATTTCTTAGGTGTGTATTCCGCCAACTAGCACTAGGCCAGCGTCGTGGACTAAGACCTAAACCCTCTCAGTTAGAGGAGGCCCGTACCCAGCAGTGGGACGTATGTATAAGGGCTGATGATGATGAAGGAGAATTGTTAAGTGAGCCGGTTTACCCCGGTGTTTTCCTTCGCCTTTAAATCTTACGGAAATATGGTGCATTGACGCGATAACTTACAATATTGGCACTAAAATAGTCTTAAAATTTAGTAGCGAACTAAATAATATAAATCCACAAACCATTAAGCATTTCAACAAAGCATAGACATCATTTGTAATAGGAGTTATGTAAATCGGACCGTAAAGTAATAACGGTTTGGTTTCACAATGTACCTACGTTGTTCAATGAATATTATGGCAGGATATTGATTTAATGAGCGTAATTAAAGTTTATGGAGCTTGCCTGAGATTATCCAAAGGAAGGGTTACCGGATAAAATATTAACTAACATTATTAACTACTTCTCTTTAAAGACTGCTTTGTTGGTCCGGAGTTGTGCGATCAAGTGGTTCTATTCCTGGCAGAAAATCTTTAGTTGCAATCATCATCATCAGCCCATATACGTCCCGCTGCTGGGCACGGGCTTCCTCTACGACTGAGAGGGTTTAGGCCTTAGTCCGCCACGCTGGCCTAGTGCGGGTTGACGGACCATTTCCTAAGAACTTGTGTGCAGGTTCCTCACGATGATTTCCTTCGCCGTTAAACTACGTGATAATTATTTGTAGACTTTTCGGTGTCACAAACACCCAGACCCGAAACAAATATTTGGGGATCTCATAAACATTTGTCTAGGTGCGGGGATCGAACCCGCGGCCTCTCGTTTCGCAAGCTGGTGTCTAGCCAACTGTGCCACGAGGCTGTCAAAGTGTATGGGTGTTTTATAAAATAAGCTTAAAATGTAACATTTCATCATCATCATCATCAGCCCAAATACGTCCCACTGCTGGGCACGGGCCTCCTCTACGTACAACTGAAAGGGGTTTAGGCCTTAGTCCATCACGCTGGCCTAGTGCGGGGTGGCTGACTACACACCTAAGAAATTCCTAAAAACTTTTTTTACATCTCTGAAACGTTTTTTTTGTGTCCTTATGATATACAGCGTTGACGAAATAAACATATGGTTGGTAAAATAATTTAATATGCTAGGCGCGTCGCGGCGTGGTGGCGGTTTGTCCTGGGATTGTTGCCACAGAATTTGCATTTAACATCTCTTCAATGCTTGTTTTGTTAATTTCTACTGATACATTTCTATAGAAGCTTTTAGACACCTTTTTGTCTGCCAACATTTGAGAATTAAGCAGTGATGGCCTCGAGGTTTAGGCGCGCGGTCGAGAATTTCGGCGGTCGCAGGTTCAAACTCCAGGCACACACCTCTGACTTTTCGAAGTTATGTGTGTATTCACAATGAATTATCACTTGCTTTAACGGTGAAGGAAAACATCGTGATAAAACCTGCACACCTAAATGTTCTTAGGAATTTCTTAGGTGTGTAGTCCGCCAACCCGCACTAGGCCAGCGTGGTGGACTAAGGCCTAAACCATCTCAGTTGTAGAGGAGGCCCGTGCCCAGCAGTGGGATGTAATTATATGGGCTGATGATGATTTTTTTTTCCAGTGGGTATATTGGTCATTACACTGACATAATTTATATCAATTTATTAGATTTTTTTGTATTATTTGTGTTGTAAAGAAGAAAATCAGTAATTAACAAATTTAATTTATTTTATTTCTTTATTTAATATACTTTATTTTGCACTATACAAGAATATATAAAATAAACAACACTGAGAGAAAAATCTATAACAAGCGGTATATTCGCTAGCTGCGATCTTTTCCAGACATTTTACGAGACTCGAAAGAAAAGTTGTAGTTGTGGCAGTTTTCTTAAAAATGTAAAATAAATAAATAAATATGAATACATACTTATATTATATGTAGATACAAATGATTTTAGTTATGGAAATAAATAAAAAATATATTTTAATATTGACTGCCTCGTGGTCTCGCGGTACAAGTATGTGCCTTGCGATCTAGAGGTCCTGGGTTCGATTCCCGGGTCGGGCAAAGTGTTTTTTTTTTTTTTTTTTTTTTTTTTTTATTCTGGCACGGCAAAGTGACTCCACTGTACCTGATGGTAAGCACAGTGGAGTCCAAAAAATTACTACCGACCAGCGAGAAACGATATGGTCACCCGCTGGTCGACACAATCATGCCGGCCTGCACAAATGCTTAGTCACGCTTCGCTTAAAGGATCCAGGATCATAGGAAGGAGGGAACACGTGAGCTGGCAAACTATTCCACAGCTTGATGGTGCGGCAAAGGTAAGAGTTGGCGAACTTTTTGGTTCGAGCCGCGGATGTTGTAACCACAAAGCTGTGGCTTCGCATGCCAGCACGCGTGGTTCTGGTAAGGAAAGGAGAGGATGGGACAAGCTTAAACAATTCTTCAGAGCATTCACCATGATACAGACGGTAGAACACGCTAAGTGCGGCAATGTCCCTGCGCAACTGTAGCGGCTCCAGGTTGGCTGAAACGTCTGCATCATTCACAATGCGGATGGCACGCCGCTGCAATCCATCCAAGGCATCGAGAAGGTATTTGGCGGAACCGTCCCAGAGGTGCGAGCAGTATTCCATGCCCGGCCGAACCTGCGCTTTGTATAAGCGGAAAAGTTGACCGGGCGTGAAAAACCGGCGCACCCTGTTCAGGATTCCGACCCTGCGTGAAGTGGCGGATATAATGCCCTCGATGTGGGTCCTTGGATTAAGATCGCAGCGGATATCCACGCCTAGGATATTAAGGCCGTTCCGCATTGCGAATGGAATGCCCTGAAAATTGGGGAGAGGGGAAAACGGGGATTTTTTGCACGAAAACGCACAGACCTGGGTTTTCTTGGCATTGAACTCAACCAGATTCCGGGTACCCCATGTAGAAATGAGCTCCAGGGTCCGATTGAGCTCAATGACAAGCTCCTCGCGTCTACTCTCAGTATCCGCCCGGCAACCTGGTGGCTTACTGCAGTACCGCCCATGGACCGTGCTGTCATCTGCATAGCAATGAATGTTGCCAAGCGGCAACATATCATTGATATGCAGAAGAAACAGGGTGGGCGATAGCACAGAGCCTTGTGGAACCCCGGCACTAACTGACATGAGCTGTGAAGCGTGCCCGTCGACGAGGACACGCATTCTACGCCCATGCAGAAAGCTCGAGATCCACAAACACAAGTTGCCGGGAAGACCGTATGCCGGAAGCTTGGAGAGAAGGCCACGGTGCCAGACCCTATCAAATGCCTTGGCTATGTCGAGACTCACGGCAAGAGCCTCGCCATGCCGATCAATCGCCTCCCCCCAATGATGCAAGGCAAACGCTAGAAGATCACCCGTTGACCGGTTACGGCGGAAGCCGTATTGCCTATCACTGATCAACGAGTGATCCTCCAGGTAGCGGACCAATTGGATGTTAATGATCCGCTCCATCACCTTGCAGATCACTGAGGTTATGGCGATTGGGCGATAATTAACAGGGTCTGACCGATCACCTTTCTTAGGGATCGGTTGCACATTAGCCTCTCTCCAAGATTGAGGCACCACACCTGAAAGATAAGACGCGCGGTACAAGCGTGTTAGTGCAGGAGACAACTCGGCTGCGCATTTTTTAAGAACAACCGCCGGGATACCATCAGGACCACTGGCTTTTCGGACGTCGAGCGACTGCAGTTCACGCCTCACATCACAATGCCTGATACGGATATCAGACATTGTGTGGCCACAGCTGGGCAGCGTAGGTGGCTGAGAACCGCAGTCATCGAGCCGAGAATTGGCCGCAAAGAGGCGCGCCAGTAGACTGGCTTTCTCCTCCGGCCCATGGGCCAGTGATCCATCCGGATATCTCAGCGGGGGCAGCGAAGGACGACAGAAATTGGATTGGACAGCCTTAGCAAGACTCCAATAAGCACGGCTGCTCGTCGGATGGTCTGCCAAGGCACGTCCAATCTTGGAGACGCGTTGAGCATCCGCTCTCACATAAGCCTTCTTGCAGGCCTTGACGGCACGGTTATAAGCTGCCTTGAGTAAACTTAAATTGGGATCCTTCATTGCGCGACCCCTGATCCAAGCGCGGTACGCCGCCTGTTTATTACCAACAGCGTCGGCGCACTCGCGATTGAACCAGGAGCGTCCGCGTCCTTTGCCGGCGATCTCAGAGGATGGAATATAGTATTCCATTCCTAATCTGATCTCGTCGGCAATGGCGTCGGCACTCGCTGAAGGATCCAAGCCCTCAAAGCAGCGCTGCCGCCAAGGGATGGATGCGAAGTATTCTCGCATACCATCCCAATCTGCTGACGAGTAGTGCCAGACTTTGCGCTTAACCTTCACGGGTAGTGGAGGTGCAGCGCGCGGAACTGACGTCCCAACCAGGCAATGGTCGGAGGATCCCAGAGGGGCACTAACCGTCACCTGATACCCGGCTGGGTGACTCGTCAACAGAAGGTCCAGCAGAGAAGGCACATGACTCGACACATCTGGGATCCTGGTAGGCTGGTTCACCAGTTGCACCAAATCATGAGTAAGAGCGAACGCGTGGGCAGCTCTTCCAGCGTGGTCAGTCTTGGAGGAACCCAACCACAACTCATGATGCGCGTTGAAGTCCCCCAAAACTACCAATTCCGCTGTGGGGAACTGCTCCTGCGCGGCGTCTGTCGCCTGGCCAAGGTAGTTAAATAACCGGGTTGTCTCCTCATCCCCGTTATGAGATCTGTAGAGGCACACGTAGACACGGCTTTGACAGCCGAGGTCAACGTGTACCCACAGAGTGGAGAAGGAAGGATCCTCCATGCAGCGCAGACGGCGACAGCAGACGTCCGACCGAGTATACAAACACACCCCGGCCTTAGGCTTGAAGTTTTCTTCAAGCGAATAGCCGGGGTACTGCAAGTACGATAGATCGGCCGGACAACGAATCTGCGTCTCCGTCAGGAAGAGCAAAGCAGGCCGGGCCGTCTCTAGATGGTGGTGGACGGCATTAATGTTCGAATGGAGCCCGCGGATGTTGGCGAACTCCATCGTGAACGCGGTGGTGGGGTTGTGCACCGCTGTACAACCTGCTTTATTATATTGCACTGTCATGGGAGTAGTAAGGAATGTGTGAAGAAGCTAGGGGGACTTATGTCGTGGTAGTAAGAAGACCGCGATGGGAACTTAGCCACAATAGTGCTGAATGGAGGCAGACTGATCCATCGGACGGAAGGGCCCCCGTACCCTCCCGGAATAGGCCGCCGGGACCCCACATCCGGTCACCAACCGGCACGACAACCTACCCCAAGATTATGCGCGGCATGGTGGGGCAGCCTCTCGAGGTGGCTAGCAACGATTGGGCCCCTGTACTATACCGCGGGCGGCCAGCGGAACAACCGTTTCTACAGGTCTCCCTGGCCGATGGGTCAATACACCTCCAACCAGTCGAGGAAAAAATACCCACACGGTCATCCCCCTACCACGACTGAAGTCCCCCGAAAAACCGGATGTACACTGACTGATCCCGGAACGCGACACATTTGCATGTGTCACTATGGCGGGTTTTACGCCCTGTGCACGGTGGTCGCCATCCGGGCGGATACGAAAATCCTACCACCAGCAAATTATTGGGTTTTTCCATTAGGAAATTCTCAGTAACAGCACGGAGTCTGGAAATGTGCCCGAAAAACGGCAATAGGCTCGCCCCCTATTACGTGGGACTGATACATACCTGGCGAAATGTGGGTGCAGAAATGCACCTCTGCCTACCCCGTCGGGAATACAGGCGTGAGTTTATGTATGTATATTTTAATATAAAATTGCACCCGGAAGGAGCGGAGCTCAACAACTAGTGTTTGATAACAGGATAGTTTGTCCTGTTATTTATCACTAAACGTCTACGTCGTGATGGCCTCGAGGTTTAGGCGCGCGGTCGAAAATCTTGACGGTCGCGGGTTCAAACCCCAGTCACACACCTCAGACTTTTCGAAGTTATGTGTGTATTCGTTCACGTACTTTAACGGTGAAGGAAAACATCGTGATGAAACCTGCACACCTAAAAGTTCTTAGAAATTTCTTAGGTGTGTAGTCCGCCAACCCGTACTAGGCCAGCGTGGTGGACTAGGGCCTAAACCCTGTCAGTTATAGAGGAGGCCCGTGCCCAGCAGTGGGACGTATATGGGCTGATTATGATGAAATGTCTACAAGACATAATTGTGCGAACTGGTTAGGTACTAATTCTACCCACCCTACTACTAATTCTACCCTGCTAGTTATAGGAGTAAATAAAGTTTATTCTGAAGCACGTTGCTTAGTCGACAGTAACAGACGGTTGCTCCTTTCGACACCGAAATTACGTGTTATGAAATGTCACCGCTCACGTTTACTCGTTCTGGGAAATACTGTTTCAGATGAAGCTAAGTTCAAGAGGGAATTCTTGTACAAAGTGAACGAGTGTAATAAAAAGATATTTTAAACTGTATATACTCGTATAATACATACGAACATACCATATTCCAAGTCTTGTGTCGTCGGTATTCGAAACTAAGACTTACTACTTTACGGTCTCACAAACACCCAGACCAGAAAAAATATTTGTAGATCACACAAACATTATTACATCATATACTGCTTGCGAATAACTAACTAATAAACAAATTTTTAGCTATGACATCCAGGACTGGTGATTGATTGACCGAATGAATTTTGGAGAAGTAAAATCATTCACAGCCCCCATGAATGATTGACTAAATCAGGGATTCTCAACTAGCGATCCGTGAACCACCAGTGGTCCGCAGAAACCAAAATATGGTCCGCGAAGTTTATAAATAAAATTTCTTTTTATGTAAATACCTATTAATAAATAATAAATACACCCAACAGTCACATACATAGTTCTGATCCCACACTAAGATACAAGTCTTGTGTCGTGGGTATCAGAAACTACGAGAGACTTTTCGGTCTCAAATACACCCAGACCCGAAACAAATATTTGTGGATCACACAAACATTTGTCTCGGTGCGGGAATCGAACCCGCGGCCTCTCGTTTCGCAAGCTGGTGTCTAGCCAACTGCGCCACGGGGCTGTCAATATTGAGTTTTTATGTAAAGTTTCAAATTGATTATTGCAGTTCATTTTTGTTATATCTACATTGTGATGCCCGCTAATTTAAAAGTGCTCCCTGAACCACTGAAACAAGAAAAGTTTTTAGAGACCCCTGGACTAAATGGATATTAAATGCAAAATCATTTACTACCGGCATCGATATTAAATCCAAAAATTTATATGCATACTATGTAAGATAACAGGTCTTACTATCAGGTGCAGTTTTGTTACTTTGTCGTATGAGCATCATAAAATTCCGGATTCTCTACAGTATGGCTATATCACTCAACGTACAGCAACAAAGAAATACGCCTTGGTCCCAAATACACAATAAAACGAAATAGCGCAATACAGCGAGATTAACTTTTTAATACAGCCGCGGTACAATCGCATTACTCTGATACACGCGCCGTTCAAATTAAAGCGTTTTTTTCCATTGCCGCTATAAATTCATATTCCTCATTTTTACATGTAGGTGTGTACAAAGAGGCAATTTCCCGGTTCCATATTCCACGGAGTTGATTCTTTGATCTCTTTTTCTGAACGCCTGGAGATTACGTCTGGGTTAACTTGAAAATTTATTAATATTTACAGCCCCGTGGCGCAGTTGGCTAGACACCAGCTTGCGAAACGAGAGGCCGCGGGTTCGATCCCCGCACCGAGACAAATGTTTGTGTGATCCACAAATATTTGTTTCGGGTCTGGGTGTATTTGAGACCGAAAAGTCTCTCGTAGTTTCTAATACCCACGACACAAGACTCGTATCTTAATGTGGGGTCAGAACTACATATGTATGTGACTGTTGGGTGTATTTATTATTTATTTATTTATTTATTTTTACATTTAAGTTATAGCCGGCTTTGTTTGTCACGTTGCTTTTTTTATTCCTTACGCACCTTGAGATATTATGATTAGATTTTTTTCCCAAAGAGATGAACAAGATTTGAAAATAGTTAATGTCTTAACTTCTAAAAATTCATTGAGAGCCTTACATCAGTACCAACTTTCATCATAGATTAATGTCAGGTCATGCAACTGATTACTTTCTGCATGTTGACCAAAACTCTGAAAACACTTTAATATAAATCTAGACCAAGTCTAAACAACTAAAATAAGCCAAATGTTGCCGAGTTGGGGCAAGTTTCTCGTTTAGGGTCACGTATCACCGCCATGTGTTTGCCGAAATTATATTTGATATTCAGCAGCCGTCGGCTTTCAACCTTGTGGCGCAAAATAGATTAAAAAAAACTATATTATGACATGAAATGGGCTCGTTGTTTTCAAGATGATCTTTTAGATGGCCTAAGCAGTGATGGCCTCGAGGTTTAGGGGCGCGGTCGAGAATTCCGGCGGTCGCAGGTTCAAACCCCAGGCACACAACTCTGACTTTTTGAAGTTATGTGTGTATTCACAACGAATTATCACTTGCTTTAACGGTGAAGGAAAACATCGTGATAAAACCTGCACACCTAAAAAGTTCTTAGGTGCGTAGTCCGCCAACCCGCACTAGGCCAGCGTGGTGGACTAAGGCCTAAACCCTTTCAGTTGTAGAGGAGGCCCGCGCCCAGCAGTGGGACGTATTTGGGATGATGATGATCTTTTAGAAATTTAGGTCCATGCCATAAAGAAGAAAATTTTAAATATTCCTAGCATATTTACAGTAAAAAAATAATCAAAATCACCTTTATTCAAATAGACTTTTACAAGTGCTTTTGAATCGTCAAGTAAGTTTTTTAAACTATTGCCGCTTCGAAACGTGTTATCGCTGTGGAGAAGAAACGGCAAGAAACTCCCTCAGCAACACGAAATGTCATTTTTTTTAATATGATAATTTTTAATTATAATTACATTTTTATTTATTGTATTTAATTTAACCTCATACATGTCATAACGATACAAATTGCAGCAACCTCCGATCAGTTTACTTACTCCCAGGGCTTATTATCCTCAATATAATCTGACATTTTATAATAAGTTTTTTTACATAGTTTTTCTTTAATCGATTCTTTAAACTTTTTCAAAGGAAGCTCCCTAATACCCTTCGGAAGTTTGTTATAGAAGCGTATACATTGCCCTATAAAAGAGTTATAAACCTGCTATATGAAAATTATAATTACATCTATTTATAATTATTACAAAGTTGAAATCACTGTTACACCGAAAAATATGTCGTAGTATTAGTAGGTATTTCTCAACACTGATTTAAAATTATATAAGTGACTATTGGCTGGATTTATTTTATCATAATTTAAAACACACATACTTGTATTTTCGTTTTATCCTATGTTTATATTGAATTCAATGTTAGTTACACCGATGACAATAATTTCTCGTCACTTTACACTTTATGGGCCATACAGCACTTACTATCAGCTGTCAAAGGCGTTTTCCCGTCCATATTACACAAAATACCAAGCGACAGCAACTGTGTGTGGACTTTCATAGACCTGAAGGTCTAAAACTTCTAAACGCCACAACGCGTAAATCTTCCCGTGGTTGACGCCTGGGAGCCATATTTTAGCGCCCCTCGCCAGTTTGGACCTCTGGAAAGTTGGCCCAAAAACGTTTTAGAGTTTCGAAACATTTATCGATGTCTCACTAGTTTTTCAAGTTGTGATGGAGGTTGTAAACGAAATATTTTCTGCAAAGTGAAATTACGTTTATTGTTCAGCAGTAGTAAAGATTTTTATCTTATCTTAATCACTACTGCTATCGATGATCTTCTTATAGTATATGTATTCATTTCGTTTTGCTTTTAATGTATTTTGGAAATTCTTTCTTTTCATTTAAAGACTTTCGTTCTTGAACTTTCAACTTCACCTTCAAATATTGTTTTCTTGTTTTGTTATTTCACTAATGTGTTAGCTCATACAATGTAAACGAGTAATAGTATGTATGGATGTTCACAAATATAGTAAAAGAACTAACTCCGTTCTCCTTTAATTTCAACCAAGAATTTCATTGTAAAGTTTCAGCAAATTCACAAAATTACCTTAGGGACTTCGCCGTATCAGGAATACAGACATAATTGTACTTAACATTCTAGATGTTTCGAATCCAAGCTAACTTAAAGCCATTGAGATTTCCCCATCGTCCCATCGCTATCACGGTCTAGTAAACCATATCTGGCCGACATTAATTTCGCATGACTAGACTGCCAAGACTTAGGATTTAGAGCTTGTGAAACTCTAACGTTCGCTGTTTCTTGACGTATGCAAGATTGTTTCGCTAAATTTCGCAATTAAATGGGGTGAATGGGAATATAAGATGTTAATAGGAACGTAAAGGGGTAAATACACCTAGTATATACTTATACGACCTAGTAAAGGTCGCTGGATGCAAGCTGCTTCCAACAAGTCCCTGTGAAAGTCATTAGGAGAGGCCTATGTCCAGCAGTGGACTTCCATTGGCTGATGGATGGGATGAAAGGGGTAAAAAGGCCTTGGTCTTGGATTTCCTTCTTTATTTAAAGAGTAAAAGGTTAAGTGTTTAATTAATTTAAAAGTTATATCATCAGAGGATAAAAAACCTAATTTAATTTCTATCTTTAAATTTTGAGATCTACATTGATTAAAATATTTTGTTACATGCAGGAACTTCGCTGAAATCATCCGAGCCCAAATTGTAGTTATCGTTTTTATAATTCCATTTTTCTTACAGTCGCGATCGCTCAAGCGACGCTTGTAGCAACCTATAGACTTCAAAAACTACTTTAACCTATATTTTCGTAGTGCAAAACACATACCTAAACTAGACAATTATGCATGAAAAGGGGCTGGCAGTTAACATTCCCTATTTATCTATTCCCTATCAGGTTTCAAACCCGCATTAAACGTCCATAAACTACGCGCAAAGTGAGTTAACGCGATCTTAGACACAGTTTGGTTACTTCTGAACTCTCAACAATGGAGGCTGTGTTGTCTTTGAGGCGAACTCGGAATATAGTTAGTGCCAACTTGCGAGCTAACTGCAATTTCAAACAAGCACTTTGCGGCAGCTCGAGTTACGAATGACCTTTGTGTCGAAGTTAACCATATTTTGTGCAAAATTCCGCCACTTGTTAGTTCTATTTGAAGCATCGTGTTACTAACTGCCGTGTTTTATAAGCATTGTAATTATGTGAAAATTTTAGAATATAATATTGGACAATAAAAAACAAATTGCGGACATCCATCAAGTTTAGCCAATCAACATTTTTTGCAAGGTAAATTAGATTTTGAGCGGAGGATTTTCAGCAAATTCCTTCGCAGGACATTATGAACATTGAACACGCGAACTTTTAATTTAGATCGAAAAGTTCAGGCAAAAACATCTGGCCTTAATTTTTTACAAGTTCCTTACATTCCGACGCTAAGTTCCATTAGGTTTCCAATTTAGATTGCAAAAATATTCTCGAAGTTAAAAATTGCAAGAATTTTCTTTTAGGAGTGAGAGATATTAATTTTAAGTCTAGAACTAGTAGTAGTAACTTTATTGATCTTTGTACTATTTATAATAAGACTAAGTAAGTTAATGATGAACACGATGATATTAATTAGGAAAAAGAATATTAGATGTTGATGATGATAAGAGGTATAAACAATATTTAGAAAGTCATATCTTAGTTGAATAGTCTTTAATTTAAACACAAAATATACCTGCGATTTGGAATTTATAATTTAATAGGTATATAATACTTAACACTGGCTCCTACACGAAGATGTTATGAAATCATTTCTTAATCATGTATAGATATAAAAACGCAGAAAATAAAACACAGGTCTATATTTTATTACGTAGTATGCTTTAGCTGTTTTTATTTAAAAGCAAAAGAAATATTCTTTTGGCATTGATTACATCGTAACTTCTAGATGATAAGTCATGGAGAATAAACTAATAGCTTTAAAAAGACAGAGGTGGATCCGAGCATTGATATTTAATTCCCACGCCGAAAGAAGACTTCGTGCTGCTACTGAGAATTCCCATATGAAAAAAACAATAACACTGCCCAACCTGGGAATTGTAACCCGGAGTCCTAGATCGCACGGCGCAAATGTGCTGCGAACTACGAGGCATTTAATTTTAAAGAACTAGTATACATTGTAACTTGCTAATCCGCTTTAATTTCCAACAGGTCCCTGTGGGAGTCATTGGGGGAGGCCTATGTCCAGCAGTGGACCTCTTTTAGCTGACAATAATGATGATACATTGTAACTAAAATCCTTGATAAGCTATTGAAAAATATTAAATCTGCATAAAGCTCACATGAAATTCTTGCTAAAGTCACAAAAATTTCTCATTTCGCCCTCTCTGACCAGAAGCCTTGGTACATACTACGTGGATTCTGTCACCGCATCATCTTGACAACACTCGCCAGCTATCACATCACTTACAATGTTTAAAACGTTGTGTATAAAATGTTACATGTTACTTTGTAGCTTAAGTTTGGTTTAAGTTATGTCAGGTTGTCGGAAACGACTAAACTTAGTTGTAAAAATGTTATACCTAGTGTTATAAAACACGAAAATATTAGAATTGGATTTATGTAAATTTAAAACTTTACTTTTCAGTGTTTACAATAAATCTCGTCTGTCATTCGCGATAATTACTAAATACGGTAACAAAATCGAATAATATTGACATTGTCAATCTTAGAATTTTATTAAATACAATGAATTAGTCAAGTAAATCTGTCAAACAAAGTACTTGGGTTCTTGTTGTTAGATTATCTACTTTATGCTTCAGATAAAGCTTAGATTTCCTCTGCAAGGAATCCACGAAAGTAACGGAATAAAATAAAGAGCGCACTACTCGAGCAGGATGAATGTCCCTTTTAAAAACTTACCTCGTAGATTCTGTCCGTACCTGCACCCACGGACCTCTTCGTCTTAATATACTTCGGTAACTGAGTGTCGCGAAATACTTTCGGATTTTCAGCGTCTAATTGTCATTTCATTTCATCTATCTCATTCGCAAGTTAAAAAGTCATTTTTCAAGACTTTACACGATTTTCTGAGTGATATTTATAACTAGAGACTGGATAATACATACATACATAAACTCACCACACATAAACCACATACTTGTACCGCGAGACAACGAGGCAGTCAAAACCGGATAATATGCATTTGCAATATGCAATTGCATTTTTGCTGAATTTTGCCAGTTATTGCATATTTCAAGTAAAATCTGTCGAATATGCATATTTTCTCCCTATTTTCTACTTTTTTCGGAACGTACCAATAATAATGTGTGAAATTAACGATAACAAAATCCGCATTCCATACATAACCTCACGCCTGTATTCCCCGAAGGGGTAGGCAGAGGTGCATTTCTGCATCCACATTTCGCCAGGTATTTATCAGTTCCACGTGGGGTGAGCCTATTGCCGTTTTTCGGGCACATTTCGAAACTCCGTGCTGCTACTGAGAATTTCCTAGTGGAAAAACCCAATAACTATACCTATATAAGAATTTTTAATTAAAATAGTGAAGCATAAAACTTTTTCCATTTTTAACTATTATTTATGTTGCATATTTTACTGATTTTCGTGCATATTATACGCATTTAAAATGCATATTTGCATGTACCTACATTTCAACCTTTTTATATTCCTTACTAGCTGACCCAGCGAACTTCGTTCCGCCTAACAAGTTTTTTTTTTTTGCCTAAGTTACTCCTTATTACATCAGCTACCTGCCAGTGAAAGTCCCGTTAAAATTGGTCCACCCGTTTTAGACATTAGCTGGAAAAAACAGACAGACAGACAGACAGACAAAAATTTTAAAAAATGTTATTTTTGTATATGTATAAATATATGTATAAATCAGTATAAATGCATATGATTTATTAAAAAGCGGTTATTTCAATATTACAAACAGACACTCCAATTTTATTTATTTGTAGTAGTAGTATAGATGTATAGATAAACTAACAATCTAATAATAGTCTATTTATTCGAAACTTCCCTCAAGTATTTCTTCAAATGAATAAGGAAATGTGTATTTTACGTTCTGTTTAATTTAACCCCTTAAGTGTGAAATGGAGTAACAAATCGAGGTAAGAATAAAAGCACTTGCAAATCGCTTCTAAAGTGGAGCGAAATCTTTAAGGCGGGAATTACATTGATTACTCGACAGATTCAGATTCTAGAAGCACTTTGCGAATGAATTAAACTCCACTTGGAACATTATAGAATCAAAACGAGAAAATGGTTAAAGAAAATAAATATTTTGAGAAAGTTTTATATTCGCTAATTAAAAGAATTAAAAGATTAAAGTTATTAAGTTGCAAGATTGTATTAGTTTAAATAATTTGGACTTGAAGTTTACTGTTTCAGCTTGTTACCTTAATACGACGACGAATACTACGTAATTGGCATTTTACTTTAAAACTTTATTACCATGAATAAAAATAAAAATATTGTGAAATATGTTTTTTTTTTTTTTTTTTTATTCTGGCGCGGTAAAGTGACTCCACTGTACCTGATGGTAAGCACAGTGGAGTCCAAAAAATAATATACTTATTGTCTTCATTGTTTTCAATCATGTAGTATAAATTATTGTATAGTGTACTAAAAAGTATATAAATAAATAAATAAAATAAATCGACCAGCGAGAAACGATATGGTCATATATTATAAATTATATTAGTTTATATTTTATATTAGTTTAAAACACTGCTGGGCATGAGCCTTCGCTACAACTGCGACGGTTTGGGCAATAGACCAACACGCTGGACTGGTGCGGATTTGCGGACTACACACCTAAGAACTTTTAGGTGTTCAGGTTTCCTCACGATGTTTTCCTTCACCGTTAAAGTCAGGGATAATCCATTGTCAAACTTCGGAAAATCAGTTTGAGAGCCTGGCGTTCAAACCCGCAACCACCGAGATTCTCAACCGTGAGCCTAAACCTCGAGGCTATAACTTAGTCATGCGG
Source organism: Hemaris fuciformis (assembly GCA_907164795.1). Classification (NCBI taxonomy): domain Eukaryota; kingdom Metazoa; phylum Arthropoda; class Insecta; order Lepidoptera; family Sphingidae; genus Hemaris; species Hemaris fuciformis. The sequence continues at coordinate 16,083,927 of OU015440.1, forward strand.
TGAAATAATAAACTATTCCATTACTATCTACCTCATCAAAGCAGACCTCATCACGAAGAAGACCTCAAAGGAATGGAAAGTAACGCTCAGGGCGATTGCATTTCAAATATTTTTAGCTCAAAGATGCGCCTGAAATGACAGATCTGGTTGAATCAAAGGCAGCGTTTTATTCAGAATAACCTTTACAGCTGTAATTAATAGCTTGAACTGTGTAGGTAAAACGTGTCTTTCTTCTGAGAAAAAGTTAATAAAGACAAAACTCTCTTCTTAATTGCATTTAGAAAAATCATAGCGTTTCTGAAAATTATAAGAGAAAATGCTTGAAGATTTATGCTCGCAGTTTAAATCCTATGTTAAAACTTTATGAGAATTAAATAGACATTCTAGACTATTTCCTTACAAAGGTATGATATAACTTCTAATATATAAGATGTTCTTTGTGATCATTTACTGGAATTTAAGGTAAAGGCCGTTACTATGTATACTCTTTCTCGCTCCGGAAATCAAACTCGGATTTTTCTATTTGCACTTAAATGTACAATTTTAATCAATTCCATCCATTTGGTAGTGAGGACAATTTTTTAACGAAATATTTTTCTAAGAATATTCTAGTCCATTTTGGGGAAAATATTTTTTGTTCCTAGTCAAAATTTCCCACCGTTCCGAGAAGTTTATCGCTGTACACAAGCATTACACCTATCTCCCGGTTGACAGCCATTCTGGGCCCATTCCGCGTGCCGCTCCAATGCGTAGCGGTCAGGGTTACATCGTAAAAACTAAGGACGGACGCGTGTTAAACGACTAGCTGGCTATTGGGAAATCTTCTTCATACCTTTTTTACACTTACATGCTATATCTATATACATAGCCTATCGTCGTCCAGTGCTAGGCCTTCCTTCCCAAGTAAGCGCCAACCATGCCGGTCTTAAGCAGCTCGCATCCATCCGCTACCCGTCACTGTTTTCTGATCGTCGGGCCATCGTGCTGCAGGACGTCCTACACTACGTCCGCCCAAACGTGGTCTCCACTTTAACACTTGTCTGCTCCGCCGGCCGTCCGTCCACCGGCAGACATGGGTCGCCCCTTTCCACTCATCTATTACGCTTGAATCCTGGAAAGGATGAGCGGAGGTGTATTACGAATCTCATGTCTCGTTGGCTGCGTTTAAAATCCTATGTGGCAGGAGAGACCTATGGTAGTAATAAGCGTGCTGTAAGGATGGGGCTCTGTGGGTCCTTTTTAAAAAAAAAGTCACTTTCACACTCGTTTATTTAATAATTAAATTTTATAGATTTACACAAATATGGACCTAAATCAAATCAGGTTATCTTTATTCAAATAGACTTTTACAAGTTCTTTTGAATCGTCAATTTATACTTTTAGCTTGTAGGTAGCTTAGCGGGTATGTATGTGGCTAATGTAGGCGGCATCGGGGTGCTCGGGTACGGGCACGTGGCGACAGCGCCTGATGTTGCGTGTGGATGATGTGTCGGATGATGATGTAAGCAGGCGTGAGCGCAATGACAAGCACAAGCAGTTGGAAGCGTTTATTCACAGCACAGCAATAGTCCCAGTCAGAGTATATACACGACACAAGAAGAAAACGTTCACACACACAATAAAGTCACAAGAAGTAGATAGAAATAACAGAAGGAGATGAGACATAAAATAGTACGATAAAATTAACACAATGAACAGCTGATAAGCGCGGACAAGATAAAGCGGCGAGGTAGCGGGTTACACGGGCTTCGCGAGCGAGAGAGGTGTACCGACTGGCCGCGGCCGGCGCGTGAGTTGAAGCGATGCGCGCCGTCGCTTATCTCTGTCGCCACGCAAAACAGGTTTACGCCCGACCCGTGGTATGCAGTGTCTCCAATGTACTCCACATTTAATATATTGGGTTCTGTAAGTGTAATGTATTGTAATGTATATGTGTTGTGTAATGCGTGTGAGTGTAACTGTGGATAAATATACATAATATGAAATATGTTAATAAATAAAAATATTTAATAAATAAATTAAATATTAGGTACGCCACACACTTACTATTTTTTTAAACTAACCTTGACTGAACTGTTTATAGGACCGGACTTGACGATGGATAGAGTCTTACTACCGCGGGCGCGTGGCAAATGCCCTTAGCCTCGCGTAAAGCACATGGCTTGATTTGCGGAAAATGCATAATATTAGCATTTATTTCATATAGCTGTGCCCGCGACTTCGTCCGCGCGGAAAATTAATTTTTAATAAGAAAATCTACAAACTAAAAGTAGTCTAAGTTACTCCTTATGACATCAGCTATCTGCCAGTGAAAGTCCCGTTAAAATTGGTCCACCCGTTTCAGAGATTAGCCGGAACAAACAGACAGACAGGCTGACAAAAAACGTTATTTTGGTATATGTACCGTGTATACATCCATATGCATTTATTAAAAAGCGGTTATTTCAATATCACAAACAGACACTCCAATTTTATTTATATGTATAGAGTATAGATTGATTCCATTTATAACAGTGCGGTGTGCAATCTACATGCCACAAGTTCGACTCCCGAGTCGCGCCATGTTTTTGAGTTTCCGCTTTTTTTTTCTAAGTTACAGCAAAAAGTCTGAAAATATGCCCTATAACCGTCCATAAGATCGTTCCCTCTCACACAAGACTAACAGCTAGCAAAGGATGAGTGGAGACACACGTCTGCCTGTCCCTACAGACATTTAGCTGTGAGACTATGTATGATATACAAGTAAAATTGTAAATGAAAAACATGAAAACATAATTGAAATTAGCTCCAAATTAATATATTAATTAGTATTGATATGGCAGTCTTATTCCTCTACAGCGAAAAAGGAAATTAATTTTATGATTTATTACGAAGAACGCCGTGGTATTTTATCTCCGACCAGCGATGGAATGAAACATTTCATTCCTTTGTAAAGATTTTTAATAATGTACTATTGAGTTTTTGGCGAGACGCGTCTAAGAAGGTAAATTAAATTGGTGAACTTAAACAAAAGCAGACCTCCCTTTGTAAACAGACGAACAGAATGTTATATTAAAAGAATTGTAAATAGCCAAATTCAGGATTTTTTGCACAAAGATAGTATGGGGAAAACAATGACAGACGTAATTAGAAAACTTACTTAGGTGTTTCAATGTTGACTAGTGAGACAGTCGCAAAGGCTTCAAAGATAAGACCCGATGAAGGAAAACCGAGTGGAATTTTCCTAAGAGTTTTCCAAGGAACCATATTCGCTAACCCGCCGCGCCGCATGAGATGTGTCGTTTGTATCAGGCAGAGATATAGGTATATCTACACCTAAGTAACAAACATACATACACAACCTCATTAGCAGAGGTGCATTTCTGCACCCATATTTCGCCAGGTACATACCACGTAATAGGGGGCGAGCTTTTTGCCGTTTTTCAGGAACATTTCCAGATTCCGTGCTGCTACTGAGAATTTCCCGATACGGGAATCTAACCCTACATCTAGATCGCACGGCACGTACTTGCGCCGCGAGACCACGAGGTAATCATCCAAGATTTTACAGCTTATTTTTATACCCTATCGCTTTTCGGACACTGCAAAGGTGCTTATTCATTTTAATAATAAAACCAAATGACACTTTACGCAACTAAGTAGTCAAACCCAATCTCTTCCGATCACACACCGCATTAAAATAGAAAGCCAATTTCGTTACTACCAGGCTGAATTCAAATATCCAGAAACCTTCAAAGGCTAAACCTACTGCGCCAGACTAATAGACAAATTCTTATCGTTCACACTCCATTCGCTCCCAGCGCCGATGAACGACTCCAAAACATTTTCGAACACCCTCCAAACATTCCCACACGAACTATTGAAGCTATTCATTCGCCATAACGCGCCCGAAGAGCGAAGGATTCTCACACTAAATGATCCGACACTAATCTCGTAATGTGGTGTACACACGGGAATTCAATTATGCCAACTACATATTAGGCAAACGTAGTGTAGGACGTCCTGCAGCACGATGGTCCGACGACTTGAGAAAGGTGGCGGGTAGCGGATGGATGAGGGCTGCTCAAGACCGGGATGGTTGACGCTTTCTTGGGGAGGCCTACGTTCAGCAGTGGACGGCGATAGGCTGAGTATATATATATATATATATATATATATATATAACTACATATTGTAGCCAACTAGTAGTCGTGATGACCTCGTGGTTTAGGCGCGCGGTTGAGAATCTCGACGGTCGCGGGTTCAATCCACAGACACACACCTCTGACTTTTCGAAATTATGCGTGTATTCGCAAAGAATTATCGCTTACTTTAACGGTGAAGGAAAACATCGTGATGAAACCTGCGCACCTAAAAGTTCTTAGGAATTTCTTAGGTGTGTAGTCCGCCAACCCGCACTAGGCCAGCGTGGTGTAGTCTCAGTTGTAGAGGAGGCCCGTGCCCAGCAGTGGGATGTATATGGGCTGATGATGGTGATGAACTATTTTAGCATAATTTATCCATTTTAAATCATGCCAACTTAATAAAAGTCTGAATTAGTTTGGATAAGAGACATGATAGACGACAGACAAGTAACGAAAGGCATACATGAACGTGACTGGAAAGATTGGAAAACCCATCCAATCAAACCCGAGTCACCATCGCATGCAACAATTTTTGTTGCCAAGCCATTGAGACAAGCAGTTTTTTTTTAGTCAAGGGTCGGATCTTAGTGCAACATGCTTCTCTAGTGCGAGTTAGCGGACTCATCATCATCATCAGCCCATATACGTCCCACTGCTGGGCACGGGCCTCCTCTACAACTGAGAGGGTTTAGACGTTAGTCCACCACGGTGGCCTAGTGCGGGTTGGCGGACTACACACCTAAGAAATTTAGCGGACTACACATACCTAATATCTTCCTTCTGAAGAATTCTTAGATGTGCGCTTCCTCCTCTGAAATATTGTCTCAACCTCTCCCTAAACTTTGAACCCATCACTTTTTACTTCTAAGCAGGTTAAAAATGGTTACGTTGCTCATATAATTTTCCTGCCGTGTGTACCCGTTCATTTGAGTTAAATTGATGTTCAGTACACAGCCATGATTGATGACGCCTCCTTTTTAATACAAACACACAGCGCCAGCCAATCTAGACACGAACATATTAATTAAATGAATACGTGTACTTCGTAAGTGTGGAAATAAATTGATTAATGTATAAACGACACGTAGACTGATAAAAGAATTGGCTTGTCTTAATTTTTATCACGTGTAAAACGTATTTTTACAAAACCAAACATTCCGAAGATGCAATACAAAACTTTTTATTGTAAATAATATCAACTAAAACAAAAATAGCATATCATCCTTTTTTACTTTTGGAACACACTATTTTAACACAACCCTGTTTATTATATTTATTCATCGTCATCATCATCAGCCTATATATGTCCCACTGCTATGCACGGACCTCCTCTGCAACTGAGAGGGTTTAGGCCTTAATCCACCACGCTGGCCTAGTGCGGGTTGGCGGACGGTATAATGATTCAAAATATTAACATAAATTTATTTCTTAGGGTTTTATGCAATAGGAAACTGAGGGAGAGAACACATAATTACATTTACTTTAAATTAAATTCATGCTGACATTATCATTGCACTTTTAAGTACGTTTATCTATCTGTCTATTACGCTCTCAAGCCTAAAACGCTAGATCGATTTGAATGATTCTTCGTACAATCATAGATAGGAACGTAGGAACGGTTATATGTTAATTTTTATCCCTTGAAAATGCATCGTTCCCGTTAAATAAGCATGTAGTACAAATTGGACAAGGCAAAGCCGAACTCCTCAGCTAGTAAAGATGTACCTAACTTTCTTTGCCTCATGCATATTGCAACGTAAAACAGGTTATGAATAGTTCCATAAAGGAAATTTCCCAAACTTTATGAGCTCTAACATAATATATTACAAGTGAAGCAAACTTATTGAAATTCAACACGGCAATATTATTTCAAAGGAATTTAGTTTTCGAACTGCATTTTAATAAAGGTTTTACTTGAATGAAAAAATATTTCAGACTCAAGTTTAACAAGGCACAAGACTTCCGCATAAGATAAATAATTATGCGATCCATATTTTTTTCATTGATATAAAATTGGCAAAAAATCAATCGCTTAGAAAAACACTCCAGTCCATCATGATAATCAAATCCATTCATATTTTAATTGTTTGTTATTATTCATAATATTGGCAAACTTACCAATATTTTAATAAAATTATTTTAATAATAAACTTACGTAGGTACATATCATCATCACTGCACCTGATTTATTTATAACACTTTGTTGTACACTCAGAAACACGTGTAAATCATAAAAATAATATAGTCCTAGAAAAGTGTTCAAATGGTGTATTTTTAATACCACGCTATAAGAAGCGAGTCTCTTTAATTAACATACATACATAACCTCACGCCTATATTCCCCGAAGGGGTAGGCAGAGATGCATTTCTGCACCCACATTTAGCCAGGTATGTATTAGTCCCACGTAAAAGTATTTCGGGCATATTTCCAGACTCCTTGCTGCTACTGAGAAACACTTTGCTCGACCCGGGAATCGAACTCGAGACCTCTAGATCGCACGGCACTTACTTATGCCGCGAGACCACGAAGCAGTCTTTTTAATTAAATAATTTAAAAAACTCAATGAATTTTCCCAACCCGGGGCCTCTAAAGCGCACTTCACACACTTGTTCTTCAAAACCATGAGGCACCAGTGGAATAATATATTAATTGAAAGGATTTCTTCTGTCTACTAAGACAGAAGTCTAAGTCTAAGTGGGCCGGCCATGTCTGCCGACGGACGGACGGCCGTTGGAGCAGACAAGTGTTGGTGTGGAGACCGCGCTTAGGCAGACGTAGTGTGAGACGCCCTGCAGCACGATGGTCCGACGACTTGAGAAAGGTGGCGGGTAGCGGATGGATAAGGGCTGCTTAAGACCGGGATGGTTGGCGCCTACATGGGGAGGCCTTCGTTCAGCAGTGGACGGCGATAGGCTGAGAACTACTTCTGTCTACTGCATATTGTCTTATGAAATTTAAATTCCTCCGCACTATGTGAAAGCGGCTTAATCCCACACAAGCTTAGTGTGACGCGTGGACCGAAGGATTTTGTCCGCCTAGTGACCGGTATAATGGCATTTTCGAGCTTAGCTTTCTGACAATGGCAATAACAGTTTTGTCTACCTACCTTCGGATAATAAAGTTAAATTTTTAAAAAAATTACAATTGGTAGAGAAGTAGTGATGGCCTAGAGGTTTAAGTGCACGGTTGAGAATCTCGGCGGTCGCGGGTTCAGGCCCCAGGCACACACCTCTGACTTTTCGAAGTTATGTGTGTATACAGTATGCAGTTGGCTAGACACCAGCTTGCGAAACGAGAGGCTGCGGGTTCGATCCCCGCACCGAGACAAATGTTTGTGTGATCCACAAATATTTGTTTCGGGTCTGGGTGTTTGTGAGACCGAAAAGTCTCTCGTAGTTTCTGATACCCACGACACAGGACTTGTATCCTAGTGTGGGGTCAGAACTATGTATGTGACTGTTGGGTGTATTTATTTATTTATTTACATAATGAATTATCACGTACTTTAACGGTGAAGGAAAACATCATGAGGAAACCTGCACACCTAAAAGTTCTTTCGTAATTTCTTATGTATAGTCCGCCAACCCGCACTAGACCAGCATGGTGGACTAAACCCTCTCAGTTGTAGAGGAATCCCATGCCCAGCAGGGGGACGTATATGGGCTGATGATAACGAAGTACGTCTTTTATAAACAACCGTATCTCAAAAATTATATAATCTTGATCAAAACCAATTTTATGCTTAAATTCAAGATAACCGTACGATGACTACCATTAATACTTTATTTAACAACATACATACCTACATAACCTCACGCCTGTACTCCCCGAAGGGATAGGCAGAGGTGCATTTCTGCACCCACATTTCCCCAAGTATTTATCAGTCCCACGTAATAGGGGGCGTGCCTATTGCCATTTTTCGGGCACAATTCCAGACTCCGTGCTGTTACAAAGAATTTTCTAATAGAAAAACCCAATAACACTCTGCCCGACCCGGGAATCGAACCCAGGACCTCTAGATCGCACGGCACATACCTACTTGTACCGCGAGACCACGAGGCAGTCGAGACACTTTATTTATTATGCTATAAATTATAACAAATGTTATTATATTATAATGTATGATGATAACGAATCGGTTGGAACATAACATTTACTACATACGAGTATTTAGTAAGAAACGGCCGCTTCTAATATACCGTTATGGATGGGAAAATATAATTTGAATAGTCAATAAAACGACCGACAAATTTAATGTAATGCATACAATATAATATAAATACACATGTACTAATTACACAAGAACAATGACGTAATAAAAAACACGTTATACATTTAAATACCGTCCTCAATTTGTAACGTTAAAGCCATCTACGTCAACAGTGTGTCGGCTGGTGTCGAGAATAGAACAATATAAGTAAGTACCAATTTATTACTCATCCAAAATAAATCCTTATCCTTACTATATATAATAATATTATAAATGCGAAAGTAACTCTGTCTGTCTGTCTCACTTTCCTGCTAAAACTGCTGAACCGATTTAAATGAAATTTGGTACACTGATAGTTTAGAGCCTGAAAAAGGACATAGGCTACTTTTTATCCCGGAAAATGGGTTTTAAGGGGTTGAAAGGGGAGATTAAAGGTTGTATGGAAGTATTGTCATTTTTAAAGCTAGAAGCTTGAAACTTATTTTTTAGGCTGTTGATTAGATATAAATAAATATGACATTCAAACTTTGTAAAAAAAATAACTTTAAGGGGGTAAAATAAAAAAGGGGTGAAGATTGTGTGTAAATTCGTCATTTTTGAAGCTAGAATGATGAAACGACGTGTAGACGACTGTAAATATGTATATGTAACTATATGTCTGTTATGCTTTCACGCCTTAACCATTTGACCGATGTAAACGATTTTTGATATCGACATAAATGGGACTCTGTGGAGTAAAATAGACTACAACTTATTTTCTTTCTGAACCTAACCCTGTAGTCTACGCGAACGGAGTGCTAGTGTATTATAAATGCGAAAGTAACTCTGTCTGTCTGAAAATGATAATATTTTATTAGCAAATTTTTGGTGATTCAGATATCTACGCTTCTTTGTGTTGTACCAGCATTAAATTACGGTAAGAGACCAGTCAGGAAACTTACCAAGAAAATCTACGAATAAGACAATCAACAATAACCCAAAATATTTTTTGAAGGAATGGCTTCAGCGTCGGTGATAGCAGAGGTGCAAAGGATACAAGCTGCTCTGACAGTGGTAGCTTCTGTAGAATTCGCCTTGTGGCCTCGACAAGACAATGTGCTAAGTAAGTGAAAATTTAAATACATACAAACAATAATGGCTGCATTCCCGAAGGTTTGTTTATATACCCCGTTTGTTTATATATCTTTCTTAACCTGTATTTTTAGATCCTAAGTAATATGCGATGAGTGCTATTCCAGGTTTTGAAGCCCAAAACTCCGTGCAATTACTACGAATATTTTACTAAAAACACAACAACACTTTGTCCGACCAAGGTAGTGTGCGTTGAAAAAGTTGATCGTTATAGTATTTTTATAATTTAATTTTTCGACCGGTTTGAATGGGATTGGAATGGCTGGTAATATTTCATACCAGGCCACACTTTATTTGAACTGCAGCATAAAAAAAAACAATAGTTTAAAAAAAAACTTACTTGACGATTCAAAAGCACTTGTAAAAGTCTATTTGAATAAAGGTGATTTTGACTTTGACTTTGACTTTGAATAAAAAGCTAAGTTGAAAGTGACTCAGATGCTATAATAAAAATGACAAGGCTGAAGGAAAGAATAAATTCGATACAAAAAACTTAGCTTGCAATGGTGACGAAATATTATTTCAGTACTGAAATTTTCGTATCCATCTGAATTCAGGAATTTTTGAGCGCACACATACGAATTAAATACTACGAGCTCCAGCCTTTCCATGAAGCGATTTTGAACACGTCCGTAGTCATTAATCCATGTCTGATGCGGACTATTTGTTTTCTAGATGGTTCGTCGTACGACTACGTCATAGTAGGTGCTGGGGTTGCAGGCTGCGTGCTAGCTAACAGGTTGACTGAAAACAAAGACGTCAGTGTGCTACTAATAGAAGCTGGTGGGGATCCGCATTATGAAACTTTGGTGAGTACATATCAAATGTATGTCTATGTATATACGAGTGTGGTAAAAATTACCTCAAATTAGTAATGTTTCAAGTGACGTCAATTATGCATTTGCGTTTTTTCCCAGGCTGTAGTAACCAGGCATACTACCTAATATCCCATAAGTCTAGTTTGAAATTTTTCTGTTAGATTTTTTTCGACCAATACTTTCACAAACACTGTTGCTATTATAAATGTTCAGGTATATTTTTTTAAATTAAGTAACACCTGAGCCAGTATCCATGTAAAATATTTGTATATTTCATTTACAATAAAAATTATCTTTAGTTTCCAGGCTTCTTAAATTACTTACAAAACACGGAAATGGATTATAACTATACAGCAGAGTGCGATGGCGTGATAAACCGTTGTCACAAAAGTCCACGTCTTAAATTACACCTGGGTAAAGTTCTGGGAGGAAGTAGTTCTATAAATTCCCTCGTATACTACCAAGGAACTCCAGATGACTACCAAAAATGGTATGAAGCTAGCAATGACACAACTTGGCTGTACAAAAATGTACTTCCTTACTTTAAGAAGACTGAGAAATTGAATCCAATGGATATTAACAAGTACACCAAAAAATTCCATGGCACCAAGGGTTATTACGATTTGAGTTTGAGCAGTAAAAAAATCAATGATAAATATCTTGAAGCCTTCAAAGATGTTGGAAATAAAATTCTGCCTGATATAAGCGGGGAAAAATACATTGGTTATGCCCGACCTCTCACTGGAATAACCACGACTAATTATCGTGAAACTGCAGCTTATGCCTACTTAACACCAATTATGGATCGGCCTAATTTATATGTACGCAAGAATACTTTAGTAACCAAAATTCTATTTAGAAATAAAGTCGCTATAGGAGTGAGGGCATTGACAGATCAAGGTAAATACCTCACAATATTCGCGAAGAAGGAAGTAATTATCGCGGCAGGGGTAATAAAATCACCACAACTCCTTATGTTATCTGGCATAGGGCCGAAAAGAGAACTACAGAAGAAAGGGATTGACGTTATTGCAGATCTACCAGTTGGAGAAAACTATCAAGAACATACAGCTATAGTAGTAGTTCATAAAACAGAAAAAACTAGAGGACCACGTCCTAGACTCAATCCTCTTGATCAAGGATCAGGCTTAGTAATAGGCAATGTTGCTTTAAACACATCAACGACAAACTTCTACCAAACACTTAGTTACTTATTCGATGATCTGAAGGGCATGTTACAAACTTGTACGATAGTTTTCGATTTCAAAAACAATATATGCGACCAACTTTACAAGCAGGCTAAAGGTAAAGAGGTGATGTTTACTACTGTTCTAAATATAAATCCCAAATCTCGTGGAAAGGTCAGTTTAAAAAGTATTGACCCAACAGATGCTCCTATAGTTGTTAATGGTTTTTACTCGGAGAAGGAGGATTTTGAAAACATTATCAAATACGTGCAAGATTTCTTGAAGATTGAACAGTCGGAGTATTTTAAGCGTGTTGGAGCTGAAATGATAGATCCAACTTCTTGCAAATGTGGTAATTACAAGCGTGGAAGTAAGGCTTACTGGAGGTGCTACGGGCTTTGTATGACAGTAAGTGAGGGCCACTATTGCGGTACGTGTCCTATGGGATCTGTGGTTGATGGTAAACTGTTTGTAATGGGGGTGAAAAAGTTGAGAGTTGTGGATGCTAGCGTAATCCCGAAGATCACCAGCGGTGGAACACTACCACCCACTATTGTTATAGCTGAAAAAGGTGCAGATATGATTAAACAAAAATGGAAATAAATCAATTACAGATGTTCAAAATAATGATGGAATACAACTACTAGTTCTTAATTTTTTTAATAATATAGTTTTACATTCAATCTTAAGGGAAATTTATAAATAATAAATTACTTGGTAAATATGCTTTTTGTGTTTGTAAAAAATCATTAACTGCTACTACTACCCTACTGCTACTTTGTGTTTATTTCAGTTAATAAGTTTATTCCTGAGGACGATATTAATTCACTTAACAATTGTAACAAATTATTCCTTACTTGCATACACTTCCACCCCAGAATTCCTGAAAGGCAAGTAGAAGTGTATTTCTACATCCAATTTATTCATTTCTTCAGATTTATTTATTGTTTCAGCACTTAATGCAAACTTACAGTTTCAACCACAATGTTAAAATTATTTATTTATTTACTTACACTTTATACAAAGTTTGTTTAGGTGGACTTAATGCCTAAGGCATTCTCTTCCAGTCGAACCTAGGGTGATGCAGAGATGAGATGAGGTAGGTGTGTAAAATATCAAAACAGTACTATTGACAAAATACATATAATATAATACACATATAAAACAGACTGCCTCGTGGTCTCGCGGTACAAGTATGTGCCGTGCGATCTAGAGGTCCTAGGTTCGATTCCCGGATCGGGCAGTGTTATTGGGTTTTTCCATTAAGAAATTCTCATTACATATAAATATAAAATAGATACATATTATACAGAAATAGACAGTAAGTTATAGTTGTGAACATTCTGCAGTTTCACGAGTCAGCAGTTGACGAACCTGGTGCTTAAATGTACAACGGTTTGAGCACATCCTGATCTCCAAAGGGAGCGAGTTCCAAAGCCGTATTGAAGAATGATAATTACTAGCGGAATAAAAGGATTCATCATCAGATATCATTATGTCTCATAAATATCATATATAACTACTGCAATATAATATATCGATAAAACAAGCTTTAAAAACACTATAAAATAAAATATAAAAAATAAATTATATACATAAATTAAAAATAATAATAACTCTCTCATTGCAAATAAAATTCCATTTTACAAATATACGCCTGCAACCATATTAGAGTCCGATAACTACAAATTATACTGGGATCGAACAATAATCACAGACAAAACAATTCATTTTAATAGACCAGATATCTTACTCCACGATAAAAACAATACTACAATATATTTAATAGACATAGCTATACCTAATACCCACCAACCTTGTATCCGCGTGCTCAGAAAAAATAGCGAAATATGTAGATTTATAAATAGAACTGAAAAATCAATGGAGAGCACAGTCAGTAAAAACAATACCAATAGTCCTCTCTTCCACCGGCGCTATCCCACACACACTACACACCAGCCTCCAGACTCTTGGTATTCCTAAATCATCATATATCTTATTACAAAAAGCTACAATACTCAATACATGCAGGATAGTCCGAAATTTTTTGTCATTACATTAAGTTTCACCCATATCCTGCTTGGCTCTTAAGCCCGCGGATAATGGTTCTACCCTATCACATGAGTGATGGGAGGGTAAAAGACCAATATACAAATAATAATAAAACGTACCAACTATTGTTTTCTTCAATCTCTGCACCACCCGCCAGCCATTACACTTATGAACATAATATAAAAAAAAAAACGATAAAACAAAATAACGATAATAACGAAGGAGTAAAAACAAAACGTAATTACATAACAACGATTCTGAACGCAACATTAACACTATAATATCTGGATGACATATGGGGTAGATGGAAAAAAATTAATAAAATTAGTAAAAACAAACAAAAACACAAGACTAGCGCAGTACACAACTTGAATGGCACTGAGATATACGCGTTTCGTATACTCGCATGAAGCTAAGTTTTTCGCGGTTTCGCGTTTAAATTCGAAGTCCCTGAACAATCAGTGCCGCGTTTGGTCGCATGCATTGTGTTGTTTGTTGCCTTTTTGTGCTTTTGTGATAGTGCGTTGTATTCCTCCAGTGTGGTGATTTTCACGATGTCATCTGCAATTTTCACTACAATGGTACCATTTGTTGTCGAAGTAACCGCAGCATATTGAACATTAGTTCTCTGAATGTTCTAAACTCCTCGGCTACGCGTGCAACGGTGTCTTTAGCAGATACTCCGGACTGAAGCTTAGCTTCAAGTTCACTCATCCTCGTCGCAAAACAGTCCTCCAGCCTGCTCTGTGCTTCCTGTCAGCCAGTTGAGCCATAACGGTTAAGGTAAGATTTGTTATTTTACGTTAGGTTTCGTCCGTGTATGTGCCGGCAGGTGGTGTATAAATTATGTTTTAGTCACATATGAGTGATACACAACTTTTTTACGAAGTCGTAAAGTATAAATATACTGAAAATTAATTAAAATTGTGAATTTAAAATCACTCGATTTACGGATACGTCTACATATACGTTTTGACACTCACCGCCAAAAAAAAGAGGTTAATTATTTACATTAACCTCTAACAAAACCAACATTTAAATCACACAAATAATAATGTCTGATACATCATCATCATCATCAGCCCATATACGTCCCACTGCTGGGCACGGACCTCCTCTACCATTGAGAGGGTTTAGGCCTTAGTCCACCACGCTGGCCTAGTGCGGGTTGGCGGACTACACACCTAAGAAATTCCTAAGAACTTTTAGGTGTGCAGGTTTCATCACGATGTTTTCCTTCACCGTTAAAGTACGTGATAATTCATTGTGAATACACACATAACTTGGAAAAGTCAGAGGTGTGTGCCTGGGGTTTGAACCCGCGACCGTCGAGATTCTCGACCGCGTGCCCAAACCTCGAGGCCATCACGTCTGATACAATTATACAATATTTAGGTATTGTAAAATTCTGATCCCATGTTATATACATATATAAACGATTGCTGACGCAAGCAGTAAGTTGAGACTGTCATGAAATATACGGACATCCTGGATCTGTACTATGAGTCCTTTCAACAGTAAGACTGCTCGAACGGTTGTAGTGTTGCCCATGTAGTGAGGTCGCACTGGAGTTACATTTGTGAACAATTGATTATCATCATCAGCCCATATATACGTCCCACTGCTGGGAGGGTTAAGGGCTTAGTCCACCACGCTGGCCTACTGCAGGATGGCGTACTACACACACTAAGGAATTCTTAAGGACTTTTAGGTGTGCTTGGTCTCCTCACGACATTTTCCTTCACCTTGTGGTATTCCAGCGAGGACTGAATAATATAAATTGAGCGTATGACAATTTGATTTTTCAAATGAGTATTTTTTAACCATCTATTTTTAATTTCCTTTTCAATCACGTCTTAATACAATAGAAATAGTGTTAAAATCTATTCTGGTATTATTTACGGCCTACACATATAAGTTAATGAAAATGGTGGCGGGAAGCGGATGGATGCAGGCTGCTCAATACCGGGATGGCTGGCGTATACTTGGGAGGTAGGCGTGGACGGCAATAGGCTGACTTAGTTAATTTATTTAAACATACTTTGTCCCGTTTTCTCTAACGTCACAGGTCAATCAATAGAGCAAGACAAAGCATGCTTAAGTAGTAGATAAAACGTTTATTATTAAACCAGGTAATTTGGACTTAATAATTCTAATTATTGAATTATTAATAATTAAATAAATTATAATTTAAAAATTTTAATTATTATTTATTTATTCTTAAGTTGAAGTGGCAATGGGCCTAGCGCGGAGAACTGATGGCCGATAATAGTGAACCAGAAAAATCAGTTTCATTACTACGGTATGCTTGATAAATGTCCATTGACTGTCCATCA
Organism: Hemaris fuciformis; assembly: GCA_907164795.1. Lineage (NCBI taxonomy): Eukaryota > Metazoa > Arthropoda > Insecta > Lepidoptera > Sphingidae > Hemaris > Hemaris fuciformis. Next base: position 16,099,786 of record OU015440.1, read on the forward strand.
CTCTATAGCTTTTACCCCGCACTACAGACCCATCATAAATTTATTAATATCCATCTCTGATAAACACAGCGGTGTATTCATCAATCAAAACTGTTGGGAACTACACTGACCGCAACATAAATCTCGAACCTTCCCACGGCTATGCTCCAAGATACATCGCTTATAAATTGGTCTTTTCCCGCTCAATAAATCACATGAACTAAGCATTATTAAGGAGATTAAACCAAGAGGCACTTTTAGTAATAGTTATATACTACTTTCGACAGCCCCGTGGCGCAGATGGCTAGACACCAGCTTGCGAAACGAGAGGCCGCGGGTTCGATCCCCGCACCGAGACAAATGTTTGTGTGATCCACAAATATTTGTTTCGGGTCTGGGTGTTTGTGAGACCGAAAAGTCTCACGTAGTCTCTGATACCCACGACACAGGACTTGTATCCTAGTGTGGGGTCAGAACTATGTGTGTGACTGTTGGGTAGTATTTATTATTTATTATATTTATTACTCTTCAAGGTTGTATCCCAATGGGGTAGACAGCGGAACCTTTCTGTATCCATCGCCAGTTTTTATTTTAGTTTCATCATCATCATCAGCCCATATACGTCCCACTGTTGGGCACAGACCTCCTCTACAGCTGAGAGAGTTTAGGCCTTAGTACACCACGCTGGCCTAGGGTGGGTTAGCGGGCTACACACCAGGTTTCTTCACTATGTTTTCTTTCACTGATAAAGTACGTGATAATTCATTGTGAATACACACATGACTTCGAAAGTCAATGGTGTGTGCCTGGGGTTTAAACCCACGACCGCTGAGATTTCCGACCTACGCCTAAACCTCGTGGCCATCTCTACTTGTCTATACTATTTTAGTTTAAGCCGCACGTAATAGGGTACTTGGTTATTACCTTTATTTGGGAACATATCCAGACTGGCGATAGTGTAACATAACCTCACACCTATAATCCCCGAAGGGGTAGGCAGAGGTGCATTTCTGCACCCACATTTCGCCAAGTATTTATCAGTCCCACGTAATAGGGGGCGAGCCTATTGCCGTTTTTCGGGCACAATTCCAGACTCCGTGCTGTTACCGAGAATTTCCTAATAAAAAATATTGCGATATATGGCGATAGTGTAAATTTCCTCATAAAAAATATGTACTCAATAACACTTTGCCCAACCTGAAATCATTATCTCTGCATCACCCAAAGGTTGACTGTTAGAGAATGCCTTAGGCATTAAGTCCGCCTTTATACGCAATGTGTAAAAAGCATAAATAAATAAATCGACACCAGGACCTTTAACTGGTGCCGCGAGACCACAATCTGTCGGATTAACATGCTTTATAAATCAACTTGTTAGAATAATTTTATTGTAATACAATTTTCAGCCTGCGTACACTATTCAAAGAACAGTTTAACAAAACTATAATTAAATTTTCATAAGCGAAATTAAACAGACGTTTCGTGCTTAAAATTAATAGGAGAATCGCAAAGCTGTAAAACCTTTCTAGCAGGATTAACTTTAGTACTTCGCTTTGTTGTTATTTAGTACTACTCCGACAAACGCCGGGTGGGATCACAAATATGTAAAAATGGAACCTAAATATTTAACTAAGTTATAAACAAATATTGTATTGTATGCGACAGCCCTGTGGCAATGTTGGCTAGACACCAGCATATGGACCGAGAGGCCGCGGAAAACCCCCCGGTGGCCATCTCCGCGCCGAGTGGGGCGACCGCGGTACGTTGGCGAGAAGCGCCAACGAGACGTTAATGTCTCGGCCGTCTCGGAGTATGTGGGGGGCGCAGTTGCACCCCCACTAGCTTGGTTCGGGCGCCCCGGTTGTGAATGGGCGCCCGCGACGTACACAGGCCACAGTGCCGCCGCCCCTCTCGGGGTCACTTTCAGTGAGGACGCGCCGCCCCCGCAGCGCGCCCAGCGACCCCAAGGGCCCCTTTGAGTCGCCTTTTACGACAGGCAGGGGATACCGTGGTGGGATTCTAACGCCCCCTTGCCACAGGGCAGGGCGCCGGGTCTAGTTATCTCTGTCGACCCGGCGCCTCCTTCTCTGACGTCTTTGGCGGGCGGGATCGTTGATCTCTCGATCCCGCTCCGCGCTCTCCTTCTGCGACATGACGTGCTCGCAGAAGGAGAGCATCGCTCGCCACGACCTCGGACTCCCGACCATTGAAGATACGACGGCCGGGAGCGAGAGGTCGCCACCAACAATAGCGCGGAGAGCGCTGCGCTCCGTCTCCCAGGCTGGACACTCTTGTAGTGTGTGCTGGGCTGTGTCGTCCGGGCAGTTGTCACAGTGGTGACACACGGCCGACTCCTCCTTCAGAGCCACCCGACACAGGTAGTGGCCGAAGCATCCGTGCCCCGACAATACCTGCGTCAGGCGAAACGTCGCCGCACCGTGGCGCCTGTCCACCCACTGGTCGAGGACAGGACGCACTGCCTCGACGGTCCTAGCACCAGCACTGGGATCCTCCAGCCTGGTTCGCCATTCCTCCACGGCGGCCGTACGGAGGGAGGCTTTTATTGCCTCAACCTCTCTCGGGGCCAGTCTGTCCCCGCGACTTGACGCCTCCTCCCGCTGATGATAAAGACGCGAGAGGAATTTGGCGTCAAGATCCCACGGCAGGGACCCGGCCAAGACGCAGGCCGCCTCGTAGGAGATCGTGCGGTAGCCCCTGATCAGTCGCTGCGCCAGCGCACGGTGAGGCCTGCGCAGAAGAGCGACGCAGCGCCTGTTCAGGGACTCGGCCCATACTGGGCTTCCATACAACGCCATAGACCGCACGACTCCCATGTACATCCTTCGGCAAGGGATGCCTGGACCTTCCAGGTTGGGCAGCAGGCCAGACAGAGCGCCTGCTACCCGCAGCAGCTTCGGCTGCAACGCCTCAAAATGGGCGCGGAATTCCCACCGACTGTCCAGCAGCAGCCCCAAGTATTTGAGCTGCTTGCCGATGGGAATTCGCACGCCCTGAACCTCGATGTGGGCCCCAGCAGGTGGTCCCATCCGAGGCCGGTGAAAACAAATGGCCTCGGATTTGTGGAGGGCCACCGTGAGGCCCAGCCGCCGAATCCTCCTCGCCACGTTGCCAGTTCCAACCGCGGCGAGGTCGGCGGCCTCCTGGAAGGTCCCGCCCGTCGCAGTGACGAGCGTGTCGTCGGCGTAACAGAATACGCCGACGCCCCGGGGGTTGGCACCACGGAGCACCCAGTCGTAGCCGATGTTCCACAGAAGGGGCCCAAGAACCGACCCCTGTGGAACACCGCACGACACTGCTCTTCGGTACCACCCGTTGGCGCCCGGATACACCACGTCCCTGTTGGAGAGGTACGAGTGCACCAGACGCCTGAGATAGGGTGGCACCACGTGGTACCGCAGTGCTTCCTCGATACAGGCCCAGGGCAGGGTGTTAAAAGCATTGGCGATGTCCAAGGACACCGCCACGACGCATTTGCCCCGGGCCACCGCTTCCTCCGCTAGTGCCTTGACCCGCAGAATCGCCGAGATGGTCGATCGGCCCCGCCGGAACCCGAATTGGCAATCGGCCAGGTCCGGGCCGACCCTCTCGAGATGCTCGACGAGGCGCGCATGGACGATGCGTTCGAAGAGCTTGGCGACCTCGTCGAGCAGCACGATGGGCCGGTAGGCCGATGGCGACTCAGCGGGTCGATTTCCTTTCTTCAGCAGGACCAGCTTCCCAGTTTTCCATGTCGATGGAAACTGGCCCTGCTCTAGGCACGCGGAGAACAGGCCGCGGAGCCTCTCCCCCAGGAACTCGACTACGAGCACCCAGACACGTCCTGGGATGCCGTCGAGCCCCGGGGCGCAGTTCTTGCTCCGCAGCCGAAGCACTGCTGCTTCTAACTCCCCGGGCGACACACCCGGGGGAGGACCCTCCGGGGTCTCCCTTGCCGAAACGGACGACGACGACGATGCCGCCGGAGATCTCGGCGGCATCCGTGGAGGAACGACGACGACATCGGTGGCCGGAAAGAGGGCGGCGACCACGTCCTCCAGGAGCTCCGGACGGAGACTCTGGGTGAGGGGGGGCGCCGGCGGGCGTAGCTTGTTCAACGCCAGCCGATACGGGCGCCCCCACGGATCGCGGTCCAGAGTCCCCAAGAACTCCCTTCTGGCCGCAGCCTTCGCCTCTTTGATTGCCACCCGCAGCGCTCTCCTGGCCTCTTTATAGAGGCCGCGGAGCAGCCGCTCCTGGTCCAAGTAATCAGCCTGACGTACCCGCCGGCGCCTGAGTCTGGCGAGTCGGCGGCGCGCCACCTCACAACAATATTTCAACTGCGCGAGCTCCGCCGACCACCAGTATACTTGGCGCCGCGGAGGGAGGCGTTGGACTCGGGGCATCGCCGCATCGCAGATACAAGTTAGCGCTGCCCCGAACCATTCGGCCTCCTCCTCAACCCGCACCGTCGATTCCGGCGCGGGGAGCCAGGCTTGGACCAGAGCGGCCAGTTCCAAGGCCTCTATATCGAGGCGTTTTTGTGCCCATCGCGGGCCGCCCCCAATCGGGGCGTTCGGTCTGCCGCCGGACTGATTGGCGGCGGGCGCGGAGACATCGAACCGTATGTATCGGTGGTCCGACAATGTCTCCACGCCCACGAGGACTTTCCAGCCCCGGACACGGCGTGCGACGGTGTCGGTGGCAAACGAGATATCCACCACCGAACCGCCGTTGTGCCTCACGCACGTGTCCACCGACCCCCGATTGAGGACGATCAGGCCGAGGGAGGTCGCCCACTCCTCCAGGACCCTGCCACGAGCGTCAGTCGCCGATGAGCCCCAGGCCAGGGACTTGGCATTAAAGTCACCGGCGACGACGACGGGGCGAGGTTGGCTCTGGGACACCAGGGCCCCCAGCCGAGTGAGAAAGGCTTCAAACTCGACTAAGGGTCTGTTGGGAGAAAAGTAAACTCCTACAATCCAAACTCCTCCCAACAGAGTCGCTACGCATCCCCGGTCCTTCGCTACTTTTTCGAAGGGCGGGGAGCCTGCGGCACCCTGGGTAATAACGGCCACCGAACCGTCAAGGTCTCCGGTCCAATTGTCGCGGGGCGGGACGAAGTACGGCTCGGCGACCACAGCCACGTTTACCAACCACTGCGCCATGGACTGAAGGAGCAGATCTTGAGCTCCGGCGCAGTGGTTGACGTTCGCCTGGAGGATCTTGAGGACCATTATTGGGCGACCTCCATTGGCTCACTCTCGGCCTGCGATGGGCGGACGGACTGCGGCTGGGCCGTGGCCTCAGCGGCAGTGCGTCTCTTCGACTTCTTATTTCGGCGGCTCGACTTGGCCACGCAAGCCTTGCCGCCGATTAGATGCCCCGCAGGTTTGTTGGCCGCGGCGCACAGAGTGCAGTGCGGCCCTGCGGAGCAACCTCGTGCTTTGTGGCCCGGTTGACCGCAGCGGTAGCACAAGTTGCTACGGTCAACCTCGGCGGTGCAGCGCTCCCTGACGTGTCCTCGCTCGAGACACCGGAAGCACTGCAGGGGCCTGGGTTCCAAAACGGCGACACGTGCCGCCGACCACCCGACCAGGACACGTCCAGCCCTGGCCGCTTTCTCCGCCGCTTGGGCGGGAGCACGAATCCAGACCACGCCCAAGCCTGAGCGGTCTGGCCTGACCTCGCCCACTTTCAGGCTCTCGGCCGAGCACTGAGTGGCCGTGGCGAAGGCCTGTGCGACCTTCTCGGGGGTGACAGACTCGTCAAGCCCCGAGAGTCGCAATTCCGCGGTTTTCACGGGGCGGGTGACGCGCACGTCTTCCGACCCGCGGAATACCTCCCTCAACTTAGTGGCGAGGGAGTCGGCCTTCGCCTGGTTCTCGGGCCCAGGCACCTCTATGATGGTGGCGCCCGTCACCGCCTTGCGCCACTTGATGTTGTCGATGCCGAGGTCCTTCAGCACAACATGCTGCTGTGCCTCGGCAACGACGCGGGCGTAGGTCAGCCCCTTCTCTTGTGCCCCGGTAGCCAGCGTGATGGTGACTGCAGCTGACCGGGGTGGGCGAATACGTGGCACTGGTTTGCGTTCGCTTTGTGCCTGGTGTGCCTTTTTCATCGTCGCTTTGCGCCCCTTCTTGCCCTTACCGACGACTTTCCAGCCGTCGGATTTGTCGACAGGGGCTGGTAGCTGTGGGCGAGGCTCCCTCAATGCGGCCTTAGATGGCGCGTCCCTCTTTGCCTTTCGTCGGGGCTCTTGAGATGGCGGCGACTGCACCGCAGCTGTGTAGCTTTTAGGCTGCGCAGGCTTAGGTTTCGCTGCCTGTGTCGGCTTCTCCGTTGAAATGCCCTTTGCCGATTTGGGCATACCACCCGCTGAAGCCGTTTTCTTCTTGTCGGCCGCGAGCGGCGGACGAAGGCCAGCCTCGGGAGGCAGCGCCAGGGAGTCGAGCTTGGCGTTCACGATGCTCAAGACTCTCGCCTCTTGCTCCTTGAGCAGCCTCCTCATCTCCTCCTGCTGGTTGGACGTCAGCTCGTGGAGGCGGCGGATCTCCGCCATGCGTTCCTCATCGACTGCACGCAGCCGGATGATCTCGGCTTCGAGGCCAGCAACTTGGCCCGCCGATGGAACTTCGGCAAAATCCAGGAGTTCCTGGTGCACGTCGTTCAGCTCCCGAACGAACGTGCCTTTGAGGTTGCCAGATTGACTGGCAACCATCTTCACTTTTTCTGCGAGGCGGTGGCAAAGGTCGCGTCGGAGTACGACCGTGTCCACCGCCTTCGCAGCCGCTGTGCGTCGCTTGCCCTTGCGGCTCACAGCACTCACTTTGGCCGCGGGCTCGCTCTCGTCACCGCTGGTGTGCGATGCACGAGAGCGGGAGCTATCCCGCGACCAAAGCCTTCCTTTCGAGCGAGTTTGAGGACGACTCTGCTCGGAGCCAGAGTTTGGCTCCAAAGCAGTTGCCGTCCTCTTCTCCCCAGCAACTTTCGCGGGCGTCGCACCCGACTTCGCCACTACGTCTCCTAACTCCGCCTCCCCGGTCAGAGCCGAGGCAGGCAACTTCGTCAGAGTGATTTTTGGTATTTTAAAAGTATCCATAAGAAATCCCACGAGTATGGGGGAAAGGGTAGTCCGCCCAGGCAGTGCCCCCTGTACCTGGGTAAGCCTAGCGTAACCCGCCAAGAGTGTCGGCCGGTACTCTGGCGGGAGTCGCACTAGAGACTGAACCTCCCATCAGCCATGCATCCCCTCACGGTGCGCCGCCGCTTGGGATTCGGGGTAACTTTTTATAGAGGTTTTCTCCCTCGCGGCCCGGGCGGTTAAGCCAAGGCCCTCGCGCCGGCCGAACTGCGAGACATGACCACAGCTTCGACCGGATTACGAGTTCGACGGTGGAAACGGGATCCGCCCATTTCCTGCTCGGAAGCAAGAGATTGCTAACCGAGCCCGCCAATGACCCGGGACAGAACCGGGATGGCCCAGAAGGGGCCCCAGCACCGGTTGGGGACACAACAAAGAGATGGCAGAAATCGCCAGTCCCCCCCGACAGGAATTAGCCGCCGGCAAGCATAACTTGTTGCAAACTGCAACAGCTTATGCTGGCCGTCGTTGCCCGGGGTGCACCACGTGGAGGTTTCCTGTTAAAGCACCCCAAGGTGTGTGCCTGGGGTTTGAACCTGCGACCGCCGAAATTCTCGACCGCGCGCCTAAGCCTCGAAGCTATCACTGCTACCCTACCCTTCTTAAACCCTGTATATAGGAACATTATATGGTGTAAACATAACGTGTTCGAAAACTGAGACAACTAATGGCTATGGTGATTACGAATATTTTTTTTTGGGATTTTTTTTAAAGGTCAATGTATGTATTTCTAATCACCGTAACTAGTACATGCTTTATTTTTCGATCACAGTCTGTTTATGGCCTCGAGGTTAAGGCGCGCGATCGAGAATTTCGGCGGACGCAGGTTCAAACCCCACGCACACACCTCTGACTTTTCGAAGTTATGTGTGTATTCACAATGAATTATCACTTGCTTTAACGGTGAAGGAAAACATCGTGATAAAACCTGCACACCTAAAAGTTCTTAGGAATTTCTCAGGTGTGTACTGTGTAGTCCGCCAACCCGCACTAGGCCAGCGTGGTGGACTAATGCCTAAACCCTCTCAGTTGTAGAGGAGGCCCGTGCCCAACAGTGGGACGTATTTGGGCTGATAATGATGATGATGATAATGACTCTCTAATGCCGATAAAGTTATGTGTACCACAGAAGTTGACAATACTAACATTCAGTAAATAAAATAACGTTTAACAGATGTTATACTTCAGAAATAAGGTTATAGACATAGTCTGTCGTATCGTCTGTCGTGTGAACATATTCATTTCATCTGAGAATATAAATATGCTGAATATGAAGGAATTTTAGAACCCCAATTCTTTTATTCGTAGTCTGCTTCACGTGAAATACAGAATGAACAAAAAAATTTTATATAACAAAATTTGTTACTATATATTATTATACTAAAGAAACATCTTAGCAGGCGTACATGAGTGTATCGTGTGATGAGAGTGATCCTCTCATCACTTGACTCTGTGTATACAGTACTGTACATCAGATGCGCTATTATAATTTGCCGTGCTAGTTCAAAAGAAACAACATTACGCACAGAATAGTGACAAAACCACGCGAGAAATTCACATCTGCGGTGAAATTTATTCACGAAATACATCTCTTATGAAATGTTTTATACTACTCACTCATTCAGTTTATTAACAGACCGTAAAAGATGGTTCAATGCTGCCATCTGTGTACTATTTTGTGGTTTTCATTAAGCCTTTTATTTCAACAGATTTACGAAAGACAAGTTATTCTTTACGGTTCAGCGCAAGAGGAGTATATTGCTTAATCTGTACTGTACCAACAAAATAAAGATCAGATTGCCAGGTTATGTTTTCTTTCTACAGTAGGTATGCCGATAAAGTCGTGTAGTCTGGCGATAGACTGCGCCGTGTGAAACGTGAGGGTTCGATCCTCGCACCAAGACAAATGTTTGCGTGATCCACAAATATTTATTTCATCATCATCATCAGCCCATATACGTCCCACTGCTGGGCACGGGCCTCCTCTACAACTGAGAGGGTTTAGACCTTAGTCCACCACGCTGGTCTAGTGCGGGTTGGCGGACTACACACCTAAGAAATTCCTAAGAACTTTTAGGTGTGCAGGTTTTATCACGATGTTTTCCTTCACCGTTAAAGCAAGTGATAATTCATTGTGAATACACACATAACTTCGAAAAGTCAGAGGTGTGTGCCTGGGGTTTGAACCTGCGACTGCCGAAATTCTCGACCGCGCGCCTAAACCTCGAGGCCATCACTGCTTTATTTCAGGTATTTTATTTCAGGTTGGGTGTTTGTGTGACCGAAAATTCTCTCGTAGTTTCTGATACCCACGACACAGGACTTGTATCTTAGTGTGTGAAATATGATTGATGAATCGCGGGAGCAGAAGTGTACTGCCTACCCCCTCGGTGATACAGCACAACACTTTCTTCCAATTTTTTTTTTGTATAAGTACCAGACTCAATAAGGAAAAATCTGATCGAGGTGATTTATGAATTCATTCTGATACATTCTGAAGTCAGGCTGACTTTACGATCTTCATAGAAAACATCTACATTCATGCAACAACGTCTTTCATTCATTTCTTGAAAACTCGGATTCAACATTCCCAATACAAGATTGATTCAAGGTGTGACCTATATAAATCATTGTTTCGGCCCCCGCCCGGAAGGTTCTGGAAAAATGGTTGCTCATATCCGGCCGTGCAAAGTTTCGTGCCCCCGGAAACTGGGCCCATTTGTCAACCATTCAACCTGGTTGAAATTTTGATAGATTTTAGTGTTGGGACTCGCTCTTGGCTTCGTCTTTAAATCGGTTGAGACAAAGAGTGATAAGCTTTCTTATAATTATAATAATAAAGCCCTTTATACAGACGAACTTATTATCTTTTTACAAAGTATTAAGAACAAAAATTATGACTATGGACATATAAATATATTTTTCGTGGACTGCCTCGTGGTCACGCGGTACAAGTATGTGCCGTGCGATCTAGAGGTCCTGGGTTCGTTTCCCGGGTCGGGCAAAGTGTTATTGGGTTTTTCAATTAGGAAATTCTCAGTAACAGCACGGAGTCTGGAAATGTGCCCAAAAAACGGCAATAGGCTCGCCACCTATTACGTGGGACTGATACATACCTGGCGAAATGTGGGTGCAGAAATGCACCTCTGCCTACCCCTTCGAGGAATACAGGCATGAGTTTATGTATGTATGTAAATATATTTTTGTAGCTAAATTAATCTTAATTTATTCTATTCTATTATGTAATTATTTTTTGTAGGTCTATTTGCCAATCGGCAATACCCTCCTCCAACCTTTCCATTCCTGTGTATCTATTACTCTATTCCACCTTACTCCTGCTACTTGCCTGATATCATCATCCCACCTTTTCTGTGGTCTGCCCCCTTTCCTTAGCTTTCTTAACACTGAGTTTAATAGACTTTTCATATGTATCCTATCGTTAGGGTACCGTGGATGTTCCCATGAAAAAATTGTAAATTTAGTAGCAGAACGGAGTTTGAAATTGAAGGACAACGAAAGGACTAGATGATGCAGAAATGCCTATGCCTATCTCTTTATGATGCAGGCAAGTGTGTATGTATATATCCTATATATATATATACATACTCTGCCGAACGCAGTCTCCAAGTAAGATTATTATCTCATACTATGATTTAAGTGAAATACAAATTTATCAATTCGAATTCAGTGAATTCATATAAATTTAACCGTCTAACGATTTTCTAAATTATTTATTTGAATAAAAAATTATTTCTTGGTGCAATTGGCTTAGTTTTGTTCTAAAGTAAAGAAAATAAATTAGTCCAGCGTGGTGGACTTAGGCCTTTAACCTCTCAGTTGTAGAGGAGGCCCGTGCCCAGCAGTGGGCCGTATTAGGGCTGATAATGATGAAAGAAAAGAAATTGTCATTTTTTACGATAAACGGATAATGTCGAGTATCCTGGCGAATGTTTCCCAACACTAAACCAACAATGGCGGGTATTTATGTATTCGATGACAAGAACAAATGACATTTGTGAAACTTAAACGCATTCCATGCTTCGACGAACTTACGACGACTAGTATTATTGAAACAAACACGACATCTATCTAGCTATTGTAAAATATAAGACCACTTCACGAAGTATATATGAAAAGGCATCGAGAGATTTTGATTTTTCTGTCGGATAAAGTGTAATTGAAATCAATTAATTAGTTCAATTAATTAAATCACGCCGTTGAAAATGGCCCCCTAGGCTTAGGCGCGCGGTCGTGAATCTCGACGGTCTAGAGGGTTTAGGCCTTAGTACACTGTCCGACGTTATTTATGGGGCGAGTTTATAACCGTTTTTATGGTTAAATTTCTGGACTCCGTGCAGCTACCGTAACTATAATTGTCTAAAAAACCCTTATACAAATTTGTTGTATGTTGATAGTATTGAGAGCACATCAACTAAAACAACTCGACCTATTTTGAATTCAAATAGGTTTAGAATAGCAAGGTAGTGTATACACTACACGATATTTACTTGTCTCGGGCTTACACACCTAATTCCCTTTTAAGTACTTAATGGAAGGCTGGCAAGAATAAAGACTAAGTTAAAACGGCTTGCCGAGATAATTGCTTTCCAAAATGTAAAATGGTTGTGACAACCGCTTATGGTTTTAAAATAATGTTTATTTCTTCATGTAGTAGACTATATGAAGGCTTCTTTCATAATCCCGCAACGAAGTTAATCAGAAAGACAAAATAAAGGAGGAGTTGGAAAACAAAGAGTTGTCCACTTCCCTCCATAGCAAAGCGGGTGACAAAAAACATTGAGCTGTGAGGTTTCACCCTCACATAAAAAAGAAAGACAATTACAATTTTTCAAATTAGACGCAATTAACGCACCACGGATAAATAACTACTTACATATATGAGATTTATTGGGTAAATTGGACCTAAGGTGTGAGCTGTTATGTACACTTCCAATAATAGGCATGGCAAAAACGCCATGTGTGAGAAGGGGTAGGCAGAAGTGCATTTCTGCACCCACGTTGCGGCAATTACGTTTTCGTCCCATGAGAATGAGAATTATCTCAGTAGCCGAGTCTGTGCCGCTACTGAGAATGGACACTTTATTCCACCCTGAGATCTAACCCGGCTTCATATTATTGCCGCGAGAGCACGAGGAAGAGAAATTACTCAATTTACTTTATCTGTTACGCAATCACAACCAAATCGCTGAAAGGGCTCGCAAAATGTGACCCATTTTTTTTCTTATGGGAAAGGAGGCAAACGAGCTAGTGAGCCACCTGATATTAAGTGGTTAACACCGCCCATGGACATCCACAATACCAGAGGAATTATCAGTGCGTTGCCGGCCTTTTAGGAAAATATAGGCTCTTTTTTTGAAGGTCCCTAAATCGTATCCATTTGGAAATACCGCCGAGGAAAGCTGATTCCACAAAGATGTTGTGCGAGGAAGGAAAGACCGTTTGAACATAATGCAATGACGTTCAACGTAGGTTACCACTTGGTCTACATTAAAAAGAAGAGAAAACACAATTTTACTACTCATATATAGTCTTACTTATAAACGTTAGTTGATAAAGCTCCTACTTAAACATACTTTGTCTCGTTTCCTCTTACGTCACATTTCAGTCAATAGAGCAGGTCAATCATGATTATGTAGTAGTCAAATTAACTAATGGGCTGGAAATGTCTGCTATCGGTCGGTGGAGCAGACAAGTGTTGGAGTGGAGACCGCGCTTAGGCAGACGTAGTGTCGGACGTCCTGCAGCTCGATGGTCCGACGACTTGAGAAAGGTGGCGGGAAACGGATGGACTAGGGCTGCTCAAGACCGGGAAGGTTGGCGCTTTATTGAGGAGGCCTACGTTCAGCAGTGGACGGCGATAGGCCGATTATATATTTATATTATATAACGGCGTAAAACCATATACTGAGAGCTATGTCATCGCTCTTGCATAAACAAGAATGACTCACGGGCGGTCGCCCCATTCCAGTGTCTGTAAAAAGACGCCCGCTGCAGCGGAGCGAATCATTCATCGGTCTACGCGCGGACAGAAAACATCCGATTTATTGTGAAATAAAAACGAACTTTGATTGAAGTTGGTTGTTAATTACTTCTCAAAATGGATCTTCCAGTAATAATGATGTCACTGCTATTCATAACGATACAGAACTATCTGCCTCGTCAGTAATTGTGAAAGTTTACTAAAGAAAACTACAAGTATGAGTTATCGCCATAAACCAACAGTTGTGACGACGGCAATGTGACGTCTTAAAGACACTTCGAAACCTCACCTGCTCCGACATATATAAATTAACTAAAGTTTAGGTATAAGGCCCATAATTTTCAACAGCTAAACTGCGTTCTCAACATAAAACGACGCAAAGAAGCAAACCTTGTACTAAGCAAAACAAAATGTTTGTGTAAAAGGGATAATCTCTCGTTCTGTCTGCTTATCCCTACAAAGGAGTGCGCATAAATGAAAATAAAACGCTTTCAAAGGATATCGGATGTTCTGAGCGGCCCACTTGAGCTCTGAGGGCGACGAAGATAAGAAAGCCTCGAGGGAAACAGCTTTAATAATTTTAGCTGAGGTTTTTAGCTAAATTTAGCAAATTTGCTTTAAGAACCGGCAACTGTCAACGGTGAAACGTTTCAAGTCAACTCACAATGTATAAGTGTGTAATAATAATGGCAGAAAATGGATTGGGCGTGGTGTAAGAACTTGGAATTTAATGCATTCACTTTTTAAAGTTTTGCGTTGTTAGTATTTGTATGACTTTATTTTTCTTATTGTGCCTTTTTTGGTCAATTTAGTATTAGGGTACACATTTAAATGTAGTAATTTCAAAATATAAGCTTATTCAAATGTTTACCAAGTATTTAAAAAGTGTAATATTATAGAAATATCTGAATTTAAGGTTAAAATTCACTATATTTGTAACAAAAAAATCAAAGTTGTCCAGATTTTAATAATTACTAACAGTAAGGTGAAGTTCTCTGGTGGTTACTAGCCTCTGAACAACAATCTGAGTCTTATGACCCTTTATAAAATAATATCATCTGGGTATTATTCTGCTATAATATCAGCAACAAAATTATACAAAATGCAAATAATATGCGTTGCAGTAAGCCGTTGCGTACAGGCGGCGCACAACCATTCCATGCAAGTCTTCAAACGCGATTTTAACATACACGTATATAACATTAAATTGCCCTCTTATACAGGATGTATAACGACCGTGATCGAATACTAAGACAGGGTATAGCCACGGTGATTAGGAACACCGTGACATTAAAAAAAATCTCGATATTTTTTTAATACGAAAAATACTGCTGCCTCGTGGTCTCGCGGTACAAGTATGTGCCGTGCGATCTAGAGGTCCTGGGTTCGATTCCCGGGTCGGGCAAAGTGTTATTGGGTTTTTCCATTAGGAAATTCTCAGTAGCAGCACGGAGTCTGGAAATGTGCCCGAAAAACGGCAATAGGCTCGCCCCCTATTACGTGGGACTGATACATGCCTGGCGAAATGTGGGTGCAGAAATGCGCCTCTGCCTACCCCTTCGGGGAATACAGACGTGAGTTTATGTATGTATGTACGAAAAATAGAAAAACGTATTTTTTTGGCGAGATTTTTTTTAATGTCACGGTGTTTATAATTACCGTGGCTATTACCTGTCTTAAATATATAAATACTCACAACAGTCACATACATAGTTCTGATTTCAAACAAAGATACGAGTCTTGTGTCGTGGGTACTAGAAACGACGAGAGACTTTTCGGTCTTACAAACACCCAACCCGTAACAAATATTTGTAGATCACACAAACATTTGTCTCAGTGCGGGAATCAAACTCGCAGCCTCTCGTTTCGCAAGGTTGGACAACAACAAAGGTTTAACATGGTGTCAAATGATTATATTGTTTGCCTAGGGGCTGTTAATATACAGGCTGCAAACAGACCGTGATTGAATACTAAAGCAGGATATAGTAACGGAGAGACGATAAAAAAAATCTCAAAATAGAAAAAAAATGCGGCCTCTAGTTTCACAAGCAGGTAGCTAACCACCTGCGCCTCAAGCAAGTCTCATGTAACGGTAATAAAACAAGTGCTATAGTGGAAATATATCGTCGAATTCCAAAATCGTACGACATTTTTATTACTCAAATACGTCCCACTGCTGGGCACGGGCCTCCTCTACAACTGAGAGGGTTAAGGCCTTAGTCCACCACGCTGGCCTAGTGCGGGTTGGCGGACTACACAGTTACACACCTTAGAAATTCCTAAGAACTTTTTAGGTGTGCAGGTTTTATTACGATGTTTTCCTTCGCCGTTAAAGCAAGTGATAATTCATTGTGAATACACACATAACTTCGAAAAGTCAGAAGTGTGTGCCTGGGGTTTGAACCTGTGACCGCCGAAATTCTCGAACGCGCGCCTAAACCTCGAGGCCATCACTGCTCAATATGTTTATTACTCAATATGTTTGGTTTATTGTACGGAAACGCCACTTTGCAAACTTCAGCCATAAAATTTATTACTCGAGAAGTTTTTGGAAGATAAAAAGCATCAATTTTTATTCTGATCTGTTTTTTTTATCATAAACCTATATGTATCTACACCCGTGTTTTGCCCGTTACCATATCCCACTTAATAAGGCACATTTTCCAACTCTAGGCTTCTATTAGAAATAGTGGGACAAAAAAACACAATTACACTTTCTCTGACTCCAGAATAGAGCTCAGGACTTCTAGATCGCACGCCACACAGTCGATACTTAAAAATTTAAGAATCAAATAAAAAAAAATACTACTACTTAATTTCACTTTTTTCCAAAATAAACGTAGCCTAAGTTACTCCTTATTACATCAACTATCTAGTGAAAGTCCCGTTAAAATTTGTTCACCTGTTTCAGAGATTAGCCGGAAAAAACAGACAGACAGAAATTGTAAAAAACGTTTTTATGGTATATGTACCGTGTATACATCCATATGCATTTATTAAAAATGAAGGTAGATTAAAGCAAAAAAAGAACAATTGAAATAGTAACTTTAAATTTGATTTTTTAAAATATAAAAAGAAAATATCTTATCGCTTAAAATAATATATTGAGAATAAAACGATACATATAAATCCAATCAAGTTAGTCAACCTTTATTATAAATTATTATCTTCTTTAATCATATCAGCAGCTTTTTCAGCAATCATAACTACGGCACCCAGAAGGACAGACCTTACGAGAACCGGCATTATACCTGCGTCAACAACTCTTAAACCTTTTACGCCTAAAACGCGCAATCTACTATCCACCACGCTACCCATAGCTGTAGTGCCGCCAAACAGTGGTCGAAGAGACATCATGCATTTGGCATAGCAAGCCCAATACTCATCCGAATATTTTTCAAGATCATCACATTCCTTTAGCTCCGGTGGCAAAAACTCCCCACCTAAACTCTTATAAGTAGGAGTATCCACAATTTTAAAGAAGTCTTTTATATATTTCACCATGTTTTCCAAGTCATCACTGTCATAGCTTTTAGACACTTTAATTGACGGCTGATCTTCATATTTTTTCGGCAAACCGACCTCACCTCGTCTCTTCGTGTTTAAATTCGACAACAACGTGAACAACGTTTTGTATTTATCACTATTTCTGTATTTTCCACACGGAGAGAATAGTGTATTTGTAATGTTGTCGTTAAATTCATATGTTAGATCGCTGTAGCCACTTAAATAACTGGCGTAGTTAAAGAAATTAATTGCTTGATAATCAGGCTGCTCATCGGAATTGTTTAAAGAACCAAAGCCAACAATAACTCCAGCAGGATATTTGCCGGGATCCAGAGGCTTCGTATTACCAGGGGTATTTTTAAACCTGAATACAAGAATTGCGGCTAACTGGTATTGCAAGTTCTTTCCCACTGGAAGATCTTTTACAACTTTTATGCCTCTACTTTGAAGATCGCTTTTTGGACCTATACCAGAGTTCATTAATAACTTTGGAGTGTTCAATGCTCCAGCAGAAACAATAATTTCTAAGTTTGCTTTTATTCTTATTATTTTTTTGTTCATCAAAACTTCAACTGCCACAGCTCGCTTCGACTCGTCGAAAATTATTTTAGTCACCATCGCATTTCTCAGAACATGTAGATTTGAGGCATTCTTCTTCGGTGAGATATAAGTGTATGCTGTACTCTGCCGTACTCCGTTTCCTATATTATAGAGCGCTGGGCTGAATCCAACAGGATTTTCAATATTTGTAGATTCTCGTATTGTAAAACCTGCTTCATCAAAGACATTGTAAAAATCTGTGATCAATTCATCTTTGTCTTTAGTAAGAATTATATTCCCGTCATAACCGAAGTATTCTCCATCAGAAGATTCTTCTATAACGGGGTCTTGTAATTGTTGGCTTTTTATAAAGTAAGGAAGAACAGACTCAGCATTCCAACTGGAGTCATTGACTATAGTTGCCCAGTTGTCGTAGTCTTTCTTTCCGCCCTCGGAGTAAATGAGGTAGTTGAGAGTACTGGAACCCCCAAGGACTTTACCTATAGACAAGTCTACATTAGGGTTTGACTTGCATGTGGCCGATGTGGGTTCCTGTACTGTATATTTCCAATCGATTGTAGTGTTTTTATGGTATAGCAAGAAGACTGGTTTCTGAAAAGATGTTATTTATGAAATTAATTCAATTATTCTACAAATGTTAACATATTGCTTTAACTTTATATGACCCAAGCGAGGGTAATATGATCAGCCTGTCTACATTCGGATTAAAGATGATGTATACTCTTGTTATAAATACGTAAAAAGCACATAAATAAAACGCCAACTACTTAGAATAAAATGGATTTCACAAATAACAATAATAAAAGTTAATAAAAAAAATCATCGCTATGGAAGTCTACGAGTATAGGTGAGGCAATCCCACTGTATACCCGCACCAGTTATTCTTGTACCAGAATCGGCAGTAACACGCATAATTTTAGCAGAGCGATGAAGCTCAGCAGGTATCTATGGGATCCTAAGTAGGTACTCGGTAATTTACAAACAAATACATTTTAAAAAATTAGTTTATAGGACTGCCTCGTGGTCTCGCGGTACAAGTATGTGCCGTGCGATCTAGAGGTCCTGGGTTCGATTCCCGGGTCGGGCAAAGTGTTATTGGGTTTTTCCATTAGGAAATTCTCGGTAACAGCACGGAGTCTGGAAATGTGCCCGGAAAACGGCAATAGGCTCGCCACCTATTACGTGGGACTGATACATGCTTGGCGAAATGTGGGTGCAGAAATGCACCTCTGCCTACCCCTTAAGGGAATACAGGCGTGAGTTTATGTATGTATGTATGTAGTTTATAGGAGTTATATTTGTGTGATCCACTAATATTTGTTTCGAGTAGGGTGTTTTTGAGACCGAGAGACTTCTCGCAGTTTCTGATACCCACGACAAAAGACTTGTATCTTAGTGTGGGGTCAGAAATATGTATTTGACTGTTGAGTGTATTTATTTATTTATATAGTTGTCCACTTCCCTCCAGCAGAGCGGGAGACGGCATGGTCGACTGTATAGAACTAATGGACTGTAACTATAGAATCTGTCTGTTTTGTCGAAGTGGCGGTTTTTTAGTACTTATAAATCTATTTGGACATTACAGAATGTGCTTCCATTTTGCCGGGCCAGTTAAATATAGAAAATATTCACATATATATCCAAAGATTATCACATAAATATATATATTATTGAGATTAGGGATCAACACAATACATTTTGTATTCATTTTTGAAATAATTGTTATTTATGTATATGTACATAACATGGTGTAATAGAGGATTGTCTATCATACCGTGGTTTCAATGGGCGGATTTCCCCCTGCTTCAATAAGTAACACTTGAGTCTTTCCATCTTCTGCTAGCCGACTGGCAAGCACACATCCTGCCGTCCCACCGCCCGCGATGATCACATCATAGCATGGGAAAGCTGGAAATATATTAAATTTATTAATAATTTAATATTTATCAACACTGGTAGTTATTATAGTAACACCGCATATACGGTGTATAACATGAAGTATGGGAAGTTATGAAATTAGCCTTTAATTCAACAAGATATTTCTATATTTTTCGGAGGATTAATCGTAATCGTTTCATAATAATCGCCGTTCTATTTGATCCGCAATTAATTGATTTTATTATTAGCAGCCGCGGTACTTCCATAGAAGCCCAAAAGCATCATCATCATCAGCCCAAATACGTCCCACTGCTGGGCACGGGCCTCCTCTACAACTGAGAGGTTTTAGGTCTTAGTCCACCACGCTGGCCTAGTGCGGGTTGGCGGACTACACATCTAAGAAATTCCTAAGAACTTTAAGGTGTGCAGGTTTTATTACGATGTTTTCCTTCACCGTTAAAGCAAGTGATAATTCATTGTGAATACACACATAACTACGAAAAGTCAGAGGTGTGTGCCTGGGGTTTGAACCTGCGGCCGCCGAAATTCTCGACCGAGCGCCTAAACCTCGAGGCCATCACTGCTAGTAGCCCAAAAGCATTTCACGTCAATTGTGTAATGTCTAGTTCATAATTGTTTATTGTGGGGTCCGTATATTGTCATTTATATGTCAAATTGCTTTTGTTGAATAAAGATTTGAAGCTATTAATTATTCAGAATTTTGTAAGCCAAGCTGGGCACTTGGGCTTCTATCGAAGTACCACTGATTATTAGTATGAACCTTTAAAATTACAACTCACCTGCCACAACCTTTTAATAAATAATTATTTATCGCACAAATAACGTTGTAAGTCATACAACAGTACAATTTTTTTTATTTTTTTTTATGTAAAAAGGAGGCATACGAGCAAGTGAGCCACCTGATGATAACTGGTCAACACCGCCCATGAACACCCATAATACCAGAGGAATCATCGGTGTGTTGCCGGCCTTATACTAAATTTACTAAAATACTTATACTAAAATACCCACACTCACTCTTTACATCAGCTTGCTCTTGATACAAATAATCGGTTAGGTGCAATATGGTCAAAAACTGAAAGGAACTCTGCACCCCCCGTATCATACGGGCTGCTGACATCGCGTCCATGATCTGTGGAGTTACATTCATTTGATTATTAATAAAAAAAATATAAGCAGTGATGGCCTCGAGGTTTAGGCGCGCGGTCGCAGGTTCAAACCCCGCGCACACACCTCTGACTTTTCGAAGTTATGTGTGTATTCACAACGAATTATCACCTGCACACCTAAAAAGTTCTTAGGAATTTCTTAGGTGTGTAGTCCGCCAACCCGCACTAGGCCAGCATGGTGGACTAAGGCCTAAACCCTCTCAGTTGTAGAGGAGGCCCGTGCCCAGCAGTGGGACGTATTTGGGCTGATGATAATACAAAAATATGTATTTTAGGTGGACATCCAAATATTGCCAGTGTGTTAAAATTGAGTTTAAAAATTCCTACGTAATAATGAGCAAGTCAATCACCATTTTTTGGCAGATTTCTAGCTGAACAACTGTTGAGAATTTTATAATGGAAAAACCAGTAACACTTTTAAGCAACTTATAATACTTTTAACTAGAGTTGAGAGCTTGACTAAAGAAGCAATAAGCACTAAATATATACGTCATCAGCTCATAATAGGCCAGCGTAAGGGACCAAAGTTCAATTCCAGCCCCATAATTACAAACGATAGAGCATAATGCACATGATTTTTTTTTACATTTTGCCACTATTGGCGCAAATGGCAAGAAATTGCATTTCTTTACACGTCAACACAAAATAATTTGTTTGTGGGAAATACCATTTATTAAAAAAAATACCAAGTAATTTAGAGTCGCATTTTAAAACAAATAAACTATAAATAGATTAAAACAATGAAGAAAATGATATTACTAGATTATACCACCATGACAGACATGCTCAAGATTGTGTTGAACTCAAATATTTTTATAGAATTGTTATTGCTACTGGAATGTCCTGGTGTCTGAGGTGGTTTGTATAAATAATACTAATAACACTTAGTTTCAATAGCGTCTGGCGCACCCACTCGGTCCGATGTCAGGCGTAGTAGTGACCCGGTTCGTGTGGGGAACAGCGCGTATATTATAATATATTTTCACGTCTACCTTACAATTTATAATATAATATTACAGCTACACTACATACACTACAGCTACTATTTAAATATATGATATGGAGGAATGTCTTGAAAAATTATATTTTATGTGTTGCTAGAACACAAGCCATAATGGCCTCGAGGTTTAGGCCGCGCGCACTTTGGACACGAATTCGTGTCGTACGGTATACGTACGATCGTGGTCGTACGAATTGAGTGCGCACACTGTATACGTTTTTTATAAGTCAAATGAGCAGTGTCAGGTTAATTAATTTTTCTACGTCCATTTCTTATGTTTTGACATACGAATGTACGAATGATTTGTAAAATCCCAACGAGTTCGGATTGTTTTCGGACGTCTGAACTACACGTACGTATACGCACGACTTACTCGCACCCAGTCTGCGCGCTCCCATAGTACTTGAAATGTCGGGATCGTTCGTACGTGTCCGTACGTGTGCGCACGAGTAAAATTCGTACGAAAACGTGTCCAAAGTGCGCGCGGCCTTAGGCGCGCGGTCGATATCTCGGCGGTAAACCCCAAACACAGAATTTTCGCAATTATGTGTGTATTCACAGTCATTTATCACGTACTTTAACGGGAAGATAAACATCGTGACGAAACCTATACACCCATAACTCCTTAGGAATTTCTCAGATGTGTTGTCCGCCAAACCGCATTAGGCCAAGGTGGTGGACTAACCGCCCTGTGGATTTGGGCCTAAGAATCCCGCCATGGTATCCCCTACTTGTCGTAAGAGGCGACTAACAGGGGCCACTGGGGTGGCTGGGTGTACTGCGGGGTACACTATGATAGCAACCCCAAAATTTGCGGCAGAGGGCGTGGCCTCTTGACTGTCGCGGACGTTCACAAGAGGTGGAGGCGTAAGTGGAGGGCATCTGAAGGTAGTATAACCATCATCATCATCATCAGCCCATATACGTCTCACTGCTGGGCACGGGCCTCCTCTGCAACTGAGCGGGTTTTATAGTAGTATTAATACATACATAAACTCACGCCTGTCTCCCGTTATGGTAGGCAGAGACTATTGGGCGCCAAATGCCACGGTCCAAACACATTTCTTTAGCTTCCTCAACTGACATTATCCTCTTCATGCATGCACGTCGGTTTTACAAATACTGAATGAAAATTCAACATATGTATCTTGTAAAAGACTGCATGAATACATATATTTCATCATTTAATCAAATTATACATACATAAACTCACGCCTGTATTCCCCGAAGGGGTAGGCAGAGGTGCATTTCTGAACCCACATTTCGCCAGGTATGTATCAGTCCCACGTAATAGGGGGCGAGCCTGTTGCCGTTTTTCGGGCACATTTCCAGACTCCGTGCTGTTACTGAGAATTTCCTAATGGAAAAACCCAATAACACTTTGCCCGACCCGGGAATCGAACCCAGGACCTCTAGATCCCACGGCACATACTTGTACCGCGAGACCACGAGGCAGTCGTGTAAATTATATAAAGAACTAATTCACCATACTTACGGTGTTTAAGAATGTCGTCACCAAAATAAACAGTATTCAGTTTAATGAAATCCTTTCAAGTAACTATTGTTAGGCACAACTGTTTTATTATATATAGGAAAGTGATAAACACCCGTTTACATTATTAAAGAGTTATTTAAGCTAATTACAACAATTAAATTTATAATTTTACGACTTAAAGTTGTGGTACTTTTTTATTAGGGATCAGTTGGTATATTTTTTTGGGCTTTGTACTGTTTAAAAAAGTAAAAGCATAACCAAATTCTTAGGAATTTCTTAGGTGTGTAGTCCGCCAACCCGCACTAGGCCAGCGTGGTGGACTAAAGTCTAAACCCTCTCTGTTGTAGAGGAGGCCCGTGCCCAGCAGTGGGACGTATATGGGCTGATGATGATGATGATATTAAAACAAACTAAATTTTGTGATGTGAAATGTTGTGTGTGTTATGTTTCCTAGTCTTGGAGGCGTAACGGCTAGACCAATTTTGATAACATTTCGTAAGGAGGTATATACCCCGGATTAATAGGTACATAGAGTATTTTTTATCCCGGAACATCTCTTTAAATAATAATGGTACCAAAAAACGCAGATAAATGTCGGTTCAACAGAATTTGAAAAAATAAGCTAGCTTGCCGTTGCTTGAAGTATACACTCACTGAGAAGTTTATTACTAGATGCACATGCCAACTGTTTTAACTGCGTGATAGGAAGAAAACCTATCGCTTATTCACAGTCAGATTTTCTTCGCTCTACTCACAATTTTCAAATCACAAAAACTATATGCATGTTCTGGGAATAGAATTCGGAAAAGAATATACCATTAGTTATAAAAAATAAACCATAGTTTATAAATGACTAGTGAAACTTGTTTCATCCGTATCATTATAATCTTATAAATAATATAGGACTGCCTCGTGGTGTCGCGGTACAAGTATGTGCCGTGCGATCTAGAGGTCCTGGGTTCGATTCCCGGGTCGGGCAAAGTGTTATTGGGTTTTTCCATTAGGAAATTCTCGGTAACAGCACGGAGTCTGGAAATGTGCCCGAAAAACGGCAATAGGCTCGCCCCCTATTACGTGGGACTGATACATACTTGGCGAAATGTGGGTGCAGAAATGCACCTCTGCCTACCCCTTCGGGGAATACAGGCGTGAGTTTATGTATGGATGTAATATAGGACAATTTTGCACCACCCGAGAATCGGCCCCGGGACTCACAAAGGCACGGCACATACTTATGCAACACTAACAATAAAATGGTAATTATTTTTTTATTCACAACACCTGTGCATATATTATATACTTCAATAAAGCTAAAATTGTTTTAGAAACGTATCTATTAGGGAATGGTAGCAATAAAATTGTTAACAGCTCCAAACATGACCATCATTAAAATGGATGCATTTTATTGGTATAACTAACTTTTGCACGCGTCTCCGTCTACGCACGTTTGACTTGGATCTATTTATTGATTCATCATCAGCCTATATACGTCCCACTGCTGGCCTCCTCTACAACTAATAACTAAGAGTGTTTAGACCTGAGTCCACCACGCTGGCCTAGTGCGGGTTGGTGGACTACACTCCTAAGAACTTTTAGGTGTGTAGGTTTTCTCACGATGTTTTTCTTCACCGATAAAGTACGTGATAATTCATTGTGAACACACACATAACTTCGTAAAGAACCCTCCGAGATTCTTGACCACTCGCCTAAATCTCGATGCCATCACGACTACTTTTTTACTTGTATCTACATATACATTGCGAAGAGACGTTGCGTCGCATTGCGTACTATATCGCATGTACCATGGGGAGTGCTCTGATGAACTTTTTGGTTTAATACCTGCTGCTGACTTTCATTACCGCACCACACGCCTGAAATTGAAGTTTCATCCCTACCATCTGGATGAATGGCGTTCCTCAACAGTGCGGTTCAAACGGTGTTTCCTTCCTCGCACTACATCTTTGTGGAATCAGCTTGCCTCGGCGGTATTTCCAAACAGATACGACTTAGGGGCCTTCAAGAAGAGAGCCTATATTTTCCTCAAAGGCCGGCAACACACCGATGATTCCTCTGGTATTATGGGTGTTCATGGGCGGTGTTGACCACTTAACATCAGGTGGCTCACTTGCTCGTTTGCCTCCTTTTTCCATTATAAAAAAAAAAAAAAAATACAAATACGAGGGCTGCCTTTTAAGTCGTGTCGTTTGCCAACTTCCCGCGATTATTAAAACAAACATATGGCATTTTCATCTTTATGAATTTAGAACTCGAAATCCAAAGAATGTTTTCAGACTGATCGAATATTTTTATTGTATCGCCTATTCAAAGGTGACAAGTCGGTTGTAAAAAATGGAAATATCTAATGAAAATTTGCGTGCGATAACTTTCTACAACTTTCAAAGGAGATTATCGCGAGTCAGTGCTTTGAGGAGATCACTTCTGTGTTTAGTGATACAGCACCATGTCTTAGGACTGTAGAACGGTCGAATTTAGAATATCAACGTGGGCAACGTGGTGGGTTATACTGAGATTAGCAGCAACAAACAGACCGACACACGTTTTTTTTATACATAATCGTGTTCATTATACTCGTAGATAACGCATAGGCATACTTTCATTACCGTTCATAAAAAGTTAGTCATTTAAAATTACAATTAGAAGCTTAAATTTGTTTAAAGGTATATTTATTTTATTACAGTCCTTGAGTAAACCATTGAAAACGCTATTTCTTTAACATAGAGTATTTTTTTAGAAGAACACTACCATACTGGTTTCTCAGCAATAATATCTTCCGTGCGACCTATAAGCCCCGTGTCGGACTAGGCTTTTCCACCTGGAATTCTCAATAGCAGTACCTACGAAGTCGAAGGTGCTTTTAATATCCTTCTTTCTTCTTCATTCTTTTTATATATTGCCTCAATTTCAAGTCGTTATGACATTTACAATGTAAAATTTAAATAATGTAATTAAAAAAAGACATTTATTGCTATTTAAAAAAAAATTACATGTCGTGTTGCTGAGGGAGTTTCTTGCCGTTTCTTCTCCACAGCGATAACACGTTTCGAAGCGGCAATAGTTTAAAAAATATTAAAAAGTGTAAAATTGACGATTCAAAAGAACTTGTAGAAGTCTATTTGAATAAAGATAATATGACTAAACAATAAAATATCATCAGATTATACAGGTCCCACTGCTGGGCACGGGCCTCCTCTACAATTGATAGGCGTAACGCCTTTTCCACCACGCTGGCCTTACGCGGGTTAACGGACTACACACGTAAGAAATTCCTAAGAGTTTTTATGTGTACTGGGTCCGCCACGATGTTTTCCGTCACAGTTAAAGTACGTTATAATTTACACACACGGAAAAGCCAGAGGTGTTTGGGGTTTGAGCTCGAAACCGCCGAGTTTCGGATCGACCTCACGCCTAAATCTCGTACTTTACAAATACAATAAATAGAAAAGAGTAATCATCTACTAACAGTCCTTATTACTCGTACAATGCATTTCAATGTACCAGAAATATTACCTACATGTGCAAAGACTACAATTATTTCTACAGGCGTCGTGAAATGGTATTTATTTTTCATTCTATTTCAGCCCATAAGCGACCCTCTGCTGGGTATCACTCTCGTCTGTAACTACGGAGGCCTAACGGTATTTAACTTGTTGCAGTGATTTAAAACATATATACATACATAAACTCACGCCTGTATTCCCTGAAGGGGTAGGCAGAGATGCATTTCGGCACCCACATTTCGCCAGGTATGTATCAGTCCCACGTAATAGGGGGCGAGCCTATTGCCGTTTTTCGGGCACATTTCCAGGCTCCGTGCTGCTACTGAGAATTTCCTAATGGAAAAAACCAATAACACTTTGCCCGACCCGGGAATCGAACCCAGGACCTCTAGATCGCACGGCGCATACTTTTACCGCGAGACCACGAGGCAGTCCACATTAGATTTAAAACATAATGTCTAAAATCTTTTATCGCTTTTATCTCTGCAACACCTACAGTCGACAGGGAGAGAATGTCTCAGACTCTAAGTTCACATTTAGAAAATATAGAAAAAAAAAATATAAGTGGAAACTGATTTGATCTATGTATTTATTTTAAAATTTAGTCTATTAAGAGAAATTGTATTGTTAAAGTACGTGTTAATTCCTTGGGAATACACACATAACTTCGAAAAGTCAAAGGTGTGTGCCTGGGGTTTGGACCCGCGGCCGTCGAGATTCTCGAACACGTGCCTAAACCTCGAGGCCATCACGGCTTATGTTGATGATGATGATGATGAAAGGTCAGAAGCTATCACTTAAGATTTGAATTCGCTGAAATAATGTCTCAGAAATCCGTGTGCCTTTCTCGATTTCTAATAAAATGGTCCCAAAGTTCTATAAAGGTCATAGTTTTATCAAACACGACGCAGTAAGGTGGACTGCTCTAGGTTACATGTTTTTTTCGTATGTCAACTATTTTTCCCGTTTTATCTTATCTCATTACATTAACCTCACCTAATCTACTTAAAAAGATACTCAATCCTTTTAATTATCCATTAGCGGTAACAACATTTAAACCCAATTACGAATCGTTTTAAAGTATATGTATTATCATATTTTTCGATATAATTTCCAATGCATTGTATTTTGTTATTTAAATTCGCACGCACTCACGCCTATATTCTGCAAAAGGGTAGGCAGAGGTGCATTTCTGCAACCAAATTTCGCCAATTGTGTTTTTGTCTTACGCAATAACACTTTGTGCGACCCGGGAATCGAACCCGGGTCCTCTAGATCGCACGATACAAGTTTGTGCCGCGAGACCAAGAGGCGTTTAAAGAAGAACTAATATAACTAACTCGGGGGGGCTTCAATCATGGTGAAAGGAAAGTACCGGCATTTTTGGCTGGTTTGTCGCGGTCGGTCCTTTGATCACCATGGTATTAGTCCCCCAAACTTCTTCACAAGAAAGGTGAAGAGGTATTCGACCGGCATGATTATGTCGACCAACGGGAGATCATCATCTCTCGCTGGTCGGCACTTTTTCTTGACTCCATTACGCTTACCATCAGGTGCAAAAGGGTCACTTTGCCGTGCCAGTATAAAAAAAGTTTGTCTTTGTCGTAAAAGTTCTTTAAGATTTATTAAGGACTAGCTTTTGCTCGCGACTCCGTCCGCGTAGACTTCAGGGTTGTTTTCAGAAAGAAAATAGAAGTCTATTTTACTCCACAGAGTCCCATTTATGTCCATACCAAAAAATCATTCAAATCGGTTAAATAGACGTGAAACGTGTGCCGCCGCGCACCGGCCGGCCGGCGCCTTGTACTCGTACATCATAATTGCGCGCTTGATATTTTTTTCGCTGCGGTGTTATTTTAAAACTGCGATATCTTCTAAGATACTCATTGAAATCAAATGATGTAAAGGGCAATTTCTTTTAAATTAAATACTTGTGATGAATAACGTATTTATTTGGATAAGGATTAATATCATCTTTATGAAAACACCTTCACAAATAATGCTTTATTTTAGAATTTAGTATAAAAAAGGTTATAGTGAGCCAACCTTAAAAGATAGACATATGCTGTCGCGGACTTTTTTTTAGAACTATTAAAGGGGAACAATTCTGTCATACATTATTTTAGCAAAATTTCAACCGTTTCAAAAGGAAAAAAATACCCCCGATTTTGAAACATTATTTATTGGTGCTCCGCTCCTATTGGTCGTAGCGTGATGTTATATAGCCTATAGCCTTCCTCGATAAATGGGCTTTCTAACGCTGAAAGAATTTTTCAAATCGGACCAGCAGTTCCTGAGATGCGCGTTCAACCAAACAAACAAACAAACAAACTCTTCAGCTTTATATATTAGTATAGATACATAAATTAAAAATCTCAATCGTATTTAAATTGGAGATTTAGTCAAGATTCAAACGCCAAACGTCTATATTAAGGCAACATTATGTAGGTACTATCTAACCAAATTCATTTTCGCGAGAAATTACGCGAGGGTTTTCGTGGCGTGTTGTAAGTTCTCGCACAAACATAGACTTAACATAAATTAACGGCTAATTACGTAACACTTTATACATTCGCTTTATGTAATAGCCAGACTCCCATTATGTAACTACTCGTAAGCCCCTAATTAACCCGTTACTCTCACGAAACAATTTTGTGCCGTGCTATCTAGAGGTCCCGGGTTCGATTCCCGGGTCGGGCAAAGTGTTATTGGGTTAATGGAAAACATTAGGATTGTGGATCACACAAATATTTTTCTCGATACGGGGATCGAACCCGCAGCCTCACGTTCGCAAGCTGGTGTCCAACCAACTGCGCCACGGGGTTGTAACTGCCCTTCATGCAAGCCTCATGTACCTGTAATAAAGCAAGTGTTAGAATGAACATCGTCGTCGTCATCGTCATCAGCCCAAATATATCCCACTGCTGAGAACGGGCCTCCTCTACAACTGAGAGGGTTTAGGCCATAGCCCACCACGCTGGCCTAGTGCGGGTTGGCGGACTACACATCTAAGAAATTCCTAAGAACTTTTAGGTGTGCAGGTTTTATCACGATGTTTTCCTTCACCGTTAAAGCAAGTGATAATTCATTGTGAATACACACATAACTTCGAAAAGTCAGAGGTGTGTGCCTGGGGTTTGAACCTGCGACCGACCTGATTCTCGACCGCGCGCCTAAACCTCGAGGCCATCACTGCTACAGAATTAAATTAGAAAATAGAATGAACATACAATGTATATCGACGAATTCCAAACAACATTTTTATTACACAACATGTTTTGTTTATTATAGGGAAACGCCATTTTGTAAACGTCTACCATAAAATTTAAAGTTTATGGAATATGAAAAAAGGAATCGATTTTTATTACACATTGCTCCTAATAAAATGCTAACTGCGACATGGGGCGCAATTACAGTTGGTTAAGATAGCAGCAAAAACCTACACATTTTCAAAGTTACGTGTATATATGTATAATGGATTCATCATCATCGTCATGATCAGCCCATATATGTCCCACTGCTGGGCACGGGCCTCCTCTCCAATTGAGAGGTTTTAGGCCTTAGTCCACATGGCTGGACTAGTGCGGGTTGGCGGACTACACACCAGTGGCGGTGCTTCCATAGAAGCCCAAAAGGGTTACACGTTAATTATGTAATGTCTAGTTTATAATTGTTTATTGTGGGGTCTGGATATCCTCATTTATATGTTAAATTGATTTTGTTAAATACAAATTTAAAGCTTAAAGGTTTTTTTTGGAATTTTATAAGGCAAGCTGGCCTTTTGGGCTTCTATGGAAGTACCGCCACTGCTACACACGTAAGAAATTCCTAAGAACCTTAAGTTGTGCAGGTTTCATGAAGATGTTTCCTTCTCTGTAAAAGTACGTTATAATTATCTGAGAATACACACATAACTTCGAAGAGACAGAAATGTGTATGCCTGCTGTCTGGGGTTTGAACACGCGACTTTTTAATAAATTATCACGCACAATAATTGCGAAGATAAACGTTGTATTGAACATTGCCGGACCCGGGACAACTAAATCCCACAGCGCTTGTAACGCTAATCCAACTAGACAGCCAACTACGCCAAGCGCTGTCAACATAAGTTATAAATAACATTCCACGAGGACTAAACTGCTGACTAGACGCAATTAGACCCGCCCGGGCCCGGTGCCCTTTTACGCACCCACCGGGCCCGGCCATTCTTACCGGGCCCGGTCACCGGGCCCGGTCAGCGGACCCGGTAAGTAAAATGAGGCGCGGGAGCGCCTACTCATACTAGTTACTGTAAAATACTCGTATCGATTATTCTTTCAGACTGAAAAATAATTGTTTCCTTTTGTTTTGTTATATTATACTTATGAAGCCTACGTAACGTAACCAATTTGACGTTACATGTTAAGACTATACAAGTTTGGTTGTTTACAGTTACAGTACAGCCTAGCCAATAAGATTTCGCTATTTGCTCAATTAGTAAGAATAACACTCACTAGTCTTAATAGCCAAAGTTTAAGAAAAAAAAAACTTTACTCTTAGCAAATAAGAATTTGTTTTGTTTATACCAAAGCTACCAAACTTTATTTATCTATCTAATAAATTGTTATGACACGTTTAGTACTTAAAGCTGCGTTATTAGTTTCTTATTATAATTATTATAGTTATTGTAAAAGTCTGCGATGCAACACATATGACAGATAACCCAGTGTCTCGATAGGGTCGACACACCAACGTAAACAAAACATTTACGTCGATTTCTCCGGATCTTGTTGTTTTGGGTTTTCCGTTTTTTTACGAACGACACCTAAAGAAGTAATGTGTCAATTATTAAGACAATATTTTTTGCTGGCCCTACTTTATTTTCAAGGTTTCGGAAATAACTCATTTTAACTATACTCAACTGACTGCCTCGTGGTCTCGCGGTACAAGTATGTGCCGTGCGATCTAGAGGTCCTGGGTTCGATTCCCGGGTCGGGCAAAGTGTTATTGGTTTTTCCATTAGGAAATTCTCGGTAACAGCACGGAGTCTGGAAATGTGCCCGAAAAACGGCAATAGGCTCGCCCCCTATTACGTGGGACTGATACATACTTGGCGAAATGTGGGTGCAGAAATGCGCCTCTGCCTACCCCTTCGGGGAATACAGGCGTGAGTTTATGTATGTATGTATGTAACTATACTCAACTACTTCTGGTTCGAATCTCGGGTCAGTTTTATTGAGTTTTTTCATTAGAAATGTTACAGTAGTAGTACGGACGTGGTCTCGCGGCATTAGTAGACGGCTGTTTAGAGGTCCCGAGTTGGGTTCCCGGGTCGGACGAAGTTCTACAGGGTTTTCCATTAGAATATCCTCAGTAGCGCACTGAATATATTTGATAGTACATCAATACACCCAACAGTCACATGGAATATGGAAATATGACCGAAAAACTGCAATAATCTCGCCCTCTATTACGTTGGCCGAAAACACAATTACCGAAATATAGGTTGAGAAATGCAACTCTGCCTACCCCTTTAAGGAATACAGGCGTGAGGTTATGTATGTATGTAGGACGGAGTTTTAGCAACAGCAATAAGCTCACCCTCTATTGCGTGGGACTTTAAAATGTTAGTTACGTTGATGGCGACAAAGATCACTGTCGACCTCCTTGATGACACAGCTAGTGCAGTGGCGGCGCTTCCATAGAAGCCCAAAAGCGTCACACGTTAATTGTGTAATGTCTAGTTTATAATTGTTTATCGTGTGGTCAGGATATTCTCATTTAGGTATACGTCAAATGTGGCACATAGCGCGGAGAACTGATGGCCGATGGGGCCAAAAAGTTCTCGAGTGGAGGCCACCTACCGGAAAGCGCAGCGTGGGACGTCCTCCGACAAGATGGTCGGACGACCTAGTAAAGGTCGCGGGACGTCGCTGGATGCAGGCTGCTTCCAGCAGGTCCCTGTGGAAGTCATTAGGAGAAGCATTGGACCTCCATTGGGTAATGCATGATGATGATATGTCAAATTGCTTTTTATTATTCGGAGATTTGTAAGGTAAGGTGGGCTTTTGGACTTCTATGGAAATACCACCACTGAGGCAGTGTATGTACGTAAATTTCTAGATACATGTTCTTGAAATCGCATGTTAAGTAATTCGAGATAAGTATACTAAGAAATTTCAATTACATATATTGCGACTAATGTTATTAGATAACATAAGTAAGGGAGAGGTTAATTCCCAGTAAACATGTAGGTAAATATTACTACATGATAAGTTCTACGTTAATTAGCTGTTATTTAGATGTTCTGAAAATGAATTTTGAAGCCTAAACTAATAAATCATAAATTTTGGAGCAAATTTTAATTGATATACATATGTATATACCAGCGTGCAAAACGAGACGCCGCGGGTTCGATCACCGCACTAACACAAATGTTTGTGTAATCCACAAATATTTGTTTGTTTGGACTGGGTATTTCTGAGACTGAAAAGTCTCTCATAGTTTCTGATATCCACACGATACAAGACTCATATCTTAGTGTGGGATCAGAACTACGTTCATATTACTGTTGGGTGTATTTAATATTATTATTAGGTTATTATTATTATTAGGTTATTTATATTATTATACGACTGCCTCGTGGTCCCGCGGTACAAGTATGTGCCGTGCGATCTAGAGGTCCTGGGTTCGATTCCCGGGTCGGGCAAAGTGTTATTGGGTTTTTCCATTAGGAAATTCTCAGTAACAGCACGGAGTCTGGAAATGTGCCCGAAAAACGGCAATAGGCTCGCCCCCTATTACGTGGGACTGATACATACCTGCCTACCCCTTCGGTGAATACAGGCGTGAGTTTATGTATTAGGTATACACCCTGTATTCAGACCGTGATCGGAAACTAAGGCAGGTAATAGCTAAGGTCATTACAAACCCCCTGGCGTTAAAAAAAAATCCCGACAAAATAAATTGTAATTTTCCTAACAACCACATACATTTTATACCTACGGTTGTAAGGAATACACCCTGTTTACAGTCTCACATTTGTTATTTATTCAAAATGAATGATTACGTACATTAACGTAGAAGGAAAACAACGTGGGGAAGCCTTCTCCCAAAAAAATAATTCTAGTCTTAGTAATAGGCCAGTGAGGCAGACTATGGCCTTAACTCTCTCACTTGTAGAGGAGGCCCATGCCCAGTAGTACGACGTGTATAGACTATGATTGAATAAATGCATATTAAATGAATTTCTTCGTTTATACGTGACTTAAACACGGGGAACACGGATTTTCCGCAGCGTTGTTTTGGGAAGGCTCAAGGATTCCAAGATTCTTGATTATCTCGTTGGCCCATTGCTGATTTCACAACACAATGGACGGTAAGGCAGACCAAACAACAAGCGTTTGTATCGCGTTTTACACGCGTTTGAATCTACATACGCAAAAATCGGGATCTACGGCGCCGACGACGCGCGTTTCTGAAACGCGTTTTATATACGCCGTGTGCCAGGGCCCTTAGGAATCTACTATATATCCAGGACAAAAAACAATAAACGAGTACAACCTTCTCCAGGATGCGACTAGTCTCTGGAGCAAGATTTGTCACATTTTCTCCACCGATTTAAGCATGAACGCTTAACAAAACAATTAATTAAAACATACAATATACACGCGTAATTTCATTCTTCATAATATGTTCTACATTATTCATATCGGACACGAGATTATCGTCAAAGGTTATCCACGCTAATATTAGATCCATTGGGACACTTCTAGTAAGCAAGTAACAATTCTAACGCTATTATTAATAATTATCTACGGGCGACAAGGTCGAGTCGAGCACACGGATGTAACCGGTTCTTTTATTAGGATTTAAAGAGAGTTTCAACCTGTTTTTGACGATAAAAAAATTGCATTTCAAAATTGAATTATGAAGAGTTGGTAGCTCGGAATTGGAGCATGAATAATAAGGAATGATCTCAAATTATATTTGACAGTAGCGGTGGGGCCAAACTCCGACCGCGCAATTTTGAAGCCGGTGCTCTAACAAAAATAGAAAACGCCTGTCATAACTTTCTAAGCAATATGTTTCGTTAATGTGTTTCATATCATTTTGGGCCCCGCTCCGACCGGGGTTAAAAAATAACCTTCGAAAGTTCGAAAGTTACTTCGAAAGTTCCTATCTACATCCATACCAAAATCATTCAAATCCAACAAGTAGTTATTCGTTTGTTCGTCACAAATATACGAAAAACGTTGTGCAAGTTTTATGAATATTTATTCTTTTATTTACACTTTCTTGCTTGAACAAAAATATTCTGGAATGGTTAGGGAATAATTTTGCACAAATTGCTTTATTTATCAGTACTAACACTTACGTGGTAAAATACACACAAACTTGACAATTTATATTACATAATGCGTCTTACGCATTTTCGATCAGGGTCACGATCTGACGCGAGTTCAAATGTTTTTAACCATCCCAAAAAAAAGTGCACAGCGCCAGTAAAAAAGTTTTCACTACAAAATAAAACAACTTTATAATATTATTATAGATTACTGTAGATGATTGAAGTTATAACAGTATGTACGAGTGTATATCACTAAAGGTATCAAATTGAAATATGCGGGGCAGGTATGTATGTAATTCTTATTTCATATAAGATAAAATCACCTACTTAAGTATGTGGCCGGAAAGATGAAAAAATCGGAATTTACGTTAAGATACTCACAAATTTGTAGGTAATTTTGATAATGAAATTACGTCAATTATTATCAGAAATGCCTATAATATAAAAACAACACGGAAAATGTTTGCAAAAAAATTGCTTTGTTGTAGATAAAAGTACGAACAAATGACTTTTTAAAATTATTGTACGATGATATCATTTTAAGGTCCCATACAAAATAAGAATAATATTTTGAACTTGATTATTGTAACACAACATTGGTGTTCTATATAGACTGTACATAAAAAATCTATAGAATGAATGTAGAAAGTGGATTATAATGTTGCCACTGCGTCATAGAACCTTAATAGACCCGAGCTTCTTTCCATAAATGACCCACAGGCTCGTACCTGGCAAAAAGAAGCAAAATGTCACAACTTATATACGGAAATTACTAAAGAATTTATGACGATCGCATTTTTAATATTTTTTTCTATTTCTTTCCGAGAACAAACTACATTCTAAACTAAGTAACTGGTCGTTGCCTAGATGTTTATCTTCACATAAAAAGTGACCTCACATGACCTGAAAAAATCTGTATGCTAAAAAGTTCACGTTCAAAAAAGATGCCATTTGCTTTATCAAGCTTTGGTTAAAGAAGCCGAAGTTATATGAAAAATGAAGCCTCACATGACCTGAAGCATTGAAAAAATCTGTACGCTAAAAAGTTCACGTTAAAAAAGATGCCGTTTCCATTTGCCTTATCAAGCTTTGGTTAAAGAAGCCGAGTAAATAAAGACCTTTTATGCGATTCGAATTAGAAATACATCATAATGACGGAACCCTCACTACACTTCTGCTCGCACTTGTCCCGTATTTTTTTACTAACTGACGTATTGACCCTAGACCCGGGATCAGTGTATCACGCGATATAAATACAAGCGAATTCCATCAGTATCAGTTTGTGTCACAATTCGCTACAATGCAGCCGTACGCTGTGTGTATATTCGCAGTGCTTATACCTCTGTCCCAACAAGAATCATGGTCCTTACATTCGTTTGTCGAGGGAAAAGTGCTATCATTTATTGAAGAACAGAAAACTGAAGTAGAGAAGCTAATGAATGATGGATACGGCGGCGCTCGCTCGTACGTCGAAGAGCAACAAAAGAAATTTACCGACGATATTTACAACTACATCGACAGCTTCAAAGAAAGCAGCAAGAAGATCACAGACCCTTGGTCTTACGTCCCAGACGATGAAGAATCTCATCTTGACAACCCTGATCAGTATCTAACAGTGCCTGGAATCATAGCGCGTCATGGCTACGTGTGTGAAACTCATACTATTGTCTCCGAAGGTTATGTACTAAATATCCACAGGATACCTAGATCAAAAACTGGAAAGGACATTCCAGCAAAAACAGTGCTACTTCAACATGGATTATTCGCAAGCTCTTTTGACTGGATCCTCAACGGGCCTGAAAAAGCCTTAGCTTACGTGTTGGCAGATGCAGGCTATGATGTCTGGATGTCGAATATTCGAGGCAACAGATATTCCAGAGAGCATACTTCCCTGAAGATTGAATCTAAGGCTTACTGGAACTTCACGTGGCATGACGTCGCTAAATACGACATCCCAACTGTAATAGATTACATCATGAACCTCAAAGGTAATGACGCCAAAATCACATACATAGGACATTCTATGGGTACGACAATTCTGTTCGCCATGCTGTCTCTTCGTCCTGAGTACAATCAGAAGCTTACAGCTGGGTTTGCCTTAGCTCCTGTAGTGTATCTATCAGATATCAAGTCACCGCTCAAAAACCTCGCTCCCGTCGCGAGCAGCGCTGCTGCAATGGAAATGCTTTACAAATCACACGAGTTCATACCAAAAACATCCACTTTGGGGAAGATAACAAGCACTTGCAAGGCGGATAATGCAGACTCCACCGTCTGTAAGAACGTAGCATTTTACATCTGTGGATACAACGAGAACCAATTCAACAGCTCGCTTCTACCGGTGTTCCTGTCCCATTTAGGAACCGGAACGTCCTGGAAAACTATTGTACATTTTGCTCAAGAAATAAATGCTGGCGGTAAATTCCAACAATTTGACTACGGCGCGAACAATATGAAAATTTATGGGTCGGATACTCCTCCAGATTACGATTTGAGTAAAATCACTTTGCCTATATCACTTTTTTGGGCGAAAAATGATTTGCTATCATCAGAACAAGATGTCAAAAAGCTTTACCATGAATTGGAGTCAAGAAAAGAGATGTATTTGGTGCCTGACCCTAGTTTCAACCATTTGGACTTTTTATGGGCAATTGATGCACCAAGGCTACTCAATAACAAAATTCTGGAATATCTGGGAAGAGCATTCAATTCTCATGTCGAGAGTTACAACTCATACAGACATTCGGGTTACAACTTAAACCACCTCCGATTTTTAACCATAAGAATGTAAGTTTAACAGATAACTAACTGGCTTTTGTAAACAGTATTCCCCTAATCCAATTTAGTCTTCTGGAATTCGTCACATGAACTTGAAGTTATAATGATTATATGTATTATATATTTAAACGCAGTACTTCATAATAAAACTTGTAGGAAAACTATCAAGGATACACGCGAAATCAGAGCGGACAAGACGGATTCAGCATTCAGAGGAAAAAGTATTACAAGAAGTTATGACAATAGTCTAAAAGTAGATTTAGGTAACATCTAAGCATTATAATATACAAATAATAAACTTATCATGGATAAAACCTAGAAAAATTGACTTCACCAGAAAGAAGAGAAAAACAAACATCATTAAATAGGCTCCGAATTGCTGAACTAAAATTGCCAGAAAAAAAATGTTATGCACCGTTATCACACGTGACTAAAAACATATTATGACGTAAAACCTTTTTTTTATCAATATTGACCCACAGTATCTTGGAGTCAAGGAATTAGACACGTTGATAAGAAGACCGCAGACGGGGCTATTGTAACGAGCATTATTCCTAGAACCGATAACAGCTGAGAGAGAAAAACAAAAGACTGACCATTATGTATTCACGTTGTAACAGCTTATTCATAAATATTTTAATCTGTCTCTTTTACTCCCACAACTTAATAAATAAGGTAAAAAGAGAAAGCAATGCAATAATATATTTTTGAATGAGAAACCTAATTGTAGTTTTGGATCTAAATAAACAATTTAATAGCAAATTATCTTTCATTGACCTTAATTACAACGAACATTCAAAGAACGAGTCAAAGAAATGAAAAGTAAAATGAATGAATAGAGGGTAAATTTATGAAATTAAAAGCAATGAAAGGACTTTGATGAGTCAGATTTTGTACTTTTTTATTTGGACTTTTTTATATTATTATATGGAATTAAATTTAATAAATTAAATTGCACGCGGTCGAGAATCTCGACGGTCGCGGGTTCAAACACACAGGCACACACCTCTGACTTTTCGAAGTTATGTGTGTATTCGCAAAGAATTATCACATACTTTAATGAAGGAACTCATCGTGACGAAACCTGCGCACCTAAAAGTTCTTAGGAATTTCTTAGGTTTGTAGTCCGCCAACCCGCACTAGGCCAGCGTGGTGGACTAAGGCCTATTCCCTCTCAGTTGTAGAGGAAGGTTGTGTATTCATAATTAATTATCACTTACTTTAATGAAAGAACTCATCGTGACGAAACCTGCACACCTAAAAGTTCTAAGGAATTTCTTAGGTGTGTAGTCCACCAACCCGCATTAGGCCAGCGTGGTGGACTAAGGCCTAACCCCTCTTAGTTCTTGAGGGCCGTGCCCAGCAGTAGGACGTGTGGATATGGGCTGATGATGAATATACAAAAACAGTTTCTGCTAAAACTATATCCTAATTTTTTTGTACAATTGAAACACGTTCCGTTGCGACGGGAGTAATTATTTGACGATTCAAAATATCTTTTGCAGCAATAATAGAATACTATGAATAGTATTTCTTAATTAACAGATGCAGCAATTAAAGACACTGACAGTGTTCTTCTTCTATTGGGGACTGCCTCAAAAACCATGTTCTCACGCCCTGCAAATTATCAATTGGACTTTGGCACCGGTTCAATTAAAAGATGTCTTCGCACATCCTTGTGCAAATATTTGTTAATAACTCCAATTAACAACCGCGAATATATTTATAGTATCTTGAAACTACATACCTTTGCTACATTAATTGCTTACGAGAAAAAATATCTGCCATTAATGTCGATTCATATTCAGGATATTCATTTTAAAATTTGCCCGAAAGTAAATGATACTTTTTATAATATCTTACATATAAAAAAGTCCTGATTAACAAGTGCCACTAATGGTACACTCAAAACTTTAGGAAATTCTAAAGAAAAATGCTAAAATACAAAAAAATAACTTTACAATACTTGAACGTACATAATTTGAGTATCCGTAAGATTAACAATCTTTACTAGTTTCTAAATTTATTCTTGCTGTATAATTAGCTAACGTAAAGAGAGAAAACATTTATATGGATTCCATACTGTTTAATTTATTTTGTACTTACCTACAAAGAAACTAAATATACTGAAACGACGATATTATGTCTCTTGAATCTACAATGTCGGCCTACTGACGTGCTTCGTCATATTTTGTTTATTATAAACAACATAAAATAATTGTTTTACTAAATATAAATAACATACAGCATATATGTCCATCATCATCATCATAATCAACTAAAAGACAGAACTCCCTCAATGGTTTCCAAAACGCTCTACAAAAACGGGCTCCATCCAAATATTTGCCGCATTCTTTAAAAGATCGTCATCGTATCATTATATTGTAGGAAATAACAATAAATGATCAAAATCGTCAGTAATGTGGGGTAGTAGCAGGGGTGGTATCTCGAAGGAAATCGTGTTTACAGTTTGCAGGCGCCACTGTCGCAATAATTTCATTTTGCACCGAGACGCCGTGCGCGTCGGTCGCCTAACCCACTTATGCATTAGAGAAATATTGTTAAAATTGATTGAAATACATTTTCTATTTCCTATTGTTATTATATATGTACATTATAATGTACATTTATTTATTTATTTATGCTTTTTATACATTAAGTATAGAGGCGGACTTAATGCCAAAGGCATTCTCTAACAGTCAACCTCTGGGTGATGCAGAGATAAAAAAAGGTAGGTGCATAAATAGTTAAATGGTTAAATAAATACATATAAATAAAATAACTAACATATATACACAGATAAATAAATAATTATAGAAACATATATATATATATATATATATATACATACATACATTAAAGATTACATACATTTATAATATTGGTAAAAATTACGTAATATAATATAAAGTTTCAAGGTGACTGCCGAGGGCAATGCTACTCGTGATGTGATTTTGTGTACATAATAATAGATAGAAGTAGTGATGGCCTCGAGGTTTAGGCACACGGTCGAGACTCTCGAGGGTCGCGGGCTCAAACCCCAGGCACCTCTGTCTTTTCCAAGTTATGTGTGTATTCCCAATATATTAACACTTTAACAGTGAAGGAAAACATCGTGTGGTAACCTGCATACCTAAACGTTCTTAGTTTTATTTAGATGTGTAGTCCGCCAACCCGTATTAGGCCACTGGACTAAGCCTAGGGACTGAAGACTGACCTCGCCCGTGCCCATCAGTGGGAGGTATATGATGAAAATATAATAGATAAATTTGCGTTTAGGTTAACATTCCAGCGAAGTTAAAATTCACCTTTGATACAAAAAGTCGAGTTTGATTTAGAAATAAAATATTCTAGTCTGGTATTAAAATGTTAAAGAAAATTTAATGTTCACAATTCTAGAGTCGTATATATTTTTACTTTTGATTTAATTATTGAAAAGAATTATGATCTCCTAATGCATGTAAATGATATAAAAATAAAATTCATAACGAAAACTCCACTCCTATTCATTTTTCTTATACTTGAGGCGTAAAAAGATATATTATGACAATATATTAAATAGTAGTATAATCTACCAACCCGCACTAGGCCAGCGTGGTGGACTCAGACCTAAACCCTCTCAATGGTAGAGGAGGCCCGTGCCCAGCAGTGGGACGTTTATGGGCTGATGATGATTAAATAGTAATCTTATAAATTAGAATTCGTCGATGGTCATGAATGTGATTTCAGAGTCGGGCGAAATGTTGTTGGTCTTTTCATAGGAACATTTTGAGAAGCAACCGGGGGGGATTTAAAATGAGACCGAAAAACGAACAATAACTTAACTTTAAACTCAAAATTGAAGCAGGGAAGCAGTGATGGCCTCGAGGTTTAGGCGCGCAGTCGAGAATCTCGGCGGTCGCGGGTTCAAAACCCAGGCACACACCTCTGACTTTTCGGAGTTATGTGTGTATTCACAATGAATTATCACTTGCTTTAACGGTGAAGGAAAACATTGTGATGAAACCTGCACACCTAAAAAAGTTCTTAGGAATTTCTAAGGTGTGCAGTAGTCTGCCAACCCGCACTAGGCCAGCGTGGTGGACTAAGGCCTAAACCCTCTCAATGGTAGAGGAGGCCCGTGCCCAGTAGTGTGACGTATATGGGCTGATGATGAGTAATCTTATAAATTAGAATTCGTCGATGATCATGAATGAGATTTCGGCGTCGGGCAAAATGTTATTGGGTCTTTTTCATAGGGTTTTTATAGAAGCAACCGAGTATTTAAAATGAGACCGAAAAAAAAAAACAATAGCTCCACTCACTATTACATTTAACTTTAAACTCAATATAAGTATAGACGGTGAAATATGGATGGGTATAGCTCTGCTGAGACTTTCAAGGTTAGGCTTAGTTTTTGTGTGTGTAAATCTAATAATTACGGACCATGTTGACATGACACAACAAGGCAATTACACAAGTAAAAAACCGAAACATTCTGCGAGTCTCCAAAATAATATAATATTGTGGGTATTCATGGGCGGTGTTGACCACTTAACATCAGGTGGCTCACTTACTCGTTAGCCTCCTTTTTCCATAAAAATAATAATTATAATAATCGTAACATCTCTATTTTATAACTTCACAAAAAATGTAAAAAATGAAATCATTTTAACAGATGAGTTTAAAAAGAGCATCCCACGCTGAAATTGTTTGAAAATATGAAAGGAGTGAAGAAAAAAAATTCAGTCTGAAGTACGTTCGTCGCAAATATTCCAAATGATAAAAAGTTATAGAATCAACTAGAGAACATTAGCATTTTGCTTTATTAAATTTTATGTAGATGTCTGAGCATCTGACGTTAAGTCAAAAACTTATTTGTAACTTCATTTATTTGGCAAAAAAGGGCCGTGCTGGAGATATTTTAAACTGCGGCTAAAATAGCTGATTATATCGGGGTAACTTAAAAATACACATTAAGATATTATGTTGTTTGATTTGACAAAAAAAACACACATACATAAATATTTTGCCTAAACCTCACGCCTATATTCATCGAAGGCATAGGCAGGGGTGCATTTCTGCACCCACATTTGGCCAGGTATATGTCAGTCCCACGTAATATTGGCAAGACTATTGCCGTCATTATTCGCGGATCATTCAAAGTGTTAATAGGGGTTTCCGCTCCCTGCTACGCCTTTTACGCCTTTAAAAAAAAGATACATCATACAAGTTAGTATAAATACATCTCTGTATACACCTTTGAAGACACAGGCGTGAGCTTATCTTAGTAAGTGTTATCACAAAAAACGAAAATATACCTAATATTCGTTATTTAATCGAAACCCGGCGTTGAACTCAAAACTGATAGACTTTTGGATCCAATAATGAATAAAATCCAACTTTTAAAATTTCTCATATGATGTTCCATTAAATTTGTAAACTAACTAAAAGGGGTTGGGGTGTATCACCCTTTTCTAATTTACTGCAGTGTAGGTAGATGAATAGTGAGATACACTCGGAGTAGGTTTTTAATATCCCATTTACCTGCAACGTGACTCTATCGGAGAACATCCTTTAAAAATTTAACTGTATTCGTATTAAAATCGAAACTTTGCAGAATATCTACTACAATAACATATATCGTTCGAGTTAGATTGCTATAAACATTATCAATGCTATTATAATTATTCTAAATACATACTACCTCGTGGTCTCGCGGAACAATATGTGCCGTGCGATCCAGAGGTCCCGGGTTCGATTCCCGGGTCAGGCAAAGTGTTATTAGGTTTTTCCATTAGGAAGTTCTCAGTAACAGCCTGGAGTCTAGAAATGTGCCCGGAAAACGGCAATAGGCTCGCCCCTTATTACGTGGGACTGATACATACCTGGCGAAATGTGGGTGCAGAAATGCACCTCTCCCTACCCCTTCGGGGAATACAGGCGTGAGGTTATGTTAAACAATTATTTTATGTTGTAAGCAAATTAAAACGAAGCACGTCAATAGGCCGACATTGTAGATTCAAGAGACAGAATATCGTCGTTTCAGGGAATACAGGCGTGAGATTATGTACGTATGTAAATAATTTGAAAAGTCAGAGGTATGTACCTGGGGTTTGAACCCGCGACCGCCGAGATTCACTACATAGCTACTTCCACAGCAAAATATACTATAAGCTACTTTGATTCTGGAAAAAATTTAAGTTCCTCAAACAAATTTTTTTTTTCTTTGCTTTTATTAACGTGAGTGAAACCACGAGTAAAGCTTAGTAAGTTGTTTTCGCGTGTTTACAGTACATTACCCCGATTGCCAAAAAAGGTATAAGGACAACGGTGTGCTATAAACGAACAATCTGCCCGGATGTACACGCGCCAGTGAGCACATGACGATTTGACAGAAAAGGGACAAACGCATTTAGAAACGAGTATTTGTAACTTTTAGGGGCCGTTCAAGTATTACGTAAGCA
The DNA here is from genome assembly GCA_907164795.1 of Hemaris fuciformis. NCBI lineage: Eukaryota > Metazoa > Arthropoda > Insecta > Lepidoptera > Sphingidae > Hemaris > Hemaris fuciformis. The sequence continues at coordinate 16,143,609 of OU015440.1, forward strand.
GATTTATTACCATTATTTACCCCCCCCCCCCCCCCTCCATCCCCTTGCAGCAAAATTAAGCAAAGTTTTTACCCCTCCCCCATGCTTACGTAAACATTTTTCAATTATTGTATTGTTTTTTTCAATATTATAATTATAATTTTAAAAATAAGAAAATAGATTTAACTACTGAGAATTTCTGACCCGGGAATCGAACCCAGGACCTCAAGATCGCACGGACCATTCTTGTGCCGAGAGACCACGAGGCAGTCGCAGTGCAGATGAAGTCTTTATATAAATACATTTTATATTTAGTTATTATTTATACATTTCCTATTTATTGATCTATTTTGTACATACCTACTTATGTTATAAATAATGTAGCTTTGGCGGTTCTTCGCAAACTCCCATTGGTCTGACCATAAGCACCAAGAATATTTTTTAGAACAGTGCAGTATTCAATAAAGTTTTTTTCTCTTCACATACAGTAAAGTGCAGTACAAATATAGCCATGACTCATACGAGAATACGAGTACAAAAGACTAAATTACGACAGCGATAATCGTCATTAAAATGTCGAATAATGCCGCTTTGGATTTTGAAATAAGATCTTTTATACACTTTATTAGGTTAGGTCTACCTTACCCAATAAAGTGTCTAGAAGATCTTATTTAGGCCCTGGAGACATAAAAACATAATGCACTAATGAGCGCACCGCTCTAGGTATGCTAAAATGCAGAACGGTCCCGGGAATATTTTTACAGTCAGCACCGTGGCCGTTTGCTACAATTCGCAAACAAAATGTGCGGTGTTAAAAATATATTAGGACCATTCTGGGCTTGCAGTGTGTGGGTAATGTGCTGCGGTGTTGTTAAAATGCAAATGTCATTAGAGCGGTCTGTTTTTAATAACATATTTATATTTTTGCTTTCATACAGAGGATATTTTTTGTTATTTTATTGAGTTGTGCAGACTAAGTGCTGGACTTAGCGCAATGCGAAGTTGAACGGTTAGATAACCCACTACGGTGATCCAGTGAAGGCTTAGGCTCCGCCAGAGCTCCATCTTTCATCATCATCTCAGCATCATCATCTTTTCCACATACATACATACATAAACTCACGCCTGTATTCCCCGAAGGGGTAGGCAGAGGTGCATTTCTGCACCCACATTTCACCAAGTATGTATCACTCCCACGTAATAGGGGGCGATTCTATTGCCGTTTTTCAGGCACATTTCCAGACTCCGTGCTGTTACCGTGAATTTCCTAATGGAAAAACCCAATAACACTTTGCCCGACCCGGGAATCGAACCCAGGACCTCTAGATCGCACGGCACATACTTGTACCGCGAGACCACGAGGCAGTCATCTTTTCCACAGAGAGGATATCTAGGATTCATCTTTATTTTTGTTGTATTTGCCATCGAAGTTATTCAATTTATATTGTGAGCTATCCTTAGGTTTGTTATTGCTATGGTAAAATTTGTATAAATATGCCACAAAAAAGGATGTGAAGTTTCATTCTGCATGCTGATAATGACAATTTCCTCATGAAAAAAAACTATATCAGACTCGAGAAATTTAAGTGCGACAAACGCTCAAAACCAATTATATGCCATTAAATTAGTGCAGTGATGGCCTCGAGGTTTAGGCGCGCGGTCGAGAATTTCGGCGGTCGCTGGTTCAAACCCCAGGCACACACCACTGACTTTTCGAAGTTATGTGTGTATTCACAATGAATCATCACTTGCTTTAACGGTGAAGGATAACATCGTGATAAAACCTGCACACCTAAAAGTTCTTAGGAATTTCTTAGATGTGTAGTCCGCCAACCCGCACTAGGCCAGCGTGGTGGACTAAGGCCTAAACCCTCTCAGTTGTAGAGGAGGCCCGTGCCCAGCAGTGGGACGTATATGGGCTGATGATGATGATGAAATTAGTACCTACTGTTTTTAATATAAGCTATCTTTAGGTTTGTTATAATTATGGTAGAAGTTGTTAAACTATTCCTTGTTTTTTGAAGTCTCATTTTGCATGCCGAGTTACTCATGGCGCGAGACAAAAGGATTTCATTTACAATTAACTCCATATTAACAAGGAAAAAACAACGCGTAAGTACAAAGCTGATACGGCATAAAGTAGTTTTAGGGGAAAAGGGGAACATTATCCCAGATAATGTAAGGATTTGTCACTCCTATTCATTTGGATCTTGGCTGATTTAGGCTGGAGGCTACGCCGGTACATGCGCGGCAAAGAAACTATTTATTACATCCGATAAATGTCGGATTACGTTGGTTCCTTACTTTAAGTATTTGTATCAGTAGAATTCTCTTAAAATAAATACCATTTATTTATTTTTTTATTTATTTATTTACCCTTCATACAATACATGTAAAGGTGGACTTAATACCTGAGGCATTCTCTGACAGTCGAACCTTAGGTGGTGCAGAGATGATACTTATTAGAAATAAAATATACAAAACATCCGTAACTCGAAAACCTAAATACATACTTATATAATACTAGTACATAAATATACACATATATCAATATATATACATACATACATATATAATACATATCAATGTGAAGAATCTGCTACTCTGGTTGACAGCAACTTTCGAACTCTCAACTTGAACGAGTAACGACCGGTACCTACACGTCCTGATCTCTAATTTAATTTTTACCATTTAATTTTTCCTTTCCATTAAGTAATTTTATTTATTTATTTAGTTATTACGCAGCACAAATAACCAAGTGGATTCAGTTTCGGTTTCCGTGTGAGCAAATATTTGTTCGATTTTTGTAATAGAAAACTCTCTGTCGCAGCATGGAGAGGAGAAAAGTGTGATTTAACATCATCATCAGCCCATATGTACGTCCCACTGCTGGGCACGGGCCTCCTCTACCTTTGAGAGAGTTTAGGCCTTAGTCCACCATGCTTGCTTAGTTCGGGTTGGCGGACTACACACCTAAGAAATTCCAAAGAACTTTTAGGTTTGCAGGTTTTCTCACGATGTTTTCCTTCACCGTTAAAGCAAGTGACAATTCATTGTGAATACACACATAACTTCGAAAAGTCAGAGGTGTGTGCCTGAGGTTTGAAACTGCGACCGTCGAGATTATAGATTATAGATATATTAGATAGAAAAGGATATAATAAAATCAGTCTTAGCGCAACTCGCTTGTTTGATTGACGCGCTCCTGTCACACTTTAACAGAGGCCATTACTGGTTTTTAACATATACATTAACATATAGCTGACAAAACTTTGATCTCTATGTATTTGGGAGAAATCACTACATACATACAATGTAACACATTACAAAGAACATTAAAAAATGCATTAGCTACGTGTACACAGCGAACAATGAAGGCGGGTTTATTTTATTCTCTTTCAGTCTAGAAATGTACACTGTACAAAATCTCCACTGAGAATTTCATTACACGTTTGAAAGACCTGAACATATTACTTATTAATTGATGACCTCGTTAAAGTCGTAAAGGCTTATTAATTGTTATTATTTGGCTTTTAAAGAATAGAAGGAAAATTATGGATAAAATAAAATATTTGCTTAAAATTATGATAAATAAGAATTTGATAGTTACCTTAAACTAGGCATATTACTCTTGAGATATAAGATATTGGCCTCGAGGTTTAGGCGCGCGGTCGAGAATTTCGGCGGTCGCAGGTTCAAACCCCAGGCACACACCTCTGGCTTTTCGAAGTTAAGTGTGTATTCACAATGAATTATTACTTGCTTTAACGGTGAAGGAAAACATCGTGATAAAACCTGCACACCTAAAAAGTTCTTAGGAATTTCTTAGGTGTGTAGTCCGCCAACCCGCACTAGGCCAGCGTGATGGACTAAGGCCTAAAACCTCTCAGTTGTAAAGGAGGCCCGTGCCCAGCAGTGGGACGTATATGGGCTGATGATGATGATGATGATAAAGGTCACCATGCCCAACAATGAGACGTCTTTGGGCCGATACTCATATGTAGATAGATATTCTTAACCCTACAGTGCTGTCTATCCTAAATGATAGCTCATAGACTTCTTTCTTAAAGAAAAAAAGGGTAGATAGAATTATATATCTTGACCCACGATTTACACCGTATAAAGTAACGCGAAATAAGGACCCCGACTATATCCGTTTACAGGGCACTTTTCCAAAGTTTACACTACTACTAAATGTTATAGAAAAATCCAATAAACCCTTAACTCCAAGGAGATCGAGCCAGCGATCTCTCAAAAGTGTAAGTCTATTTATGAAGCAAAACCAAAAAGACAGTCAAGCGTTCCCAGCACAAAACATAAAATGAAATCCCAGACAAAACTCGTTATCTTGATCTGATACACAGAAAGTGTTTAATGAATTATATAGAATAGTTGTTCCTATTGTTCACGTTCATTTTATTCCGTTTCAAGTTTCTGACAATCTATTATTCTCCCGAGCTCACCTGATGCACGCTTGCATACTTTTCCTCTCAAGACAGCGTTGCTCAAAGTGATTCCACACGCCCCTCAAACTAACAAACTGTTTATACTTTACTAAAAAAATTGTATTACAAGTAGGTACTCAATTTAACAACTATGCTTTATCGGTCCAGCAATACAAGTGTATGGCGTGCAATCTAGTGAACCGGGTTCGATTGCCAGGTAGGAAAAATGTTTTTCTATAAGGTAATGTGCAAAAAAAGCAATAGGTTCGCCTCTTATTATGTGGGACGCAATTGACGAAATATGGATGCAAAATTGCATCTATGCCTACCCCTTCGAGGATGCAGCCATTTTTGTATAGCATCTAAGCATGCCTTTTTGGACAGTGTCGTTGTTATCATTAGGTAGCGTTTGTTCACTTTGTCGTGCCGATATAAAAAAATATATATTTAAAATTGTCAACAATGTATTATGATCATAAAACAATACCAACAGAAGTTATAAATTTATGTCATTTTGAAATTTATAATGTTCATTTTTTCTGTTTTATTTTTTTTATTTGTATTAGATTTTATGAATTGTACAATTAATCTTTATTTGTGTAATTTGTGTAACCTTACCAATTGGATAAATAATATCACATGCACGATTGGTCGAGCTGACGTTTTCGTCTCGCTGTTCCAAAGACTATGACGTGGCATAGTTCTACCACTAACAATCAAAAGAGATTAAAATGACAGAAAGGAGGAATAGGAGCATCATCACCACAGTTTGAGAACCAATGGCGTTTATAAGTCAGCGCACTGCTGGAATGCTATTCATTTGAGTTGGATATTACGTTTACAACGCACGTCCAAAGCTTTGACGCCGGCGCCCTCCGCCCCGCCACCGACTCTGGAATGAAGACGTATGCCACATTGTTCTATTCCCCCTCAACTTGAATACGTGGCTAAACAAGATTCAAAATGATTTATGTTTGGTATACGTTGAATTTAAGTCGTGTTTTTGGGTAACAAAAAATGGTATTTGAACGAATGTGGCGTGAAGTCTAAAGTCCCTCTAAGATGCTTATTTGCGAACGATACTCATGGACAGTGGAAGTATAGGACATAAAATTCAACTTTTTTTCAGTCAGACACCAGTAGCGGAGTGGTCGTGGTCATATCGCGGTAAATTATTGGGAATCCACATAATAGTCAAATACATCACTTAGAGTTTACAAAATACAATGTAATTTACCGTCTCGTTCATTACTAGAGGAAAACAGTAGAAAACTTCAATATAGTTTTTTTTTTTAATTGTTTACAATAATGTTTTAGAGATTTAAGTTTCTGGATCAGAGCAACTCATATTTTATTCGCTTTCGTAAGACAAGTTGATGGTCTCATATATATAGATATAGATATCCCTACGATGTTTCTGTGTCGTTTGGTGTCCTGATGGTATGATGTCCCTGAGTTAATCATCTGGTCGGGTAAAGTGCAATCACAATTATTATTATTATTAGCCTTTATTGCTGATACTAAACAACTTATTCTACAAATTATTTTACATTGGTAAAACATTGCTTTAATCACAATCACAATAAGTAATTTTAAATAATTGCAAGAAGACACCGAAACACTCCTAGATACTTACGAAGACGCAAGATGAGTCACACCTCAAATTGAAACGACCGGCGTGAGTAAAGACTTTCGAATTGTGTAAAAAAAAAAAAGATTTTTTTTACTCCCGATACTGAAACGCATAGTTCATTAACAAACGATTAAAAAACTGAAGTTTTAAAAACTACACCTAAAGTCGAAAAAAATTTTTTGGTTGAAATTTAAAGCATTTGTATAGATTTGGGGATCGAATCCCATTTGTTCAATTAAGCCACAAGAGATGTAATTTTGCTATCTGCCTCTCTAACAAATCTGCCTGTTTTGGATGTCCATTGTTTACCACAATAGATAAGAGGGGCGTTTCCAGTTATATTTATTTTACCTTAATTCTAATGGTAAGCATCCACTAGGGCAGCATTAAAAAGAAAATCTCACAGAATATTCTAGGTAGAGAATCAATTGTTTATTTAAAAAAGTAGGCCCTTGCTTTGAAACTTTATTTATATTAAAAAAAAAATACTCAACTGCTAAATTTTGGAACAATTAATCTTTTATTTGATATTACCACGACCCCATCCAAACTAGTCCATTATCGAAAATCGAAGCTGACTAACAGCCAAAAGTTTAAAAAATCTATCCCAAGCTATCGATAGGTCGCAAGATTGTATTGCACAGTTGGCTGGATACCAGCTTCCGAAACGAGAGGCCGCGGGTTCGATCGCCGCACCGAGACAATTGTTTATATCCACAAGTATTTCTTTCGGGTGTGGGTGTTTGTGAGACCGAAAAGCCTCTCGTAGTTTCTGATACCCACGACACAAGAATTGTATCTTAATGTGGGGTCAGAACTATGTATGTGACTGTTCTGTGTATTTATTTATGGTATTGTGAAACTCACAGATCACTCGACATGATTGACTTCTTTTTTGAATCGGACCGCGAACAGAGAAATGGGCTAATTATTAATTTCGAGTGTTTGAAGAATCTTTGTAGCACATACATCAAAATGAATAAATTTTGTGATGTATCTATAGATAGGGTTTAAGATTGTTTTCACCAGTTCCAAAGTTCGGAAACATGTCCAAACCCACACTATAACTGAGTAATATATGGTATACATTACCGCAGACATAGCCATCACGAAAAATAAAGCCAATATTCATGCCACAGCCCGCGCAATGTACGTAGTTCTACAGCGTTGTCAGTGCGTTTGACAGAGGTGGCCGATCTGTCACGCGCCCCTGTCACTCGCCACCGATACATCAGGCCGCCTCTTTTCGGACCTCGCTTTATTAATTCACACACGGCCATTACTCGGTAGGACAATTTGGTTAAGCGCTTGCTAGCTTAGGAGTCAATATTTAAAAAAAGCCGTTTATATGAAAAATTATACTCAAAGTCAAAGTCAAAAACAAAATCATCTTTATTCAAATAGACTTTTACAAGTGCTTTTGAATCGTCGCTATTTTTTTTTTTTTTTAATATATTTATTTTTATATTTTACTAATTGGAAATTCGCATAATAAGCTATAACACAAATTCTACCGATTTTTAGTGTCTAAATCGGTCTCGTGACCGTGAAGGCTGTAAGGTCATCGAGACATCGATTTCTTTTCTCTTCAAATCAGTGTTATTTCAAAAAACAATATATTTTTTTGACCCGGCAAAATGATTGGTGTCTGATGATAAATACAATATTGTCCTAAAATTTCAATAAAATAAATACAATGAAGTTTATAATAAATAAATAAATTATGTGAGAATTATAATACAACCGTCGGTAAAAATAACAACAAAACTTCCTGGGTAGAATACCCATACTCCATGCTATTTTTATATAATCAGATTATGCACGAAACTGTCACATGTATTTTCAGATATCTGCGCCGACTCGGTAATTTAGCGCCTGGCCGTGACACATAGAAACTCCATTGTTATTTTTCGCATACAATAGGCAGAACGAAAATAAATGTTTGTTGTGATATTCGTAAAGGGATTTATTTGTAGCATAGTTGCCTCTTTACGTGTGTATGAGTGTGTACTCACGCCTGTATCCCCAAAAAGATTAGGCAGAGGTGCATTTCCATACCAACGTTTTACTACTAATAGGAGGCGTGCCATTTTGAGGCAAGGAGTGTGCCCGAACAAGGAAACAAGCGCACTGGACATGATCACATACCTTAGGGACCATACAAGTATGATGTAAGCATTAAAGGGTGGGGTGTTCCCTTTGCTTATTTTTGATGACATCAGGAAATGGGGAGCCTGGATCGTGATTGCGTAAGCAATAATTTTTTCGGATTTTCTAAAAAAAAATATCCCGATTTCTTGAATAAAAAAGAAACTTGAACACATTAAAAAATATGTATACTAATGTTTACGTAAGCATATGAGGGGGGAGTACGATATTTGCTTACTTTAACTGACATGGGGACGGGGAGGTTAACAAATGTGAAAAATTTGCTTACGTAAAACTTGAACGACCCCTTAAATGTGTTATGATTTTCACGTTTATATACTATGTTGCACTATATTATAGTATAACATACAATAGAGCTACAACGAACCAAAAGTTCATCGTTTTAATATGCACAGCTGTGGCGGAATAGTAATACTAAATAATTTAGAGTAATATATATTCGCAACAAACCGTCAAACAAAACAAATCTGGGATGAATCCGCTGAAACCTCAGACACAGAAGCTTTGAGTTTATTAAGACTGGCTTACTAATGAAATTACGAATGTTTTGGGTTCGGCAAATACTATTTCTCAGGACAAAATTTATACAGGGAGTAAAAAGACCGCGATCGAAAACTAGAACAGAATAGTTACGGTGATTTTACAAACACATTGGTGCAAAAAAGACCCCAAAAAAATATTGATGTTTTCATAATCACCATAATTATTACCTATCTTATTTTTCTGTCGTGTTTTGATTACACCTGTATAATATTACAAAATATTAACATAAATTTCTTCCTTAGGCTTTTACAGATCATGATCGTTTTTTTTATTTTTTCGGAGTCTTTTTATCGTCAATATGTTTGTAATCACCATTATTACCACCACCTCCGCCACCACCTTTTACTTGTCTCAGTTTTTGCTCACGGTATTTTTGAAACACAACTTTCGGCTCTTCGAAGAGTATCTACTACGCTAGGGAGTAGTCACTACGATTGGGTTGGTTTTAGCAGAAGAAGCATAGTCGCATCACATGAAGCGAAGCATGGTTCCGTCCAAACAGAGCTTCAAGTTGCGAGAGACTTTTAAAAGTTTCGCAAATTCATTTTTTGCCGTACTATGACCATTTTACCATGTGTTCTCCTTATTTTTACTATCATGGGTCCTCCAATAGCAACTTGAAGAAGCATCTAAGCAGACCGGCATCAGGGTATCGTGTGACAAGTGAAGAGTCTCTCGCTCTTTGATTTTCTATTGGGCCAGCATCGTACTTAAAATCAAGTACGGTGTTGGTTTCTCTCATGACGCATTGCCAAGACGATTCCTCACGTCACCAGGGAGCCAGAATAATAAGGAGGTAACACGAAAGGAACTTTTTACAAATATGGTAAGGAACCGTAAAATAATACAAACTTTCTTGCAGTGCCATGTCCCAGACAGGACCTTGCAATCGAGGCGCATTGAACCCTTGGAATATACAGCGAATGCTCCCAATTTAACCAGTCTGGATTCAAATAGTAGCTTGTATTGATGTGTATATTTTTCAATTGTTTGGCTAAAAAATTATGGTCATGAATTAAAATACCAGAGTCCCAGTTTTAAAAATTATGAATTACGGCCTCATGGTTCCGCGAAATAATTGTGAGCTATTGCGGTATTCCCATTAGGAAATTCTCAGTAGCAGCTGAATGTAAAAGAGCAATTGAGTCGTCCTTTATTACGTAGACTTAAGAACACAACTAGCGGGACGCGAATAAAGAAAGGTACCGTCTGTTTAAAAAAGCAATAAATGTTTGTATGAACTATATATAAAATCATTAAAATAAATCCAACCAAATTATAATTTACTAGCTTTTGCTCGCGACTCCGTCCGCGTAGACTACAGGGTTGGGTTCAGAAAGAAAATAAGCCGTAGTCTATTTTACTCCACAGAGACCCATCTATGTCCATACCAAAAATCAATCAAGTCTGTCAAATAGACGTGAAAACGTGTGCCGCCGCGCACCGGCCGGCCGCGGCGGCGCCTTGTAGGATCATTATTGCGCGCTTGATAATTTTTTCGCTGCGGTGTTATTTTAAAACTGCGATATCTTCTAAGATACTCGTTGAAATCAAATGATGTAAAGGGCAAATTTCTTTTAAATTAAATACTTGTGATGAATAACGTATTTATTTGGATAAGGATTAATATCATCTTTATAAAAACACCTTCACAAATAATTCTTTATTTTAGAACAAATTTGGTTAGCATAAAAAAGGTTATAGTGACCCAATGTTAAAAGATAGACATATGCTGTCGCAGACTTTTTTTTAGAACTTTGAAAGGGGAACAATTCTGTCATACATTATTTTAGCGAAACTTTAATCGTTTCCGCAGCGCATGCAGCGGAAGCTCTCAAAAGGAAAAAAAGCCCTATCTTAAAACATTTATTATTGGTGCTCTGCTCGTATTAGTCTTAGCGTGATGTTCTATAGCCTATAGCCCTCCTCAATAAATGGGCTATCTAACACTGAAAGAATTTTTCAAATCAGACCAGTAGTTCCTGAGATTAGCGTGTTCAACCAAACAAACAAACAAACTCTTCAGCTTTATATATTAGTATAGATATGTCATTTAATGCAGCAACTGAATAGAAATTCAGAACGACACAAGCACCGTCACGAGTATGAGCTAGTTGATTATAATTAAATAAAACGAATATGTACGTGGTTCCGTTGGGTGCTTTTTATTATCTTACGGTGGATGAGATAAGTTTTAATCTAGAATGAAGACCAACTTTGGCGGCAAAAATCCAAGTCCCTTCGGCAAGTGAAACCGATCACCCCAAAGTTGATTTTTTTGTAGCTTTTTAGACTGGTATCATTGACTTTCTCTATAACATTATTTACCTAAGTCTGCTTTTTAAATCAGTAAAGCGAATTATTGCAATAATTTTAAATACAGAGCAGTCCCTTTATAATCAGTGACTGTTGCTTTATACTGTGCAATAAACCCTTACTGCAGCTCTATGACGTTCTGGGACGCCATACACACGCAACATCAGGCACCGCTACCACGTGCCTATAGTACTATTAAATCATTTAATGAATATTTTTATGTATAGCTGACCCGGCGAATTTCGTTCCGCCTAACAGTCGATTTTTTTTAGCATAAGTTACTCCTTTTTACATCAGCTACCTGCCAATAAAAGTCCCGTCAAAATCGGTCCACCCGTTTCAGAGATTAGCCGGAACAAACAGTTATTTTGGTATATATACCGTGTATACATCCATGTGCATTTATTAAAAAGCGGTTATTTCAATTTTACAAACAGACACTCCAATTTTATTTATTTGTATAGATGTAATAATTTTATGAAATGTTGTGTGTTGATACCATGGAATAATTTAATTGAATATTATCGAATGTTATGAAATTATTTAATATCAAATGTCATCGAGAGCAACACTCTCACACTCTTTTTCATATTGATAAGATGAATTATCACCCCCACTGCACCACAACACAAGCTTCATCATCAGCCCATATACGTCCCACTGCTGGGCACGAGCCTCCTCTACAACTGAGAGGGTTTAGGCCTTAGTCCATCACATTGGCTTAGTGCGGGTTGGCGGACTACTCATCATCAGGCCAAATTCGTCCCGCTGCTGGGCACGGGCTTCCTCTATAGCTGAGAGGGTTTGGGCCTTAGTCCACAACGCTGGCTTAGTGCGGATTGGTTTCCTTACACTACAGAGAATTTATATTCATTACCTGTCACGCTAGGAAAGAGTATTTTGCACTGTAGCAGGTTCTATGATACGACTTCTATGGACTTCAAACCTTTTGTAGAGTGGTCGTTTTTGGTAAATACTGAAGTTCCACGAACAACAATATAAAACAATACTTAGTCACTGCTCCTTGTAATTCTATATCACACCATATAGGTTAACCCCACGTTAGTCATCAACCTGGTCTGGAGCGGTGTAGCAGACAACATGCCTAAAAAAACCTTGTTGGCATATTTTAAGGGTGCTGGTTTTCTCACGATGACTCTTTAACCGTTAAAGTGTGTGATATTCATTGCAAATACCCACACAGCTTCGAAAAATCATTATGCCTAAAATTTTAACGCATTATGTATGTAGCAGTGATGGCCTCGAGGTTTAGGCGCGCGGTCGAGAATTTCGGCGGTCGCAGGTTCAAACCCCAGGCACACACCTCTGACTTTTCGAAGTTATGTGTGTATTCACAATGAATTATCACTTGCTTTAACGGTGAAGGAAAACATCGCCAGCGTGTACACTAAGGCCTAAACCCTCTCAGTCGTAGAGGAGGCCCCGCAGTGGGACGTATTTGGGCTGATGATGATGATGATGATGTATCAACCACACGTCCAATCCTCAAGATAGTTAATAGTTACCTGAAAATTTAATTAAGATGTAAGAAAATGAAAGAAAAATACAGTATTTGACAATATTACTCACACGAACACGTAATAAAGTTCACAAAGGGAGCAACATGCAACTGTGTAGGTACAAGCATAAATGAAAATTTACTATAGCAACACCAGAGTAATACTCCGTACGTTCAAACTGAACAAAGTGCTAACACAAATAAACCACAATGTTGATAAGAAATTCTGGCAGAATTAAAAATACCAAGCACAAAATATTTCAAATCCAGACGAAATAACTTTGAGCGAAGCGAATGATAGTCTTCGGATGTCGTTTTTCTTATACCCGCAATGTCTTATGTATTCGATGGTGTATGGAGGTAATGTATGATTACTTTACCAGTGAAAGAAAACATCGTTAGGAAATTATCATCATCATCTAAAAAATGACATTGTTATTGAGGAAGTTTCTTCTCCACAGCGTTGAGAGGTTGCGGTTATAAACTGTAATTAGATAAAGATTATTTTGAGTTTGACCCTAAAAAGTTCTTAAGAATTTCTTAGGTGTGCACTCCGTCAACCTGCACCACGCCAGTGTGGTGGACTAAGACCTACTCCCTCACAGGTATGAAGAAGGCTTGTGTCTAGCCACTGCTGCAAGTACCTACTCGTACATGGGCTGATAAAGATAGAAATAAAATAAACATATACACTCCTTGCCTCGTTAAAGTTTGACTGTAATAAATATAAATATAGCCGATATAACGTAATTGTTGATTACCAAAAACAAATTTTGTTTTCTTAACTTTCTTTTTAATCGAATTTGTAACTTCTTTAAAGCTCTCCAAAAAGATGATATTAAATAGAAACTGTTATTCCGAGCGCATAATTCTTGTGTGTTTATTACTTTCCCTAGTGGACACCAATTTATATTACAAAGCTGCCTCAGGGAAAACCAAAATAGCCCACTTTGCGAGAATAGAGAAAATAATGCTAAAGCAACTGTCAAAGGAACGCAACTAGTTTATTTTAACAAGCATACGACGAACACTGCGCTTTGTGTTACACCATGTATCATGTACATACATACATACATAACCTCACGCCTGTATTCCCCGAAGGGGTAGGCAGAGGTGCATTTCTGCACCCACGTTTCGCCAGATATGTATCAGTCCCAGTTAATAGGGGGCGAGCCTATTGCCGTTTTTCGGGCACAATTCCAGACTCCATGCTGCTACTGAGAATTTACTAATGGAAAAACCCAATAACACTTTGCCCGACCCGGGAATCGAACCCAGGACCTCCAGATCGCACGGCACATACTTGTGTCGCGAGACCACGAGGCAGTCATGTATCATGTGTAAATATATATTTCTAAATGTATCATGTGTAAATATATATTTCTAAATTGCCAGGAGGAAGCAAATAAGCAGCTCTATTTGCAGAATTATTACTTGTAGATAAAACCATAAGGAGCTTTGCAAATGTCCCTTGTTCGAAGATAAGGTAGGTAAAATAATGGCCACAGTTAGAATATTATTTGTTTTCGTTTCTCGTAATTCGAGACTTAGCCGCGATAGTATAAAATTGTATTAATATTTCTGTCCCATACTTAATCACTTTTTTATGTTTTTAATTTGCCTTTTATATCTGGCCTCGTCTGCGTTAGAGCGGTTAGTTCCTCGTCCACCAAGTTGTCCTACTATTATAGGTAGATCTTACATACTTGAAGCATTAAAGAAAATTGTCAGGCATGAAAAAACAATAACAGGGCCTTTTGACAAAAGTTATTTTCCTGTAGTTGAAACGCAGTTATGTATGGTTCTTCAGGAACCATACATACCTACATAACCTTACTTCTTAATTACGTGATCTTAATCTGCACCCACATGTATCAATCGTAATAGGGGCCGATATAATAGCCTATTGCCGTTCCAGACTCCGTGCTGCTACTGAGAATTTCCAAATGGAAAAACCTAATAAAACTTTTTTCGACACGGGAATCGAACCCGAAGCTTTAGATTGCACAGCACATACTTGTACCACGACACCATGAAGCAATCACCAGGAACCATACCTACTAGTTGTAGGACTGCCTTGTAAGAGCCGTAATTCACAGATTGTCATTCGCAAACATACTCATTTAACTCACTTTATAAAGCAATGAAAACTTAACAACATACATAAAAGCAGACGGGTCTGTGAATATTAAAAAAATAATGACATGAAATAAAATATATACACACACATATAAAGAGTTAATGCCGAAAAGTCAGAAATAACTCGTTTTGTCAGTAACGGATTTGTGGCCGCAGTTTTTAAATACAAATTGAATTTCGGCGAAGTTACGCCCGAAAGTGACTTTTATTTTTGGCGCCTTATAGGTCAAAATTGTTTGGTGCCTTCATCTAGTGTTTTTCACTTATCTTCATATTTTATAGGGTTTAACGCGTGGTTCAAGTTATGAGCTAATATACCTGATGCAATAATATTAATCAATTCTAATTGTGTAGTACACTTTTGTCATAAAAAGCAGTGATGGCCTCGAGGTTTAGGCGCGCGGTCGAGAATTTCGGCGGTCGCAGGTTCAAACCCCAGGCACACACCTCTGACTCTTCGAAGTTATGTGTGTATTCACAATGAATTATGACTTGCTTTAACGGTGAAGGAAAACATCGTGATAAAACCTGCACACCTAAAAAGTTCTTAGGAATTTCTTAGGTGTGTAGTCCGCCAACCCGCACTAGGCCAGCGTGGTGGACTAAGGCCTAAACCCTCTCAGTTGTAGAGGAGGCCCGTGCCCAGCAGTGGGACGTATTTGGGCTGATGATGATGATAGTAATAACTAAAGTCTGCCTGTTGGTTTTTAAGCAGCTTAACTACAGAAGTTTCTATTAGTTTGGCACAAACATTAATAAATCCTTCGTGAACTACTGTTCATTGACTACCTTTATAACATATTTAATAATTAGCATCATCAGCTCCAAAACGTCCTCTAAAAGACGAAGATCTCCTCTAAAGACTTCCAGGGCAATCTGTTTGAAGCCTGCTTCAGCGACTTACCACGACTTTTACCAGACCATTAAATTTTATGGAAGGACGACCAATACCGTACTTGCCGATACCTAGCCCACTTAAGAATCTCTCTGAACAAAAAATGATTCAATACCAACCCAGATACGTTCCATAGTTGGCCACGAGCTTCCTCTACTTCTAAGAGGGGTTAGTCCTTAGTACTTTGGTAAAAAAAGTCAAATAACCTGAATAAAATTTCACCACACAACATCTCTCACATTTAAAAGGCTCATAAAAGTGATATGAAAAGCGTGCTATCATCTCATGCCTTAAATTACCTCACAAGCCGTCGTTTGGGGATCCTTAAAAGAAAAAAATATCACTATACAAGTATACAGGTAAACTGTTTACGAAGAGATCGCTTTTGCTAAAGAAGATAGGGGGCTGCTTTGGTATTTAATAACTCTAAATAGTGTTTCCGTCACACCTGCCTTTCCAAATGCTAGGCAGAGATGTATTCTAGACATTTCGACACCCACAAATTAATAACAATTAGGGTAAAGCCTATTGCAATTTACCAGGTAAATTGTCAGATTGGAGTTCTTGCGCCACAAGCATGTGCTGTGCGATCTAGAAGTTCCGGGTTAAATTCTAGAATCGGACAAAATGTATTGGGCTTTATCATTCTCAGTAGCAGCACGAAAATGGCAATAAGTTTGCTACCTATTATGTGGGACTGATACATACCGATGGCCGATGGGGCCAAAAAGTTCTCGAGTGGAGGCCACGTACTGTAAAGCGCAGCGTAGGACGTCCACCCATAAGGTGGTCTGACGACCTGGTGAAGGTCGCGGGTCGTCGCTAGATGCAGGCTGCCTCCAACAGGTCACTATGGAAGTCATTGGTGAGGCCTATGTTCAGCAGTGGACTTCCTTAGGCTGATGATGATGATGATACATACCTGGCGAAATGTGGGTGTAAAAGTGCCTACTGCTAAGTCTGCCTACTTCTTCGGGAAATATATGTATTTTCTACATCGTGCGGGAAATAATTCTCATTACCACCGCCCGTCCTGGGACCGAATTCTCTTAAACTTTCATAAAAGTGTTAGTACATGTTATACTCACACTTTTATAGGTTCGATATAGATCTACTTCTAGTTTCACGCTTCGACAGGTGTATTTTATTACTTTACGTAATTGGGACGAACCTATTACCGCCAGAAAGGTATTTCAAGTCTCCCTTATGTCCAACAATGTTATATAAATCTAGCATAATAGGGGACGACCTATTAGTTTTATAACATGTAGATTTGTACTGAATGTAAACACAATTTATATAACTACCTTTGGGGGTTATAGACAGCCCCGTGGCGTAGTTGGTCAGTCACCAGCTTGCGAAACGTGAGGCCGCGGGTTCGACTCCCGCACAAATGTTGGTTCCGGGTCTGGGTGTTTGTGAAACCGAAAAGTTTCTCGTAGTTACCCACGACACAAGACTTGTATCTTAGTGTGGGGTCAGAACTATGTGTGTTGGGTGTATTTATTTTTTTGTAATAAAAATATTATTCTAAACCGTAATGTTATGAACATAAAAAGTATAACATCGAGTCGTACCTACACATGAAAGTTTTAGATGCAAACAAAATAATTGCGACTTACAAACTCATACTGAAACTCGTCGTGTGAACATTAACTGGAGCGAAATATACTGCCAAAAGTTTCCAAATAAAAAGGGGTATTAGCTTTTTAATAACCGTATTTATTAAGTGTTATGCATGGTTATAGCGGCCTGTATGAGATTACCTGTACCTCGTTGTTTGGGCCGTGCGATCAAAGGTCCCGAGTTCCTCTTCTAGGTCGAGCGAATTGTTACTGTTTTTACCCATTATGAAATGGTAAAATAACATCACATAATATGAATATACAATATACATTTTTTTGTTCCTATCCCACCACTATGTATAATCCATAATCTCCAATAATCTCACCACTAAATTAGAGTAAAAAAAAAAAAAAAAAACAGGTGGCGAAACGTGGGTTTAGAAAAACATATTCGACTACGGAAAACGGCAATAGGCTCACCCCCTATTACGTGGGACTGATACATACCTGGCGAAATGTGGGTGCAGAAATGCACTGCCTTCCCCTTCGGGGAATACAGGCGTGAGTTTATGTATGTATGTATGTATTCGTCTACCTTTCAGAAAGTTCAGGCACGATAAACTTATTGTATAAATAATATGAGACGCATTTGGGCTGATGATGATGATGATGATGATGATAAATAATATGAAGGTCCTAAAGGTTTAAATGCGTCTTGCTCGAACACTACCTACACAACAATTTTCTCTTCTCGTAATCGAACTCAAATTTTAGATCACAATACTTGCACCATAGTACTAACAGACAGCCTATAAATGTGTAAGTTAAACGATAGGTAGCGTTTTCTTGTCACATCAGCTAAACTCTGAAGGCCTACAAAGTAATAGGGTATACTTTGAGTAGTTCCCGGTGATTGCACTTAGATTAAACGCTATTCTTTTGCTCAATTCATTTAAGGAAATTGCCTGAGAAATCTTTACCGAAGGATCCGCCTCTATCAAGGACTAAAAGAATTCTGAACTTTGTCTCACAAAAGGAAGTGAGAATGTATGATACGTGTGGTTTTTTTTGATCAGGAAGAAATTGAATAAAAGACACATTCACATACATACATAGCATAACCTCACGCCTGTATTCCCCGAAGGGGTAGGCAGAGGTGCATTTCTGCACCCATATTGCGCCAGATATCAGTTCCACGTGCTGCTATTGAGAATTTCTTAGGGAAAATAACCCAATAATACTGCCCGATCCGGAAAACGAACCCGAGTCCACGTGGCAGTCGTTTTTGTAACGTCTCATATTGTTGTCATTAAAATGATTATATAATAACGTAGCAACTTTATTATGTGGCGAAACATAGTTGTAAGAGTTATATGTTTTTCATGTATGTTATGTCATTTTTAGAGATTGATAGAGTAGTAAATAGGCATATAAAGTCGTGATGGCCTCGAGGCCTAGGCACGCGGTCGAGAACCTCGACGGTCGCGGGTTCAAACCCCAGGCGCACATCTCTGACTTTTCGAAGTTATGTGTCTATTCACAAAGAATAATCACGTACTTCAACGGTGAAGGAAAACATCGTAATGAAACTTGCATACCTAAAAGGTACTTATGTAAGGTTTTTAGGTGTGTAGTCCGCCAACCTGCACTAGGCCAGCGTGGTGGACTAAGGCTTAAACCCTCTCAGTTACAGAGGAGGCCCGTGCCCAGCAGTGGGACGTATATGGGCTGACGATGTGATTTGATCTGAGAGTAGTACAAACCTGTACCATTCCAAAGTTATGTGGGTATTCATAATTAATTATCACGTACGAGAATTGCGAAGATAACCTTCGTATTGTAAGAGTGTTTCTAAGGCTCTCCACAACTAATTTCTTAGTTGTACCTACCTTAACCAGTAAGTCACACTGGGCCCGTGTAGTGGACTTAGACTTAACGATTTTAATAAACATTGCCGGACATGGGAGTTAAACCTGAGACTTCGAGGTCTCTTGTGCCTCGAAACCACGAGACAATCTACCCAAGAACGCATATATTAAAAGACCTTTAATATATTCAATTCTAAGTACGGTTACTCCCAAAAAATGTCTGAAATATTCGTAACTAAACTGGTGCTAGAAGTAAAGTTATGAGTTCGGGTGGCTTGGAAATGAATTTCTGTGAGCCATATGGTTTAATTTCGTATTTTAATGTAAAAAGGGTTCAGCCGTTTATTTTGTAAAGCGGCGGTTGTATGGTTTATGAAACGTTGAAGATTTTTTTAATGATAAGAAGTATGTTTATTATTTCTTGTACATCTTCATTACAAATAAACAAACGGAGACTATAACTTAATGAAGAGTACAAGCGGCGGTCTTATCGCTCTAAGCAATTTCTTACAGACAACCTTAGGATGGATAATAGAAGAGGAAAAAAGAGAGTATCATAAAATGTATGGAAAGTATATAAAAAAAGTTAAGTAAATAAAATTCTATAAATATATATAAAACCCACGAATTTATATTATGATGTAGATTTTGTTTTATAATATGAAGTTGCCGTACGCAACTTTATGACGTCAATGTAAATCTGCTTACGTAATAATGACCCCTGTCTGAATCTATATTTAAAATAATTAATGTTTCATGCTTAATATACTAACGTAAATGAATGTATATTTACTCGTAGTATTTAGATAACTTTCGATTGCTGTGGATAGACATGTCTCTTCTATCTATTATGTATAAAATTTATTAACAAATACGCTTACGCCTACATCCCCTAAGAGGTTAGTAGAGGTGTATTACTTAACTCTCATTTAGCCAGCTTTAAAGAGCATTACATTTTGCTGTAATTTATCTAAATAAACTAGTTGTAAACATTTGTATTCCATAGATGTCGTTCTTTAATTAATTTAATATTTATTTTTGTCTATGTCTTATCCGGTTTTAAAGAAAAAATAAAATTCATCCCGTTTTTGCAAGCGTCGGTTCATTTTACATACTTTCGTGTTGTTACTCCGTTCAGTCATTTATTGATTAAATATGTTTATTATTTTATTTATTATTATTCTTTCGAGCAAATTTCTATACTGTCATGTTGCTGCCAAGAATTTCCTGATAAAACTTAAGAACACTTTGCCTAACCTTAAAGCTCTAAATCGCACGGCACACACTCGCACAAACAGCCAAACTAAAGTTTATCAAAAAATCAGCCACATCCCCTATCCTCAATATAACTAAAGCGTTTAAACGCTGCGCGTGAACTGTAGTTATGACCACTGCTTTTGGGAGCTCGCCAAACTTTTTCCCTACCTTCTAGCGTGCTTGTTAAAAGGAATTATTTTACGGGCCATACGTTAGCTGTCTCAATATCTATTAACCGCAGCCTCCAATCCACCCACGCCAAGATTTAACCTTTATTTATTCAAAAAGGTTCCCTTAATCTTTACTAGCCTCTTTCACTTAATTGGAAGTGGTTAAATACAGAATAAACCGTAGATGGTACGGTTACTTTGTTAAAACATTCTCTTTTTGGATTTTAAGATCTTAAAATCTTTGCACCTGATGGTAAATTAGGTACAAACTTAATAGACTTTGGGATAGAAAGAAACGACTGTTAAGTTTAACTACATATTTATATTTCTGGTCGGCGCAATTGTTGTGTGGTCTCTTCGTATACATACATAACCTCACGCCTGTATTCCCCGAAGGGGTAGACAGACGTGCATTTCAGCACCCACATTTCGCCAGGTATGTTGATAGGACTGATGTCCTATGTAATAGGGAGCGAGCCTATTGCCGTTTTTCAAGCACAATTGCAGACTCCGTGCTGCTACTGGGAATTTCCTAATGGAAAAACCCAATAACACTTTGCCCAACCCGGGAATCGAACCCAGGACCTCTAAATCACAGGGCAGATACTAGTGCCACGAGACCACGAGGCAGTCTCTTCGTATCTTAATATAAATGAGTAAAAATAAGATACATAAACTTGGCCCACTTTGATAGCTATCACTATTTATAAGGTGTTAAATAAGAAATAGTGACCAACGAAAATGTATCGCGTGTTACAAAGTCTGGGTGTTTGTGAGACCGAAAAGCCTCTCGTAGTTTCTGACACCCACAACACAAGACTCGTATCTTACTATGGGGTTAGAACTGAGTATATGATAGTATTTATTTATTTAAATAAGTCGCCAAAATTGTATGAGGATAGTTGCAGTCATTCCTTTCTAGTAAACTCTTCAAATGGACCATATTGCATGTGCATAAAATATATGCTTGTGCAACTGGTCTCTGCATTATCGTCTTTCTCAAAATAAAAGTCTTTAAAATTGGATTAAAACATTAAATTGGGCAAACATATAACTTAAATGTTTATGATGGTATTTTTCATTTCAAAATCGATTAAATATCGAAATAAATTACGCTGTAAGGTTAGCCTCGGACTTTGAAATGTGAAATGAATTGACCTCAAAATAATGATCTTACTGATTCATACTTAAACAAATACAATTTTTTGGCAAAAGATGGATAAACTTTAGTCCCGTCGAAGCGGGAAGTCAAGATACCGCCACAAAACTGCATTGTAACATTTAATCTGAAAGGTTTCCGTCCGTCCGACGATGTTTATTTCCACCCCCGGAAGTACGACGTAGCGCGGACGTTCTGAAACTTTATTTAACTTATTTCATTCCTTTTCTAGCTAATGTTTTTAAATTGAGAATTTATATACTATAAAGTGACTCTGCCTGTTAAATTTTGGTGTCATAAGTTCATACAGCTGGTCTGATTGCTGGGAATTTAATACAAATAGATGTATATAGGCTTTAGGACAATTAATTGTTGCCTTTCAAGTATAATTTGACAACGAAATATGAGATGAAGGATTTGAGATTGATGATGATGATGGTTTATAGATAAGATTTATTATTTTATTTGTACCAAAACTATAGTCCGATATATACCGACTGCCTCGTGGTCTCACGGCACAAGTATGTGCCGTACGATCTAGAGGTCCTGGATTCGATTCCCGGGTCGGTCAAAGTGTTATTGGGTTTTCCCATTACGAAATTCTCAGTAGCAGCACGGAGTCTGGAAATGTGCCCGAAAAACGGCAATAGGCTCGCCCCCTATTACGTGGGACTGATACATACCTGGCGAAATGTGGGTGCAGAAATGCACCTCTGCCTACCCCTTCGGGATTCCCCGAAGGGGTAGCTTGTATCCACAAGCGTGAGGTTATGTATGTATGTATGCAAAACTATAGACTTTATATATTCTAAAGTCTATTATTGCAATATAAAAGGATAATGAGCAACAGTGATTTCATCACCATTAAAGAAAGTGCATTCGAAAAACAGCAAGACGTTCGTAGTATGCACTCATTTCTATCTGAAAATAAGTTTTTATTACGTAATTCATTTTTTAATCACTTTCAAAGCGAATATTACAAAATTTCATCATTCTGATAGTTTTACAGAATACACGTACAGATCGTAGGATGTATAAATAAATATTTTACTTGGTTATCTTGACGGCGAAACTCTTGTACTGATAAACCCTTTCAAGTGGGCGGAGGCGAAGGCTACAATATAATAATGCTTTCACATAAATAAAATGAATTCGGGAATTACTCGACCCTCCTCACGTCCAGTGACATGTTGTGTGAATAATTAATGTATCCGCTTCTGAATATTGAGAATATTGAAGGGCAAAGCTAGCTCTATTGGACATGTTCTCGAAAGTACCCAGGAAGTATAGGCAGAGAAATACTTCTACATCTCAATGACAGCCCTGTGGCGCAATTGGCTAGATACCAGCTTGCGAAACGCGAGGCCGCGGGTTCGAACCCCGCACGGAGACAATTGTTTCTGTGATCCACAAATATTTGTTTCGGGTCTGGGTGTTTGTGAGACCGAAAAGTCTCTCGTAGTTTCTGATACCCACTACACAGGACTTTTATCCTAGTGTGGGGTCGGAACTATGCATGTGACTGTTAATATAATTATACCTGTGTGTATACCTAAATCGACACAAATACTCACACATGAAGTCACGCCTGTTACTCGAAGGGTAAAACTAAGTTACATTACTCCACCTCTGCCTCGTGCTCTCGCGGTACAAGTATGTGCCGTGCGATCTAGAGGTCCTGGGTTCGATTCCCGGGTCGGGCAAAGTGTTATTGGGTTTTTCCATTAGGAAATTCTCGGTAACAGCACGGAGTCTGGAAATGTGCCCGAAAAACGGCAATAGGCTCGCCCCCTATTACGTGGGACTGATACATACTTGGCGAAATGTGGGTGCAGAAATGCACTTCTGCCTACCTCTTCGGGGAATACAGGCGTGAGTTTATGTATGTATGTATGATCAAATAAATTAAAATCGATTTGATATCCTATTTATAGATAATCTGATATCGCGTGAACAGTTTTTTTTGTCATGGCAACATTACTTTTTTAACTGACAACAGAAAATGTAGAAACTAGGTAAATAAACAGAAAGACTTATTATCTTAATTTATTTTATCCGGCAAATGTAAGATCAACTAATGCGATATAAAACCTTTACAATTAAAAACAAGAATTTTTTGATATTACTAGCTTGTGGCACAACTTTAAAAAATGCGATACTGCTTTTGGGCATTCTCCTTTGAAATTGCGTCAAGCTCCGTCAAGCGTATAAGAGATAGCCGAGTGGTTCCGGGGATAATCGAAGAGTAACTATAGAAAATCCAATGCAACTCGCTACAAGAGGCTCCATACCTGGCGCACGATAAAGTTTATGGCGTCTGCAGGGAGTGTTACTAGTACGCTGACTCCGGCCTTCGAGGCGTCGACTTATACTCACACATCCCAGATGTCTATCACATATTTTACGACGCAAGCATAATTTGTCGGGTTTCCATACGTCCTTCTTTTATATATGAAAGAATAGCAAATGACATTATGGAATATAGAAGGAAAACGCGTATTTAGCGCTATAAAAAAAAACTATGTGAAAAAATGATAGGTTGACGTAGCACCATTTTTTTTATAGGGCGATGCAAACAAAGTGTTTATTAAACAAAAATATCGACAGTAAATCGTATTTTGCCGAAACCCGGACTTAGACTGAGTACCGCTAGACTAGACTATAATATTTTTCCAGCTCATTTTTTCACTTGATGTGTCATACTTTCATCATCGTCATCATCATCATCAGCTGCAACCTTTGTATTGCCTTTTGCCTTTGGAGAGGCCTATGTCCAGCAGTGGACTAACAGCATATGTCCACTGCTAGACATAGGCCTCTCCTATGGCACGCCACTGAACTCGATCTTCAGCCCTTCTCATCCACCCGCTGCCAGCCATCTTGCGGTTATCGGATAAATTCATACTTTAAATGACATTAATTAAATTAATTAAATTACCGAGTAAAGGGTATGGAAAACCGCCAACCTTGTTTTAATGCGGTTACGTATTTGTAATAAAACTGTTTTTTTAATGCAATGCATATGATTGTGTGATTTACAAACTACAAAAAAATTCTTTGACATCAAACTCATGGTGAAATTAAGCCTCTAATTCTTTTCAACTACACCTAACCAAAACCCCTTTCCCAACAGTGGGATGATTCCCAGAATTAATCTAATAGTACTGTTCAAATCCGAGACGAGAGAGTGCAGTTGCACCCCCACCAACTTGATTCGGGTGCCCTTCTGGTCGCCCGCAGTCAATAAAGATACTAATATATCCATAATTATTATTACAATATACAAAAAAGTAAACAAATTTCACTGAAATACTTTAATAACGAATAAAAAATAAATCGCACAACCGCAAAACTTTTCGAATTCATGTTCAACGGGCTGAATTTAAATAACTACACACAGATAGCCACAAATGACAATAAATTACAATAATTGCTTTTGGGGATAATTGTACAGATATTTACAGATGCTCAGCATTATAACAATATATATAGCTTATTATCATTCAGCTCATTATTATAAAAAAAAACTTTTATTTACTATAAGCTATTTTTGTATTTTTCAATATAAACTTTTATATAAAAATATACATTTCAAAATATAATATAAAATTATTTGACCATCAGATGTCGGCGTTTAAGATCCTAGCCACTGGTGGTTAGGGTCCAAGAGTTAGAAACCGCCTCACGATGCGTTCCGTGAATAAAACTGCTTTCTGCATCTGGGTTTTGACCCAACAACCAATTGAGAGCTTCCGAAGATGTTGTTCGAGCCTTTGGCGGCAGTAACGACTATCGGAACAATGATCGTCAAGCCCACATACACATATGACAAACCATATATAAAAAGTGTGTGTGTGTACTTATGTACACGCGTTAGAAGTTATACCACACGACTGAAGTAAAACTTATAAATACGCCCAACAGTCACGTACATAGTTCTTAGTTTACACAACATATTACATTTCTGAACTCACTCATAAATATTTGACAACTAATAAATATGTCAATCCCTTTTTATTACTGTCACTATTCTACATTATTAAAAACTAAAACATATAAACTTTTTTTTAAATATTCGTTCCGAAACATATTAAAACCTTTCTGATCCATTTGATACTTACATTTAACATAGGCAGTTTCAATCTGTCAATTATATTGGAGCACATAGGCAGCTTTAACGTCTTACTTTTGTGCTACAGTGATGCGCGCGCATTTTAAAATTTCGCTCTCATAATTTTTTCATAACGCGCCTAAAGAAATATATAAATAAATCCAAATATTAAGACAGTTTGTGCATACATACATAACCTCACGCCTGTATTCCCCGAAGGGGTAGGCAGACGTGCATTTCTTCAACCAAGTATGGATCAGCTCCACGTCATATGGGGCAAGCCATAAATTTTAAATCAAAGTTTTTCCTAATTTTAAAATTTACATATATTTTCTGTCCTACTTAATGAATCTTGATTTTACATTTCACATACTTTGCCGAAGAAAGCTTCTAAACTATTCACGTAACAAAACTTCCAACATTTTCCGATAACCACAAGTCAGAACTATGTGCCAACATGTTGGACAACATGCTGGTGATCTGAGCAACCAATCTATCTCAAGCCCAAATCACAAGCCAGATATATGTATAAGGAACTAACTGTTTAATAATTCATTGGACTTCGTGTAGAGATGAACTGAATTTTAATTTTACATGAGGGAAATCAATCTGCCAAGCTCAGTAACTTTCTAACTCCTATCGCAATTAAAGTAATTGGTATATTATTCAAATTGTTAAGATAATGACTGCCTCGTGGTCTCGCGGTATAAGTATGTGCCGTGCGATCTAGAGGTCCTGGGTTCGATTCCCGGGTCGGGCAAAGTGTTATTGGGTTTTTCCATTAGGAAATTCTCAGTAGCAGCACGGAGTCTGGAATTGTGCCCGAAAAACGGCAATAGGCTCGCCCCCTATTACGTGGGACTGATACATACCTGGCGAAATGTGGGTGCAGAAATGCACCTCTGCCTACCCCTTCGGGGAATACAGGCGTGAGTTTATGTATGTATGTATGTTAAGATAATATCTTGTACTATTCGCCGTTTATGTTCGTTTGATCTCAAGGATACAATTAACCTTTAAGGCTTAACGCTAGATGTAAGCTCCTCTTTATTACTATAAGGGTTTTGGATATGCTTTTTTTGGGTGGTTACATGATTGCTTTAAATTTACAATTACTCTCCGCCTACTGGAAACATTATCACGACTACCTCTAGCTCTGCGATAAAGAACTATTTCTTATCCAGCTATACAAACAGAATAAAATTACTTACAGAGGGTGTAAATCGACAAACATACATACATACATACATAAACTCACGCCTGTATTCCCTTAAGGGGTAGGCAGAGGTGCATCTCTGCACCCACATTTCGCCAAGTATGTATCAGTCCCACGTAATAGGTGGCGAGCCTATTGCCGTTAAATCGACAAATAGCTCACGAAAAACAATTGCAAACGAGGTATGCTGAGCTTCAAATCGAACTTGAATCCACATAGGAAGAAATACAAAGAAATTGGAACCAAAAAATTCTATTAAGTACTCTATTAAGTAGTAATAACGTAAATTGCATTGCAAAATGAATTTGAATAAGTTTTATTTCATCATCATCAGCCTAACGACTCACTGCTGGGCACGGGCCTCCTCTACATACATCTGAGAGTGTTTAGGCCTTAGTCAACCACGCTGGCCTAGTGCTGGTTGGCAGACTATACACCTAAGAATTTCCTAAAAACTTTTTAGGTGGACAGAATTTCCGCACGGTGTTTTCCTTCGCCATTAAAGTAAGTGATAATTAATTGTAAATACACACATAACTTCGAAAAGCCAGCCAGACCGCGCGGCTAAACCTCGAGGCCATCACTACTTTTAAGTTTTATTTACATCCGTTTTAATCATCATCATCCGCAGCCTTTCTTACGTCCACTGCTGGACATAGGCCTCTCCTATGGCACGCCACTGGGCTCGATCTTCGGCCCTCCTCATCCAACCGCTGCCAGCCACCTTGCGAATATCGTCACCCCACCTAGCCAGAGGGCGCCCTACACTACGTTTGCCAAGTCGCGGTCTCCACTCCAGAACCCGTTTCCCCCAACGGTTGTCGGTTCTGCGACAAATGTGACCTGCCCACTGCCACTTCAGCTCGCTAATCCTTTGGGCTATGTCGATAACTTTGGTTCTCTGACGGATGGCATCATTTCTGATCCTATCTTTCGTTTTAATAGAGTTTTTTATTCTTGATATCATCAACAACATAGAGAATATTATAAAACCTACCCCAAATCTGTGCAGACTTGCAATATTAGATAAACATTATCAACCTTAATAACCGCTGTCACAAAAACCACACCTCGTGGAAACAACGAGAAAGCCGCTGTTATTTCAGCATAACATTTCCATGGAGGCTGGCAACTACGAATAAGTTTCACGTTACTCGGGTGTGTATCCCCCTAATTCAATAGATTATGAGGATTGGGGTACGGGGGGACGCGGCTCATCGTTAATTAGCTTCTCCAAGATTAAGGAAGTAGATATTAGGGATACATTAACATACAAACTTTATCCTCAAAGATAGGTAGAATTGTATGTGTTACAAGTAGTGTATGTGTAGCAAGTACTGTAAGCAGTGATCGCCTAGGTTTAGGCGCGCGGTCGAGAATTTCGGCGGTCGCAGGTTAAAACCCAGGCACACACCTCTGACTTTTCGAAGTTATGTGTGTATTCATAATGAATTATCACTTGCTTTAACGGTGAAGGAAAACATCGTGATGAAACCTGCACACCTAAAAGTTTTTAGGAATTTCTTAGGTATGTAGTCCGCCAACCCGCACTAGGCCAGCATGGCGGACTAAGGCCTAAACCCTCTCAGTTGTAGAGGAGGCCCGTGCCCAGCAGTGGGACGCATATGGGCTGATGATGAAATACCAAAACATGGCTTCAATTCCGCCATTACAAACCCATTTCGTATACCAATCCTTCATCATTATTTCCTACGGATAATAAACCACGCGTTATCTGCCCACAAACTGTCTCTGTGTCCGACTGCATAATCAATAGTCCATTATCGACGGAACAATAGCGTAATGACACAAATTAGTTTAAGCATTGACTCGTTACGAGGCACGGAGTTGTCAGGAAATTCCCTGGTAATTTACTCCACAAAGCATTCCCTCCGGCGAGGCGGGAATTGCAGTTGAATAAAACATCTGACGCTAGTTAGCTAAAGCCTTGACCTCTAATAATGGAATCGAATGTACTCATACTTTATTCATCATCATCATCAGCCCATATACGTCCCACTGCTGGGCACGGGCCTTCTCAACAACTGAGAGGGTTAAGGCGTTAGTCCACCACGCTGGCCTAGTGCGGGTTGGCGGACTACACACCTAATTTCTAAGAACTTTTAGGTGTGCAGGTTTCACCGCAATGTTTTCCTTCACTGTTAAAGTTCGTGATAATTCTTTGTGAATACACACATAACTTCGAAAAGTCAGAGGTGTGTGCCTGGGATTTATAACCAAGTTACAAAGACTTTTATGTTAGACGTAATATCATGATATAACCTCACGCCTGTACGCCCCGAAAGAGTATACAGATGTACATTTCTGCACCCATATTTTGCTAGGCATATTTTAGTCCCGTAATAGGGGGGGAGCCTATTGCGGTTTTTCGGGCACGATTGTAGACTCTATGCTTCTACTGAGAAATTTCTAATGGAAAAACCCAATAACATTTTGCCTGATCGGGGCATGGAATGGGAGATTGTTTTAAAAAAATCCCCGGCATATTTATTTACTAGAGTTCTGACGCTGTGGTTGAGGACGATCATAATGATGTTTGAAACTACATATCCTGTAGGATTCCTAAATTCTATAACGGCTGCAGGACTACTACCACACATTCTAAAATCAATAGTTGGTTGTATAGTTATATACGAGTAGTATAGTATAATAGTGTAGTGTAGTATTTATTTATTTATTCAATTAGCACGGTTGCACCATTTACACTAATCGATTAAACCATAGAATACAAAAAATCATAAAAATAAAGAACACAAACAATGACAAAAAATAACAATTAATATACAATTTAAAAACAAAATAGTGAAATAAGAAAATTAACATTATATAAAATTAAAGTACAATAAAACATCCAAGAAAATCAATTGACAATATAATTATAAACATATTCATTCATCACACATTCATTTCACAGAAACGCAAACATTCCGACAAAATCGCCTTCCATTCCTCAGTAAAGATATCGCATATAGTAGAAGTATAGTAGCAATATAATATAGTAAGCAGTGATGGCCTTGAGGTTTGAGCGCGCGGTCGAGAATCTCGGCGGTCGCCGGTTCAAACCCCAGGCACTCTGACTTTTTGAAGTTATGTGTGTATTCACAATGAATTATCACTTGCTTTAACGGTGAAGGAAAGCATTGTGAGGAAACCTGCACACCTAAAAGTTCTTAGGAATTACTTAAAGTCAAAGTCAAAATCACCTTTATTCAAATAGACTTTTACAAGTGCTTTTGAATCGTCAAGTAAGGTTTTTTTAAACTATTGCCGCTTCGAAACGTGTTATCGAATCTTAGGTGTGTAGTCCGCCAACCCGCAATAGGCCAGCGTGGTGGACTAAGGCCTAAACCATCTCAGTTGTAGAGAAGGCCAGTGCCCAGTAGTGGGACGTATATGGGCTGATGATGAATGTATAGTAATGCTTTTAAGAAAATTAAACCCGACTGTTGGGTTGTGCAACAGGCCCCGTCTTATCATTAGAGCGTTAGCTTCACGTGTCATTGATGCCGAAATTATTTGTAGTAGCCGTGTGGGAACTAGAGTTTTTATTCCTCGAATGCAGCCATCTAACAGTCAACTACCTTTTAAATTTAGTTAGTTTTAAGTTTCCCATCCGCATGGCATTCGCTATGCCAAGAAATAAAAGTCATAAATAAATAAATACACCCAACAGTCACATACATAGTTCTGATCCCACACTAAGATACAAGTCTTGTGTCGTGAGTATCAGAAACTACGAGAGACTTTTCGATCTCACATACACCCAGACCCGAATCAAATATTTGTGGATCACACAAACATTTGTCTCGGTGCGGGGATCGAACCCGCGGCCTCTCGTTTCGCAAGCTGGTGTCTAGCCAACTGCGCCACGGGGCTGTCAGGTACAAACTTTCGACAAAATCGGTCTATTTTTACCTAATCTTGTGTTCGCCCTTGGCCAGCTCTATTTTGCCTCCTATTCGAAGATTCGATAATGTAAAAATCCAAATTATCAGCACTACTGAACAAGGCCTGAAAGGAGATAAACATTTGAAGAAAAATGTTGTATATCGAGAAATTATATGATTATAATCAACCTGTGATGATTCTCGGATGAGTTTGCAAATTTTACATGGCTTCTCTATTTTATTTTTGATTTAGCCAATTGGTATAAAGAGCAACATTATTAGTTTTCATTTTCAAAAATAGTAAGTGCTTACCTACCTTATAGTAAACCTTAACAACTGTTTGTTTTGTTAGTTTATTTTGAATGTTGATTTAAAATTAAATTTATTTATCATCATCATCAGCCCAAATACGTCCATCACTGCTTTTTTTTTACAAATTTATTTATGTAAACACTTTTTCACTTTTAATTTACTACATTTATTAAAAACAATAAACGATGCTATACGAATTTATGCCTTGCTTTGCTTTTAATATTCCTTGAAAACCGATAACTACAAAAATATCTACCTACTATATTATTATGAGTCACATTTCATCCGAGCGAATGGGTTTTCATCTAGATCTTTTATAATGTTACAAATAATTAAAACATAACAAATGAAGTGCATTTTAAACATATGAAAATAACACTTCATTATTCTGAAAATTCATTTATTACAAGTAAGTGAATATGCAAAAATAAATGCACATTTCATCTTGGGCGGACATTCTGAGCATTTTAAATAGCCTTAGATCCAGATGATAAATGCGTCGAGCGGAGAGCTTGATAAATAGTCCGTTTTCATTTTAAAGACATTTTTGCTTAAACGTGTCTCGTTCAATTGAATTTTACATACTCACTGGTCAGGGCCGTAGCTAGGAGGAGGCATTGTGGGGTAATCGTTTTTGGTGAGAGTCGCCAACATTTGGAACGACCTGCCTGGGTCTATTTTTCCTGATAAGTTAAACTCTGGAGCCTTTAAGAGTAGAGTGAACAGGTTTCTTTTGGATGGGCGTGTACCACCTTCGTCTTTATCTACGCTTTCCATCAGGTGAGATGGAAGACAAACACTTATTTCATTTCAACTATTAAAAAATAATATGCTTAACCTTAAAACAAAAATGTCATAACTTGAAAATCAAGAAATAATAAGCATGCAGAGCAGAAAAATCTGTTGTTCCATGCAAATTATGAATACCTACTCGATCACATAGCGACGCGTATTTTTTTCGACATTTAGAAGCTGCCTCATGATCTAGAGGTGCCAGGTTTCACTCCCGGGTCGGGCATAGTGTTATTGGGTTTTCCATTAGGAAATTGTCAGTAGCAGCACGGAGGCTGGTAATGTGACCGAAAAAGGAGAGTTGGCTCGGCCCCTATAAAGTGGGACAAAAACACAATTGACGAAATTTTGATGCAGAAATGCATCTCTTGCTACCGTTTCAGGCCTGAGGCTATGTATGTATGTATCAGACAATAATCGATGGCCTTTTTTACCTCGGCCCTGCTTGTAACTACGGATACCCTACCTTAAGTTAAACGATAAAAGAGATTACGGTCTCAACCCCACGTTATTAGACGTGACCTCCTTGGGATGTTCGTAGCTACAACGGGAGCCGGTGATGGCGGAGGGCCGGTCTAACTCCCCGCCATAGGAAGGCGTTGACTTACGAGCTGAGTAAACTGAATTAAATATAGGAAACATACAAAGTAAAAGTTTAATGCAACTCTGGTTACAGCCCTGTCACTAGCGTGTATATATTTATATATCGTTCCGTTCCTTTTTGGATGTGACATTTCCGAAAGTCTAATTTCCTGGAGTTTAACTATTTGTAACTATACAAATAGTGGACTGCCTCGTGGTCTCGCGGTACAAGTATGTGCCGAGCGATCTAGAGGTCCTGGGTTCGATTCCCGGGTCGGGCAAAGTGTTATTGGGTTTTTCCATTAGGAAATTCTCAGTAGCAGCACGGAGTCTGGAATTGTGCCCGAAAAACGGCAATAGGCTCGCCCCCTATTACGTGGGACTGATACATACCTGGCGAAATGTGGGTGCAGAAATGCACCTCTGCCTACCCCTTCGGGGAATACAGGCGTGAGTTTATGTATGTATGTAAATAGTGGAATCTTTACATACTATGTCAAACACGCCATAGTTACACACCAAGTAAGTATCAGGCCTGTAAAAGGGATGATCATAGTCGATACTCTATTTGGATCGTTCTGCATTTATCATTTGGTGTTGCGTTTTCATCTTGCTGTGTCGGTAGGAAACAATATTTCCATACCTGGTCTTGCTTTGTCAGCTCTCACTATTTCCAGATAAGTTCACGCGCGCACTGAGTATATTAAAGGACAGATTTCTTATAAAGATTAATAATAATATAAAATTCTTGTGAAGAATTATCTCATGTCATCGTATGATATGTTAATAAACAAAAAAATATATAGGACGGTGATGATAATGACATATTTTATATAGAATAAAATAGCTTAAAGTATATACCTACTCGTACGAACATATGTACATATATGCCTACCCTTGTGTAGTACGGGTATGAAAGATTACGTATTTATGTACGGACAACCTTTAGCACTTTTTTTTTTTTTTACGAGAGGAAAGCGCCTTAAGCTCCCTGTTCGGTACCTCGGGGGAGGCCCAAAAAGGGTATGTCGGGGTCACCGGCCTTCCAACCCAACGCGTGAAACTATTGTTCGCTTGGTTGAGTTGGGTCCCTAACCAAAATCCTACGCCGGCATACTGACTAAAACCTCTCGATGGCCGTCTTGCGCATTTTGGGCGGTACGGTAAGTACAGGGCGAACGTTCCCTTAATTGTTTCCCGTTGCCGCCCAGCGCTCTGTCCAAATGTGGACTCCTCTCCGATAGGGGGATTTCAGATATCCCCCAATTGGCCTTATTTTGGACGCTCCCATGGTGTGAGCGTCCGCGACATTCACGAGGCCATGCACTCTGCCGCACATCTCGGAGAACCTTTAGCACTGGAGTACTGCAATGCTGAAATTAGCATTTATATCAACTTTGGTGTCCATCTGCGGCGAGCCGGCGGGCGTCAGTTTCACATCATGAGAAATTTATTATATTCCCCTCCATCTACGCAGTAAATTGGAATTTTGACTGCAGTAGAATACTGTGTTCAAATGCGTTTCATTCGTGTACGCCTGTATTGCTCAACATACATTTTATTACTAACGGTGCGGCCCAGTTCCACTCAGGCGCAATCTTGAATCTCATGCTCATCATCAGCCCATATACGTCCCACTGCTGGGCACGGGCTTCCTCTACCATTAAGAGAGTTTAGGCCTTAGTCCACCACGCTGGCCTATAGCGGGCTGGCGGACTACACACCTAAGAAATTCCTAAGAACTTTTAGGTGTGCAGGTTTCATCACGATGTTTTCCTTCACCGTTTAAGTACGTGATAATTCATTGTGAATACATACATAACTCCCAAAAGTCAGAAGTGTGTGCCTGGGGTTTGAACCCGCAACCGTTGAAATTCTCGACCGCGTGCCTAAACCTCGAGGCCATCACGACTTTTTCGACGAAATCATATTCAAAAAATCCCATGCTCATCCCGGGGGAATATTCATAGGAAAAAGTAGCCTATTTGTTAATCCAGAATGTCAGCTACATCCATATTAAATTTCATTAAAATCCATTCAGTAATTTTTGCGTGAAAGAGTAACAAACATCCACACAAACTTGCGCTTTATAATATCAGTGAATAAGTTCATATAAAATATATACACCCAACAGTGACATATGTACATATGTACTCGTATGTACCTACATAATTCTGACCCCACTCTTAGACACAAGTTTCGTCTCGTAGCTATAAGAAGCTACGAGAGACTTTTTGGTCTCACATACACCCTGACCCGAAACCAATATGTGTGGATCACACAAATATTTATCTCGGTGCGATATCGAACCCACGGCCTCTCGTTTCGCAAGCTGTTGCCTAGCCAATTGCACCACACCAAATTTGCAGCGGCAGTAGGAAGTCTGTGAATGTGCCCGAAAAATCATAATGGGCAAAATTTGGGTACAGAAATGTCCCTATTACAATGTATAAATTATACAGACGTTCAACTAAATGTCTTTTTTTGTGATTTATTCACACCCGCGCTGTTGAAGATAATTTGCCTGATGGTGTTCGTGTGTTATGATGGTGTGTATGAGGTAGAACACAAATGACGAAGAACACTTGTATAAACGTATTATATTTTTGAAAGCATATTAGGTATGCACAGTACAACGTTCAGAGAGCGACTGCCTGCTTATTACAAATATTATTAATGATGAATCTAATATTGATTATTGCATCACCCAAAGTAGTGTGATTGCTTAGTGGGCAATTGTCTTTAAAAGGTATCTAATATGTAGGCACACTAAATACAGCCTGAAACTCCACATTAAAGATGTTCAATACCCAAAAAACCTTCTAAACTAATATTGCGATCAAAAATATTAAATGCATTTCGATGTGTTGCAACAATATTCCTCTAATAAATAAGTGAATTAGGCGACCGACGCGCGCGGCGTCTCGATGCTAAATGAAATTATAGCGACGGTGGCGCCGGCGGATATGACGGAAAACACGATTTCCTTGAAGGCGCCTCGCATTATACCGTATTAGATTGCACTAATAAATAACTGAAATAATTTAGCTGAAGGCATGCATTTATTGGCAGGGAGAGACTTATTTCTACACATGGGCAGCCTGTTATATTTTACGTCCTGGGTAATAGAAACGAGTCTAATGCAGTTTATACAGTATTTTCTCAAATTAGATTCTACTATTATTTTTTTCCCACATACGAACAATTGATTACACGTACACCTAATTACCTAAAAAATCGAGCCGTAATTGATTCCACGCGCTAATTTTGCTGCTACCGCCAACCGAAAGAAATACATAGAAATGAATTTATTTTGTATAAGTTTCCTTCTTTTCTTACTCTAACCCCTAACAGGTATGGAAATATCATTATCCATTGATTTCCCCTTGATTTCAATTTGGTAAGACCTTCATAGATCGTATCGGCTTTATTAGCGCGGAATAATTCAAAATTCCGCTCCGTTTTCGTTTTTATATTCGTAAACAAACGAAACACGGATCAAAATTCAATTATACGAATCGCCGGGACTAAGCAAACTCCCATGCATAGAACGGGTAATGAGGTTTTAATTAAACGCCTTTTGTTTAGGCAATGGCGGCTACAGCCCCGTGGCGCAGTTGGCTAGACACCAGCTTGCGAAACGAGAGGCCGCGGGTTCGATCCCCACATCTAGACAAATGTTTGCGTGAACCACAAATATTTGTTTCGGGTCTGGGTGTTTGTGAGACCGCAAAGTCTCTCGTAGTTTCTGATACCCACGACACAAGACTCGTATTTTAATGTGGGGTCAGAACTATGTATGTGACTGTTGGGTGTATTTATTTAATTATTTATTACGGCTGCTTGTTTGTGTCCTGTTATGGCACCACAATTAAGAACTTCCTGACCTGTTGACTCTAAGATGCCTGGTTCCTACCGCTTATGGATTTAATAACGCGAGAGGTTTTGTTTTGTACGAAAAATATTTGTGTTTTCCCCTATAAATTATAGTGTCATAGGTCATTTAAAACTGATTGGTCTGCCAAAAAATTGGACAATGTTTGAGTCAAAATACAGCTATTATCGATTTTTTATCCTTACCTTTCTAACCTGTATTTATTGTATATCATCATCAGCCATATACGTCCCACTGCTGGGCACGGATCTCCTCTACAACTGAGAGGGTTTAGGCCTTAGTACTTTTAGGTGATATCACTACTGGTGGTAGGATTTTCGTATCCGCCCGGATAGCGACCACCGTGCACAGGACGTAAAACCCGCCATAGTGACACATGCAAGTGTGTCGCGTTCCGGGATCAGTCAGTGTACATCCGGTTTTTCGGGGGACTTCAGTCGTGGTAGGTGGATGACCGTGCGGGTATTTTTGCCTCGACTGATTGGAGGTGTATTGACCCATCGGCCAGGGAGACCCGTAGAAACGGTTGTCCCGCTGGCCGCCCGCGGTATAGTACAGGGGCCCAATCGTGGCTAACCACCTCGAGAGGCTGCCCCACCATGCCGCGCATAATCTTGGAGTAGGTCGTCGTGCCGGTTGGTGACCGGATATGGGGTCCCGGCGGCCTATTCCGGGAGGGTACGGGGGCCCTTCCGTCCGATGGATCAGTCTGCCTCCATTCAGCACTAATGTGGCTAATTTCCCGTCGCGATCTTCTTACTACCATGACATAAGTCCCCCTAGCTTCTTCACAACTTCCTTCCTTCACCCATGACAGTGCGACACATCAGAGCAGGTTCTACAGCGGTGCACAACCCCACCACCGCGTTCACAATGGAGTTCGCCAACATCCGCGGGCTCCATTCGAACATCAATGCCGTCCACCACCATCTAGAGACGGCCCGGCCTGCTTTGCTCTTCCTGACGGAGACGCAGATTCGTTGTCCGGCCGATCTATCGTACTTGCACTACCCCGGCTATTCGCTTGAAGAGAACTTCAAGCCTAAGGCCGGGGTGTGTTTGTATGCTCGGTCGGATGTCTGTTGTCGCCGTCTGCGCTGCATGGAGGATCCTTCCTTCTCCACTCTGTGGGTACACGTTGACCTCGGCTGTCAAAGTCGTGTCTACGTGTGCCTCTACAGATCTCATAACGGGGATGATGAGACAACCCGGTTATTCAACTACCTTGGCCAGGCGACAGACGCCGCGCAGGAGCAGTTCCCCACAGCGGAATTGGTAGTTTTGGGGGACTTCAATGCACATCATGAGTTGTGGTTGGGTTCCTCCAAGACTGACCATGCTGGAAGGGCTGCCCACGCGTTCGCTCTTACTCATGATTTGGCGCAACTGGTGAACCAGCCTACCAGGATCCCAGATGTGTCGAGTCATGTGCCTTCTCTGCTGGACCTTCTGTTGACGAGTCACCCAGCCGGGTATCAGGTGTCGGTTGGTGCCCCTCTGGGTTCCTCCGACCATTGCCTGGTTGGGACGTCAGTTCCGCGCGCTGCACCTCCACTACCCGTGAAGGTTAAGCGCAAAGTCTGGCACTACTCGTCAGCAGATTGGGATGGTATGCGAGAATACTTCGCATCCATCCCTTGGCGGCAGCGCTGCTTTGAGGGCTTGGATCCTTCAGCGAGTGCCGACGCCATTGCCGACGAGATCAGATTAGGAATGGAATACTATATTCCTTCCTCTGAGATCGCCGGCAAAGGACGCGGACGCTCCTGGTTCAATCGCGAGTGCGCCGACGCTGTTGGTAATAAACAGGCGGCGTACCGCGCTTGGATCAGGGGTCGCGCAATAAAGGATCCCAATTTAAGCTCACTCAAGGCAGCTTATAACCGTGCCGTCAAGGCCTGCAAGAAGGCTTATGTGAGAGCGGATGCTCAGCGCGTCTCCAGGATTGGACGTGCCTTGGCAGACCATCCGACGAGCAGCCGTGCTTATTGGAGTCTTGCTAAGGCTGTCCAATCCAATTTCTGTCGTCCTTCGCTGCCCCCGCTGAGATATCCGGATGGATCACTGGCCCATGGGCCGGAGGAGAAAGCCAGTCTACTGGCGCGCCTCTTTGCGGCCAATTCTCGGCTCGATGACTGCGGTTCTCAGCCACCTACGCTGCTTAGCTGTGGCCACACAATGCCTGATATCCGTATCAGGCATTGTGATGTGAGGCGTGAACTGCAGTCACTCGACGTCCGAAAAGCCAGTGGTCCTGATGGTATCCCGGCGGTTGTCCTTAAAAAGTGCGCAGCCGAGTTGTCTCCTGCACTAACACGCTTGTACCGCGCGTCTTATCTTTCAGGTGTGGTGCCTCAATCTTGGAGAGAGGCTAATGTGCAACCGATTCCTAAGAAGGGTGATCGGTCAGACCCTGTCAATTATCGCCCAATCGCCATAACCTCAGTGATCTGCAAGGTGATGGAGCGGATCATTAACATCCAATTGGTCCGCTACCTGGAGGATCACTCGTTGATCAGTGATAGGCAATACGGCTTCCGCCGTAACCGGTCAACGGGTGATCTTCTAGCGTTTGCCTTGCATCACTGGGGGGAGGCGATTGATCGGCATGGCGAGGCTCTTGCCGTGAGTCTCGACATAGCCAAGGCATTTGATAGGGTCTGGCACCGTGGCCTTCTCTCCAAGCTTCCGGCATACGGTCTTCCCGGCAACTTGTGTTTGTGGATTTCGAGCTTTCTGCATGGGCGTAGAATGCGTGTCCTCGTCGACGGGCACGCTTCACAGCTCATGTCAGTTAGTGCCGGGGTTCCACAAGGCTCTGTGCTATCGCCCACCCTGTTTCTTCTGCATATCAATGATATGTTGCCGCTTGGCAACATTCATTGCTATGCAGATGACAGCACGGTCCATGGGCGGTACTGCAGTAAGCCACCAGGTTGCCGGGCGGATACTGAGAGTAGACGCGAGGAGCTTGTCATTGAGCTCAATCGGACCCTGGAGCTCATTTCCACATGGGGTACCCGGAATCTGGTTGAGTTCAATGCCAAGAAAACCCAGGTCTGTGCGTTTTCGTGCAAAAAATCCCCGTTTTCTCCTCTCCCCAATTTTCAGGGCATTTCACTCGCAATGCGGAACGGCCTTAATATCCTAGGTGTGGATATCCGCTGCGATCTTAATCCAAGGACTCACATCGAGGGCATTATATCCGCCACTTCACGCAGGGTCGGAATCCTGAACAGGGTGCGCCGGTTTTTCACGCCCGGTCAGCTTTTCCGCTTATACAAAGCGCAGGTTCGGCCGGGCATGGAATACTGCTCGCACCTCTGGGACGGTTCCGCCAAATACCTTCTCGATGCCTTGGATGGATTGCAGCGGCGTGCCATCCGCATTGTGGATGATGCAGACGTCACAGCCAACTTGGAGCCGCTACAGTTGCGCAGGGACATTGCCGCACTTAGCGTGTTCTACCGTCTGTATCATGGTGAATGCTCTGAAGAATTGTTTAAGCTTGTCCCATCCTCTCCTTTCCTCACCAGAACCACGCGTGCTGGCATGCGAAGCCACAGCTTTGTGGTCACAACATCCGCGGCTCGAACCAAAAAGTTCGCCAACTCTTACCTTTGCCGCACCATCAAGCTGTGGAATAGTTTGCCGGCTCACGTGTTCCCTCCTTCCTATGATCCTGGATCCTTTAAGCGAAGCGTGAAGAAGCATTTGTGCAGGCCGGCATGATTGTGTCGACCAGCGGGTGACCTTCGTTTCTCGCTGGTCGGTATTAATTTTTTGGACTCCACTGTGCTTACCATCAGGTACAGTGGAGTCACTTTGCCGTGCCAGTTTAAAAAAAAAAAAAAAAAATAAAAAAAAAATCACGATGATGTTTTCTTTTACCGTTAAAGAACATGATAATCCTTTGTACACACATAACTTCGAAAATTCAGAGGTGTGTACCTGGGGTTTGAACCCGCGACCGTCGAGATTCTCGACCACGTGCTTAAACCTCGGGCCTATCACATTATTTTTATATAATATTTCGTTTTCTGAATAAGAAGGGAATTATCCGAGTTCCTGAATTGATATTTAGAGCAACACTATAAGTTTGTTTTTAAGACAAGCCGTATTGCCAATTTACCAAGATCCATACATCTATTTTTAATTACCATAATTAATTAGTGTTAATCACAGCATTCCGTGAACATCCAATAAATTAATTACGCAAGCCGTACACAGTATCCATGGATGCGTGGTGTTCATTCCGTACAAAATCATAATTAAATTTCTCAAATAACTGTGCTCACTTCGATTGCTCACACGTTCTATTTATGTAACTGTTATTACCCCACCTGTACGAAGGGTTGGGAAATACACTACCTGTGGCGTAATAAAAGTATTTTTTTTAATAGAAAATCATTAAAATTCCTGGCGATGCTCGCAATGATTTTAAGTCTTTCTGAAATTATGAAACCTGGCATTTAGCCAGGATTCTGTGGTGGTTATTACGTCATCTCTTTCCACGAATATTTTATTTTTGAATACCATGCCCGTGGGGCTACTCGATTCATATAAGTTTTCTTTACCGATGTCATAGAAAATCTCTCACAAGCCTTACATTTTTTGGGGATCAAAATTATCATATTACCGACTTAAAAATGCCATTTCACTGGGCTTATAAATCAAACAAAATGACACACGCACTGATGATTTATTAACTGATTTTGACACCTAAACCGTCCGCATCACGGCTTGTCGTACATGATCCTCATTTTCTGCGAGTCGGCAAGGACTCGCGCGTCAAAGTCGCGCATGTCGCCGCGCCGCATGGCCGCGCGCTCGGCGTCACGCAACACGTAGTCGCGCGCGCCGCACGGGCAACAAGCGCCGCACTCGCAGAACGCGCAGCATGCACGCACCAAGTCCCATGCTCCTTAAAGCCATAAAAAGCAATAAAGGTTAAAATTACTTATAAATAAGGAGAGAGAAAAGTATTTATTGCAAGCACAATTAAAAATAACAAATATTATTTTAAAAAATTGTGCCAGCAATGGTATCTCCCAATTTAAATGTAGTTAATTAGGTTATAATATAGTTTTCTGAGTTTTAAGCTTAGGCAAAGGTGCATTTCTGCACTAACTTCTAGCCAATAGTACGAAATAGAGTGCCATCTCCATGTCGCTTTCATATCGCCCACGTTGAGGGCCAACAAAGCTATCGGCAAATTGTAGAGGAGGTCCGTGTCAATCAATGGAACGTATATGGAGAAATAGAGATAGGCTGGTCTCGCGGCACTAGTATGTGCCGTGCGATCTAGAGGTCCCGGGTTTGATTCCCGGGTCAGGCAAAATGTTATTGGGTTTTTCCATTAAGAATTTCCCAGTAGGATGCAGGAATGCACCTCTGCCTGCCCTTCGAAGAACATGTGTGTAAAGTAGGGATGTTATGGATGTGATATTTCGGATCTGGATACGGATATGGATATAGGAATAAAATTACGAATATAACGGTTACGGATATGTAATTATTTCGGATTATCCATTAGTTTCGGATAGTTTCGGTTACGGATAGTAGATTGAAGTGAAACATAACTGTTTTCGACACTCTTGTAAAGGTCTCAGCTGTTTGGATGTTTTTGGTTTTTGTTGCTTATTTTGTTCCAGCAATAACATATCTTTGTACTTATCACTGTGTATTGATTTGAAATGAAGTTTCAGTGAAGTAGTGCCACGTTCTTTCCGGGAAAAGTTTTTATCAGAGTGTTTACATTTTGCAGAATCTATTCTACATTAGCTTGATAAAAAAATGTCCAAATTAAACTCGATATTAATCGCATTTTGTCAATCAAAAAATCAATTTAGTACTTAACA
Source organism: Hemaris fuciformis (assembly GCA_907164795.1). Taxonomy (NCBI): domain Eukaryota; kingdom Metazoa; phylum Arthropoda; class Insecta; order Lepidoptera; family Sphingidae; genus Hemaris; species Hemaris fuciformis. Next base: position 16,185,943 of record OU015440.1, read on the forward strand.
CAATACTTTTTTAAACTATCCGAAACTTTTGAAACGGATACGGTTACGGATATATTTTTATTTCGGATATCCGATAGTTTCGGTTACGGTTACGGAGCTCCATAACATCCCTGGTGTAAAGTTATTTATGTATGTATGCGTAAAGATGGCAAGTATACCAATATGCTTGGCCATCTCAGCGTATTCCAGGTAGGGCGTGTAGACGGTGTCGTCGACGGGAGCCTGGCAGATCCGCACCACGTTCGGTATGTGCGCTGCGTTGCGCTCGTTCACGGTCACATGGCGCGTACGCCCCAACAAGGGGCACGGACTGTTAGCAATCACTTTCTGCAACAATGGCGCTTGTTTAATCGCTAGATCGCTAGACACAAGTGACTTATATGTGGACGCCCTCGGAATTCGAGGTATTAGGCCTCAGTCAACGCTGATTTAATTTTAGTTGGCAACATACATAATTATCCAAAAATACTACAGAGGAGTAATGTAGTAGTGTAGTAGTAGCAGTAGTGATGGCCTCGAGGCTTAGGCACACAACTCTGGCTTTTCGAAGTTATGTGTGTATTAACAATAATTCATCACTTACTTTACGGTGAAGGAAAACGTCGTGTGGAAACCTGCACACATCAAAGTTCTAAAGAATTTCTTAGGTGTATACTCCGCCAACCCGCACTAGGCCAGCGTGGTGGACTAAGGCTTAAACCCTTTACTTTGCCCAACCCGAGAAACTGCTCGAGTTCTCTAAATCGCACGGCGCACACATGCGCCAGTTACAAAAATATTTACAAAATTGATAATTGTTAGCCATAATACACCTTTGGACACCGTCTGAAACACTCAGGCAACGGTTTCCTCTCAATCAGTTGTTCAGCGGAGGTATTCTGAAGCTGCCCCTTCCATACCCGACGGCGACTCTTGCAAACTGGACGACATCTAGCAAAATTTAATATGAATATTGAAAAGTGTAAGTTGTTTAAAAGTCTTTATTCTCTGAAGCGAGCATACAAAAGGTTATCTTACAATAAACGTGAAGAATATAACAAATACATGCGATCCGCGTGCCACGTGGCGACACGACGGGAGCGAGCGGGACGCGGGAGACACTAATGAACGCGTGTGCGTTCCCGATCGTGCCGGCGCTGCGACTGCTTGAGCGCCGCGCCGGCGAGAAGGACGCGCGCGGGGCTCGGGGCGGTGCGCGGGCGCCGAGCGCGGTGGTGGCGTGATGTCCATCGCCTGAGCCCTTGGATCGTACGGACCAATCAGGTGGCCGCGCGCGATTACGGCCGGCAGGCGCGTCACAGTCTCCCCCTCTAACCCGAACGAACGTCCCCGCGATCGGGTTAGACCTTGCGTGGCCTGCCCCTCCTACGCTTCTCGTGTACTGGGGCTTGCGCGGTCCCGACGAAGGGAGTCAAGACCGATGCGTGATATTTACCTAGCACCGTACCGTCTCCTAGGCGTTCGAGGGTGTACGTAGTAGGGCTAACCACTGACCGGACTTTATATGGCCCATCGCGGCGGGGGATAAACTTGGCTGTCTGACCCTTGCCAACGTCATTAGCCCCCTGGGTTTTTAACAAAACTAGGTCACCAACCTTATAATCCGGACCTGGCCGGCGATGCTCGTCGGCGTACTTCTTGTGTACCGCTTGGGTACTCTCATGGACGTCGCGAGCGCTTACGAGCACTGACGAAATTCTCTTCAGGTAGGTGGTAATGCCACCTATCTGTACATAATTATCGTTTTCGATGATTGTGCGCATTTCAGACACGACGTCTGCCGGTGCACGCATTTCCCGGGCAAAGTTTAAAAAGGCGGGTGAATACCCCGTACCTGATGTGACAGCAGAGTTCATGGCAAAGCGGACTGCGGGTAGGTGAACGTCCCACGTGTCGTGATCCTTACCCACGAGGATCGCCAGCTGGGGCTTCAAGTCCCGGTTTTTGCGCTCCACAGGGTTTGCCTCGGGGTGGTAATATGAGGTAAATGATTGCGTGATTCCCATCACGTGACAGGTTTGCTGCATTACCTCGCTTATAAACTGGACTCCATTGTCGCTGACGAGGCGCCTGGGTACTCCAAACCGCAAGAACACCTCTGCGACGAGCACCTTCGCACATTCTTCACTGGTGGCCGCAGTGAGGGGGAACAATTCCACCCAACGAGTGAATGTGTCCTCCACTATCAGGACCCACTTGTGCCCTTTTACCGTTTCGGGCAGGGGGCCGAACAGATCTACGGCTAGGACCTCAAATCGCCGCGATGCGGCGGGTGTCTGCAGAAGCCCCGCTGGTTTCCTGGTGTCCGCTTTGTAACGCTGGCAAGGTACACAGTTCTTTACATACTGCGTAACGTAGGCGCGCATCCCTGGCCAGTAATACTTACCAACTAAACGTAGCAGCGTGCGCTCTGCACCCATGTGACCAGCAGTTGGTGCATCATGGTGATCGGCCAGCACCTTGGCGCGCTCTTGTTCCGGGACAACCAGACTGGCGTCGTCATTCTCCTCGTTCTCGGGGCAGTACCTATAAAGCACTCCCTCGGCGAGAATGTACCCTTTATCGACCCACACCCTCCCCCTGGAGGGGTCGTCGGCTTCTAAAGCTTCTACAATTTTACTTACCTCCGGGTCCTTTAACTGACTGTTGCGCATGTCCTCTAGGCTGCGGGAGGGCATGTCGGCCGCAGCGCAACACAGGTCGCAATCCACTCCTTCGGCACATGGTGGGCGCGACAGGGTGTCGGCTATAACGTTTGCCTTACCTGGTGTGTACTCTATCTTTAGGTTATACTCCTGGAGGCTCAGGGCCCATCTGGCTAGGCGGCCGCTTGGAGACTTCATGCTCATCAGCCATCTAAGCGGCTGATGATCAGATCTGACGACAACCTCCGCTCCCTCTATATATCCTCTGAATTTGGAGACAGCCCAGACGACGGCGAGAGCCTCTCTCTCCGTCGTGCTATAGTTCTTCTCAGCTGCCGACAGGAGTCGGCTGGCATACTCTATGGGGCGCTCGTCGGTCCCCTCCCCCTGGAGGAGAGCTGCTCCGAGCGCATACCCACTACTGTCAGTCCTAAGGACAAAAGGTAGCGCCGCGTCGGCTTGGCGCAAGATAGGAGCGGTCACTAGCAGGCGTTTGATTTGCTCAAAAGCGGCCTGTTGTTCTGTATCCCAACGCCACACATTTGCCTTTTTCAGCAAGCCTGTCAATGGTTTCGCGACTTCCGCGTAGTCAGGGACAAAACGCCTGAACCAGCTGGAAGTTTGTAAGAAACATTTCAGGTGTTTTACGTTCCGCGGTGTCGGCATATTTGCAATGGCCTCGGTCTTTTCAGGGTCGACGTGTATACCACCAGGTAAGATGACGTGACCCAAGAACTTAACCGAATCCCTCGCAAAGTGGCTCTTCTCGCGGTTCACACGCAGGTTGAACAAGGCGAGCCGATCGAACACGGAGGCAAGATCCGCAAGGTGTTTCTCGAAGGAATCATTTGATAGTACTATTAAATCGTCTAAGTAAGCAAGGAGGGCGATACCTGGCAGGTTTGACTTAAATCTGTCGATCAGCCTCTGGAACGTAGCTCCTGAATTGCATAACCCCATCGGCATGCGTTTAAACCTATAAGTGCCTAGTGGCGTAGTGAACGCCGTCTTATCACTATCGCTAGGGTCGACGAGCACTTGGAAATAGCCCGCTCGTAGGTCAAGAGTAGTCATATACTTAGCTGCTTTCGCGTCATGGAGGATGTCCTCGATCCTCGGGAGGGGGTATCGGTCGGGCTCCGTGACCGCGTTAAGCTTGCGGTAATCGACGCACAGTCTAAAATTACCGTCCTTCTTTTTAACGAGAACGACGTTGGATGCCCACGGCGACTCGCATTCTTCGATGATGTCAGAGCAGATGAGTTTGTCTAGCTCCTTCTCGAGCGCCTCTCTCTTAAGCGGGGACAACCTATACGGGGGGGAGGCGATAGGTTCCTGTGTATCACTTACCTTTATCCTGTGGATGGCGAAGTCTGTCGGAGGCCCCTCTGAAGCGAACTGGGCGACTCTGTCCCGTAGGAACTCGTCGAGTGCGGCCCTGTCCTTCACCGACAGACTTGTTCCTTCTTCGGGGCGCAACAACACATCGCAGGTCTCTGCTTGCATCACGACTGCTTCGTTTAACACATAAGACCGCACAAACGGGAACCGGTCTCCTGGACTATCCGAAAAGTACCAAGACTCTTGAGCTATGTCTAAAACAATGCCCGCATTACATATGAAATCTCGGCCTAAAAGTGTCCTGGTTTCGTCATCGGGGAACACCATGAAATCAGTGTCAACTGTTCGACTACCTAGAGTGACCGGTACGGTGCTAACTCTCACTAATTTATTGTGGCGCGAGCCGTCGGCAAGTCCGATATAGCGCGCCGACTCGCGAAAACGTGCTCCGTTATCTAACAATAATTTGTATAGCGACGGGCTAGCGATGCTATGTGTGGCCCCGGTGTCCACTATCGCCACTCCCTCGGTACCCATTACCCCTATAGCGATTAAAGGGTGTGACATAGTAGCGGCAAGGTGTTCACTATTTAAGACGTTGAAATCTACCGATTTGGCGGGAGCGGGCTTGTTCGAGCACGTTTCGCATTTAGACCTTCGCGTACTCCCGGTCGGCCGCAGCCGTAGCAACGTATAGGTTGAATGTTTTTACCCTCATCGATTACTTTGCTGGCTTTCCGGCACTCTTCGCCTGTGTGGCCGAATGCATTACAGAAAGCACATTTAACCCGCACACGCTTCGGGTTAGCGGGGGGTGCTGTGACGGCGATCGCACTCGGGATAGTGCCGCGGTCGCGTGTCGTGGTTACTACCTCGGAGTTCTGTAATTCTGATATTGCATCCTCCGCGTGTCTCGCTCTCTCTGACAAATCGTTTAAATCGCTAATACTCTCCCGCGGCAAACGCTTGCGAATACGGCGGTGCAGTAGTCCGTATACAATGTCTATCTGCATCGCGTCGGGGACTACATACGGTAACCTGACTAGCATAGACCGCACTTTAGACACAAACACTTCGGCACGTTCACTTCTGCGATGTTCGTACGCAAATACTTCTCGCAGGATCCGGTACGCAGGTTTCTGTACGCCGTAGGTAGCACGCAGGCGCGCCAGGGCCTCCGGCCACGTGCCGATGTCGGCCCGGGCGCCGCGCCACCACACTGCCGCGTCGCCGGTCAGCAGCATGGAGAGGCCGCGTAAGGCGTGCTCGTCGGACACGGTGGCGCACTCCTTGTACACCTCCACTGCGTCGACGAACGCCTCCAGTACTTCCGGGTCGCGCGACGATCCGTCGAATCGCGCGGTGCATTTGGCGAAATTGCCGCCAAACGAAGTGGGTGCGTTAGACGAAGCCGACGACATTGGCGTCGGCGCGACTTCGTTCCGCCGCACTATGGAAAACGTTAGAACAAGGCCATATCAAAAATAGTTTTTAAAAAAGTTACTTATTACTTGTTTTGATGATTTTGTTTTATAGTTAAGATGTTAATTATCGAAATAGAAAGAATTATAACCTTTTGGAATCATGATTTTACTTGATAAACAGATTTGAAAAACTCACATTTACTTTTAAGTAAATTTGTCAAGATAATTTTCGTACATTCAGTATCAATTTTCAGATTGAAATTGTTAAAAAACACCTAATAAAATATATATTTTTGGAAAGAATGTTTCTTTCTCATAATTTTGATAAAATAATATTTGCTTTAAGTAGCATATATTGTATATAATGATAAAATTTATAAATATAGATAAAAAAATCCAGTTTACAATTTTCAATTAGGTATTTCTTTATTATCGAAGCTTGCCGAAGTTTTGAATTTTGTATTTATCAATAGCTTAGGTCTTTAAAAATGACATATAAAAAATTTGTCTGCTTATACGTGCTTATGTAGAAGTTATGATGATAAATATCAACCGAGTCCCACGTTCGCGAAAACGTTATCTTTGCGGTTAAGAAAAAATAGTGTTCTTTTATGGTCTTATTGACTATGTAATTGCCAGGAAATGGTATTTATATGAGTTTGCACACGTTACATGTGGGAAATATATTGTTTAATTGCACTCTACACTCATAGCTTTCCTACATAAACCTCAGTCGAGGGTGATTATTCTATCACAATAATTACAGTGAAAATGGCCAGTTTTACTTGTTCAAAGGAAGAAATAATAATATATTATATAAACAACCATAGACAACCAGGGACCACATAAATTTCATAATTGAGGATTTCAAAAATCTCTTGCTTTGCAGACTGCTATACTTTATGCCAGCAAATACAACTGGTATTATATGCCATCCTCCGTGCATACAATATTAATACATGAAGAGAGTATTATAAATCATTTTTCAGTGTTGCCCATTGGACAGCTTTCAGAAAATGCCTAAGAATCCGGGAATAAGGACTACAAGAAATTTAGACTGCATCATGCAAGAAAATGCTCAAGGTCTGCTAGGAATGAAGATGTTTTTCATACTATTTTATACACGTCTGATCCATACATATCCAGTATTCGAAAGCAATACTTTAAAAAATATTAAAGAACTTGACGAAGACACTTTGGTTCTTTTAAAGGTTCATCAACTAATTGTAGATCCAGCAAAACAAGTTACATATATCGCACACCTAGATCTAAACTAGGACAACTCAAAAATTGTCAATTTTGAGTTATATTTATATTCGAATGTTGGGTGAACATACGCAACTATCCATGAAGACAGATTCAATAAAACCTTATAAAATCAATGGCTAGATGGAGTTAACTTTGTTTTGTTGAATCAACGTCAGTCACCGCCTCCCACCTAAACAAGTGTATTGTTAGTTGACCTGCAGTAGCCATAAAGAATGCACGTACAAAGAATAACGAAAACGCAGACATTAAGAATTGTTACTGTTTGGATGAAACGTAATCTTGAGTTAACTAGAGTTGTTACAGTGTTGGTGACTTTTTCTGCAATATTACTTAGGATATTTTGACTTGTTCCAGTTTTGTTTGATAAGGTATGTATATATTTAGTTACTATTTTGATTTGACTCTGTTTAGTTGGATCAATATGTAAATTTCAAGTTATCCTACTTTTGTTGAAACGATTTATTCCAATGTTTTTCTATACAACGGAATGTGATATTCTATATGCATTGCATAAAAATGGTTAACGGTTTCACAAATTGACTATTTCAAAGACACTTTTTAAATCTAAACCATTTACCGCTTTGATTTTAATGAATTTTTAAGTTGACTCACTATTGCTGGATAATTATAACTTACAATAATTGTTTCTTATTATTTCAGGGAAAATGCAGCGAGGTTGTTTTCTCGTATATATTATCATTGAAAGGTATACATAGTGCTCTTCCACAGCTAACAAAGAAGATTTTACTATGTCTATAAATAGAGAAGTACAAAAAAAATAAAGAAAATATCCCTGTAAACACTCGCATGCTGACTACTCCGGACCAAGGCAGACAAACTGGAAGTGATTTATTCAGTTTATCAAGTGAAGAAAGTTTTATTGATAACTCTGACACTGTTCCAACTTATGTCCGTCAAAAGAAGAAGGCTCTTCCCCGTAAAGTGATTCCTTCTTCATCATCATCAAGTGACTATACGTCATCAAACTCTTCTAACTTTAACGATAGTTTTAGTAACTGGTAAGTAGTTCTAATTCCAGAACTGAAACCAGGGCTGTTACTGATATTAGCCTCAGAATTATGTTGTTAATATGAAGTAAACAGTAATAATCAGCCCAACGATCTAATATTGTTTAAGTTCTCAGGAACTTTGGTAAGGCCTAATTATCATTATTGATGAACAAGAAAAATGCAGACAATGTTGTAGTTCGAAAATTGACGAAGAAACAAGACAAACCATTTTCATAGTTGTTGTCCCAATCCCACCACACACACCCGCCACAGTAACTCCTGTGCTCCAGGATCAACACCGGCACGGACAGTATTGACGCCGAGCAATAAAGCTCAGCGAATCTAAGGGAACCTATTGTCATGATCCCGCAACGAAGTTAATCAGAAAGAAAATATAGGAGGAGTTATATAAAATATAGTAGAGGAAAACAAAGAATTGTCCACTTCCCTCCACAGCAAAGCGAGAGACAAAATATTGAACTATGAGGTTTCACCCTCACGTAAAAAAGACAATTACAATTGGTGAAATAAGACGCAATTAACGCACTCCCGGTAAATAACTATATGATATTTAATTAATAAATAAATAAAACTTAAAGTGCGAGCTGTAAAGTTAGCTTTCAATAATAGGCATGGCAAAAACGCTGAAAATCACATAAATTCTTCCTAGATTCAACGAGGTCTGTATAATAAACAACACCAGACGTTACGTGCATACTATTGAGCATATTGTTACGCTCATCCGACCAAAGATTGGGCTCTGAAAGGATATGATGTGTGGAATATTTATTTTATTTATTCGCAGTCAAGTGTTGAGCATTGGCACATAGGAGAATCAATCAACTTAAATGATCTTTCCATGGTTGTTGGGGCCTTGCACATCTTCAGAGGCAGAGGAATATTTTAATAGGCATATAGAAGAAATCAAAACAAAGTACAGGCATTCTTGTACACAGGACTATAGAAATCTTAACAAAGCATTTTATTTTGAAGTGAATAATAATAAAATCAGAGTATGTAAGGCATTTTTTAAGACTACACTTGATTTAAGTAACACAATTATTAACATTTAATTATTAATTCCTATTATACTTCTCATTTAGTTTACTTTTCTTTCAACAATTGTTTATATATTTGCATGACTAATACAGGTATAACTCAAAATGGTCAAATAAAACTGTTTCAAGTCGAAATGTTTTTCATTTTCAATACATAGTAACCAACCAGAAGTGTAACAACTCAAAAATCTGCAATTTTCGATAAAAGGGATTGAAATTAAATCCCAGTTTATATACAATGTCATATTACATGCTATTTATTAACTAGAATAATAATAAATTATATATCTCCCCTAACAAAAAACGCGGCTATACGTTTTTTTCGTCTCCTGAAAAAAGACGTTTTTTGAGTTGTCCTAGTTTAGATCTAGGTGTGCGATATGTTTAAGTTATATTTAATAGTTATTTCATCGGTCGAATTGTGAATCTGTATATTAAAACCAATTATAATAAATTAATTATAAGATAATATTTTGTAATTTAATTTCTTTGCGTTAAATGTTATACTTAAGTAAGTTTATAAGTGCTATAAAAAAGATAAACTTTTTTTATGTTAATTGAAGTTTTAAAAACCCAATAAATTTATTTTTAGGTAGTCCCTATTTATATAGTCCCTATATATAATCCCTATATATTAGTTTAGATAATATTTTCGAAAGTGTAAAATAAATATAGTTTTTTTTTCTTCGCATTTTAACTTTGAACCCAAGCAAAACCGGGTTAGAACATTAGTATCATAAATTCATGCAAAATTTCAAAGCGATATCTTTATAAACAAAAAAAGTACAGATTTTTGATATGAGAATGACCTATTTTGCCCATAGTGCGCCGGTCGTTCCGATAAAGGGTGCGAATCGTTTCGCACAGCGCACGATTGTTTTCTTCTTGTATTCTGGCGAACGTCTCCATCAGGCCGGTGAGCAGTCCGTTGTCATCGGCAGCAGGTGCTCCGGTGCGGGACCCGCCGGGCACGTGTTCGGGAGCGGCGCCGCCTCGGGCGCGCGTCTCGTCGGCGGCGTGTTTGGGAGAGGCACCCCATTGGGCGCGCGTCTCGTCAGCGGCGTGGTTGGGAGCGGCACCCCATTGGGCGCGCGGCTCCTGGATCGCGGCGGTTGCGACGTGCACGTGGGTGGTAGGGGCGCCTGCTCCGGCGCGCGACTCCACCACCGAGTCGCATTCTGAGGAACCCTCGCTGTCTTGATCCTCCAGCCGTCGGTCGGTTGCAGCTTTCGTCGCTCGCGTGAGTGGCATGTTGTTCCGCTTTCAAGGTCACTAGGTTCGTTCGCGAATTCTTATATGGCCACTAGTTGGGCGCCAGTGTAAGTTGTTTAAAAGTCTTTATTCTCTGAAGCGAGCATACAAAAGGTTATCTTACAATAAACGTGAAGAATATAACAAATACATGCGATCCGCGTGCCACGTGGCGACACGACGGGAGCGAGCGGGACGCGGGAGACACTAATGAACGCGTGTGCGTTCCCGATCGTGCCGGCGCTGCGACTGCTTGAGCGCCGCGCCGGCGAGAAGGACGCGCGCGGGGCTCGGGGCGGTGCGCGGGCGCCGAGCGCGGTGGTGGCGTGATGTCCATCGCCTGAGCCCTTGGATCGTACGGACCAATCAGGTGGCCGCGCGCGATTACGGCCGGCAGGCGCGTCACAAAAGTGATTTGATGGTCATCGTTACTCTAGCGGAGCGTCGTGTCATGTCATCCTGATAAGGATATGCAAATGCATATTTAATTCTTTCTTCAATATAACTCACTCTTCAATATAACTCACTCTTCAATATAACAAAAAAAATTGCGTTGAAAGCGCACTCTCGCGCCGTCATAATTTTTTTTTTTATCCTGGCACGGCAAAGTGACCCCATTGCACCTTATGGTAAGCGTAATGGGGTCCAGAAACAGTGCCGACCAGCGAGAGATCCCCGTTTGTCGACACAATCATGCCGGCCGAATACCTCTTCACCTTTCTTGTGAAGAAGCTTGGGGGACTAATGCCATGGTGATCACAGGACTGACCGCGACAAACCAGCCAAAAAATGATAGCACGGTCATCCTTTCACCATGATTGAAGTCCCCCGAAAACCGGATATACACTAGCTGATCCCGGAACGCGACATACTTGCATGTGCCACTATGGCGGGTTTTACACCCTGTGTACGGTGGTCGCTATCCGGGCGGATACGAATATCCTACCACCAGCTGAATATAAATATTACAAATACTTCTAAATGTGATTCGGTTGACGTTACCCTTGTAAAGAAATCATAACAAATGGGAGTAATATCACGGTACACAACATCACTCTAAATTAAATGTTAGAATTTAACAAAAAACATGAACTAACTTGCAAAGATGCTCAGTGTCCTTTGGATTCCTTTCCAATTTCGGTAATTTGATCATTTTATAACAAAAATATGAAGCTGTGAAGTGTGTGTAACATTTTGACAAAAATTTCAAAGGCCATGTTAATTTTTTTTTCCATTCTCCCATATATTTTTTTTTTTTGGGAAGGCAAAGGGTTCTAGCCCATACAGCCTCGTCATAATTAAATTCATTAGTATGAATTATGAATGATGAATGATGAAAGAAAAAGGGCGTGAAATTCCCAAACCGTCAAAGGCCTTGACATTTGACATAGAAAATATATTTAATACCATAGACTACTCACATGCACATCACTAAAGAATATCTTTTTAAATCTACTTTTATATAAAATATATACTTTTTGCCCCCCATACTATTTATGACACTGTCAATAGTACAGTTGGCACAATTCTAATTTGCGATACGAGAGGCCGCAGGTTTGATGTCCGCGTTGAGATTAACGTTTGTGTGGTCCACAAATATTTATTTCGGGTCTGGAAGTTTGTGAGACCGAAAAATCTCTCGTATTTTCTATATACCCACGACACAAAACTCGTATCTTGTTTGAGGTCAGAACAATGTGACTGTTGGGTGTATTTACTGATTTCAGAGTGTTTAAGCCTTAGTCCACCATATTAGCCTTGATAAATTCCCCACGTCTTATCTAGGCTTCGCCACGATCATTTTCTAATATCGTTTTAAGTACACAATTACTCATTTCAAATAGGAACTCGCTCTTGAATGTCAATGCTTAACCAAATACACCGCCTTGGTCCGCTATTTAATTCAAATTACATGGAGGATCACAGATGGCCTGGATTAGTCTAAATGTTCCAAATTATAAGATTTATTTAATGAAATAAGCTCCGGGACTTTCAGAATTTGGGGCTTAAATTTTTAGTGTACCTAGATTATTAGATGACATACATATAATACATACATAACCTCACGCCTGTATTCCCTGAAAGGTTAGGCAGAGGTGCATTTCTGCACCCACATTTCGCCAGGTATGTATCAGTCCCACGTAATAGGGGGCGAGCCTATTGTCGTTTTTCGGGTACAATACCAGACTCCGTGCTGCTACTGAGAATTACCTAATGGAAAAATCAAATAACACTTTGCCCGACCCGGGAATCGAACCCAGGACCTCTAGATCGCATGGCATATACTTGTGCCGCGAGACCAAGAGGTTTCAAATACGTACTCGCTCTTAAATGTCAACGCTAAACCAAATACACCGCTTTGGTCCCATATTTAATTCAAATTACATGGAGGAGCACAGATGGCCTGGATTAGTCTAATTGTTCCAGATTATAAGATTTATTTAATGAAATAATCCTAAGGTCTTTGAGTATTTGGGGCTTCCATTATTAGTGAACATGGATTATTAGATGAGACTGGTATGTTCATCGTTCTTATGAAGTGGCCGTAAAAGGATGTCCCTTTCCCACAAAACATGTCCACACATATTAACCGGCGTACTGTATTCCCTGTTCATTTAGAAGACCGTCTCGTGGATTTCGCGGCTCATGTATGTGCCGTGCGATCTAGAAGTTCCGGATTCAATTCCCGGGTCGGGCATAGTGTTATTGGGTTTCTCCATTAGAAAATTCTTAATAGCAGCGCGGAGTCTGGAGATATGCCCTCTATTACGTGGGACTAATACATATATTTCGAAATGTGGGTGCAGAAATGCCCCCCTTTATAAAGCTAGGATAATTTTAATTCAATATCTATTCAGTTCTTTTTTTAAACCATATTTTCTAGAAAATTATCCTCTTCGAACGAAATATGTGTCTGCCCTGGATACTTTACATCCGATCCAAAACAAACAGGGTCCGTATTTTAAATAACAATTTATTAGGGACATTACGATTACATACGGCCACAATATACATGAAATATACTAGTAGGTATGTGCAAGACTTCAAAACCAAGTTAAACTCATATATTTTCTTTCTGGTAAGATTTGTTGCGGGTTACAGATGAAGTAGCTAATAGAGATTCGTTGAGCTTTACCGCTCGATATTACTTCTGAGCCGCTGTCGATTCTGGTAAAAAGGAGTTGCAGTGGCCAGTGTTATTCTCTAATCAAATCTAATCAAAGTTGGCTAGACACCAGCTTGCGAAACGAGAGGCTGCGGGTTCGATCCCCGCACCGAGACAAATGTTTGCGTGATCCACAAATATTTGTTTCGGGTCTGGGTGTTTGTGAGACCGAAAAGTCTCTCGTAGTTTCTGATACCCACGGCACAGGACTTGTATCTTAGTGTGGGGTCAGAACTACGTATGTGACTGTTGGGTGTATTTATTTATATTTATTCCAACGTAAATTAATACGATGAATGATTTAACCTTAAGTTTCTTGGTGCTTCTTCTTATAACAGAGGAAGATTGCGTAGTAACACTAGAGCTAACTATATTTTTGACATTTATAAAACGCTTTGCCGGCCTATTTAAAAAAATAAACAAATCTAGAATATGGTGGGTTCAAGCACCTAATGATAATTAAACAACCCATAATAAATAATACACAAACAGACAGAAGTTCAAAGTCAAAGTCAATGTCAAATAACACTGGTCAACATGACTTTTTGCCGTTAATCCAATTGTACTTTTTCGGTATCTTTTATGTATAAATATTAGCGGAAAAATAATAAAATATATCTATTACATCGAAATATCTAAATACGAGGGCAGTCCGATAAGTACTTAGCCTCACCGCCCGATGGCACCACTATCGTAAGATAAATTTACCATCATGTAGCACATCTTCGTAGACGGCTATTGTCAAAATTTCAGCCGAATTGGATTTGTAGTTTTGTTTTGACCGCGTGTGTAAGCGGACGTGTCCGCGGATTTTCGAAAAATGGAAAAAGAGCAATATCGGCCGGTGATTTGATTCTTGTTTTTGGAAGGGAAATCGCGCAGCGATATCAAAAAGCGCTTGGATGCTGTTTACGGTGACTCTTCTCCTTCAATGGCGACCGTCAAAAATTGGTTTAACGAGTTTCAACGTGGTCGCACGTCAGTTTTTGATGAGCCACGCCCAGGTGCCCCAAAAACGGCTACCACGGAGGATAACGTGAGAAAAGTCCCGATCTTGTATTGGCAGACCGCCGATTGAAGGTGCGCGAGATAGCTGAGACAGTAGGCATCTTAAAAGACCGCGTGGGTCATATCCTGCATGAAATATTGGGCATGAGAAAGCTGTCGGCTCGATGGCTGCCGCGTTTGCTCACTTCGGACGACAAGCGCATCAGTGACACAACTTCAGAGCAGTGTTTGACACTGTTTAGGTGCAATCCGAAGGGGTTTCTGCGTCGTTTCGTGACCGTCGACGAAACATGGATTCACTGGTACACACCAGAGACCAATAAACAGTCGAAACAGTGGACTTTACCCGGCGAATGTGCTCCGAAGAAGGCGAACACTGTCCCATCGGCCGAAAAGGTGATGGCCACCGTTTTCTAGGTTTCACAAGGTGTGATTTACATCGACTACCTGGAGAAGGGCAAAACGGTCACAGGGCTCTACTATGCCGAACTATTGGGCCGATTCAACGCTGAATTGTAGAAAAAACGGCTCCATTTGGCGAAGAAAAAAGTGCTCTTCCACCATGACAACGCACCGGCTCACACCTCCGCCGTCGCAACGGCCAAATTGGTCACATTAGGCTACGAACAGCTGCTCCATCTACCGTATTCTCCAGATTAGGCCCCGTGTGACTTCTTTTTGTTTCCAAACTTGAAAAAGTCCGTCGCCGGACAGAAATTTGAGTCGAATGAGGAGGTTATCGCCGCCACGGAGGCCTACTTTGTAGACCTCCAGAAAACGTTCTTTTCAGACAGCTTAAAGAAGTTGGAGCATCGCTGGGTCAAGTGAATCGAGTTGAAAGAAGACTGTGATGAGAAATAAATCGCCACTTTTCCAAAATTTTCGTTTTTCTTTTGTAGGCTAAGTACTTATCGGACTGCCCTCGTATGTACAATTACATATAGGTATGTACGATATATATGGCTTAATTTTGTGAGGGTATAAGTATCGAAAAAGAGTATTGCAACAGTTGATCTTACTTACAAAGACAATATAATATTGTTGTTGGTAGTACACGATGTATCCTTAAACCTGTATATTTTCAACTCGTTATTGTTCGTTCAGTGATGTTTAATTTTTTAATATTACTTTAACAAGTACCATTACGTAATACGAGTATTGCTACGACGACGTGCAGTTTCTGGTGTTTATTCCAAAGTGTTGTTGTTTAAATTGTGAAGTTTTTCTGACAATTTGAATACGTTTCGGTTTTGAAGAAGTGTACTAAATAATAAATACATATTTATATAGTTTGCATTATGAATCTAAATTTGTTTCGATTCATCGGATCTCTTCTATTTTGTTTGTGGGGAGTTTAATTCAAGTTCCAATGGAGAACATCCTACGCCGTTACTATATAGGTAACATTTACAATTTGTATTTTGGTTTCAAGATTTCTGAGAGTATTAATCAACCTTGGACACCAAGTTTTTTTTGTTTAAGAAATGTATGTTATTTGAAAGGGTGGTTTAATGGTACCCACCGATTAATGCCTTTTTCTAAACCTGTAATTTGGAGGGAACAAAAGATCATGAAAATGGTTGTTATTTTTGTTTAAGAAAACTGAAGGGATATTCTTATAAAACAAGAAGTAAAATTACATATCCTGATGTGGAATCTGTAACTAAACCGATTCCTTATACTGAAGACAGCCCACCACCTCAGCCTACAAATAAATTTCAAATAATCTAATTTTTTCTTAGAAAGTGGGTGTTAATTTTTTTTTTGTGAACGTATTTTAACTAATCTCATGTTAAGGTATGGAAAAATACAAGTTTCAAACCGCGGCAATAACCAGTTTTGTTTACCAGTGTAATTATCTTTATTCAAATAGACTTTTACAAGTCTTTTGAATCGTCAATTTTACACTTTTTTAAGCTAAAGTTCGTTTCGTTAAACTAAAGTTTTTAAACTAAGTTAAATTTCGTTTTAAAGATTAAATCCTCATTTAAAAAAACGTTTGTTAAATCCCTGTCAGTTGTCAATAAGTAACACATGTTTACAATAAGCTGCTACGCGCTCCATCCGCTGGCGTCGAGGTTCGTGCGGCTCCGGCGGAGGGTGCACGTGGTGTCCGAGTGCCTGGTGTGTGTGGTGGCGACGGTCTGCTGCCCCTGCTGTGACACCATGCCCATGTCCACCTCCATATCTTGCCGCACCAAGCCTTCTGAACTGTTAGAGGTGAGCTGTCGAAGACGAAGTTGTTTAGGTTCTATCAGTGTTCTTGATGATACTCTCTTTACTTTCTCTTAACAAATTTATGTAATTATTTCTCCTGAGTAAATTCTAGTTGGTGACCTTAGTCATAAGGCCTTAGCCTAAACCCTCTCAATTGTAGAGGAGGCTCGTGCCCAGCAGTGGAACGTATATAGGCTGATGATGATGATGATGAAATTCTAGTTACTGATGAAATTCGAGTTTCGTTCACGCCAGTAGTTACACAGTACAGTATCTTGTATTACACAAAACGGAACCCTGATAAAGCTTGTCTTATACAAACGTTAGCCTGCTTGGTTATCGAAAAACATACATACATAAACTCACGCCTATATTCCCCGAAGGGGTAGGCAGAGGCGCATTACTGCACCCAAATTTCGCCACGTATGTGTAAGAAACACCATCCAGAAATGATACCACAAACTTGTAACTACTTCCTTTACTTTTGATATACAATAACTCGATTATTATACTGTGTAAACGTCGTAAACTTTTCAACACAATCATCAGTTTGGAATCTTACAAACGTTCGGTACCGAATATGATCCAATCTGTCAGTGTCGCCCATATTTATAGCCTCCTTCCACCAATTCCCCACTCTAAAACCCCATTTTTGTTATTTTTATACCCACATTTTATTAATATTTACACAAAATAATAAACTTTACAAATGTAACCTTACACTCGTCCATCCTGATAACGTGTATGTCCCCATACACGACTCTGTTGGCAACCTTACACTCGGCACAGATTGAATCATAACGATATAAAAATAATTTGTTTTTTTCATTTTTCATCAAGAAATACATAATATCTTATTATTTTAAAGTAAATAACTAGATGGACCTTGTGCATTTCCGAAACGTCACGTATTTTTTTAATGCTACCGCCGGATCCAAACGCGACCCTGACTGAGAAGACCCAGCGAAACAAACTCAGCGGGCTCACTTTACTACTGGAATTTACGCGACGCGACCCACACCTGAGTAGATCCAGTGAGTCCAACTCAGTGGGCATGTATTTGGTCCAGTAAGGATAACGATAACTATATGATATGACCTGTCAAATAAAAATTGTCTTATTATTTTTTTTTGCTCGAATTATTTACTCGATCGGTCGTCATTTTATTTTTATTTTATTTATTTTGTGCATATTTTATATTTGATATCAATTTGTAAATGTAAATGTCGGAAACGAACCCATCCATTCTCGCTTCCGATCATTTGACGAGACAAGTTACGAACCCATCCATTCTCGCAACTTGCTCGCTTCAACTAGGATGACAAAATCGAATTGCGAACCCATCCATTCTCGCAATTCGCCTGTCAATCAAGTCTGACCTGATAGGATTCAAGTGGCAAACCCATCCATTCTTGCCACTTGGTCCCCCGTACAGTACTTGAACTTTGTCATGCTGCGAACCAATCCATTCTCGCAGCATAACCTGATCGGATCCAAGTTGCAAACCCATCCATTCTTGCAACTTGTTCCACTTTACAACACTGAGCTTATCATGCTGCGAACCCATCCATACTCGCAGCTTGACCTGGTCGGATCCAAGTTGCAAACCCATCCATTCTTGCAACTTGTTCCTCTGTACAAATCTTCTCAGTTGTCACGTTGCGAACCAATCCATTCTCGCAGCATGACCTGGTCGGCTCCAAGTTGCAAACCCATCCATTCTTGCAGCTTGTACCGCTGTAGAAATCTTCTCAGTTGTCACGTTGTCAACCAATCAATTCTCGCACCATGACTTGTACAAATCTTCTCAGTTGTCACGTTGCGAACCAATCCATTCTCGCACCATGACCTTAAAGCAAAGTAACAACTTTTAATCAACAATTTCATTATCATTGCCTAACATATCATCGCCACATTTAGGTAAAAATGGAATACGTGACCTTGTATAAATCTTCTCAGTTGTCACGTTGCGAATGTGGCTACGAGTACGACTGTATGCATAGCTGCGTCTCGTACCGCTGCGCCTGCGGTTAGGGGTCTCTAGCCGTCGAGAACTATTTTCACGACTTGTTTCCATTTTCCTAAAACTCACGACAACAAGTTGGTTTTCTTTAATGCCAAGAACTGCTAAATAACTAATTATATACAGGAACTATAAGTCAAAATCAAATTATCTTTATTCAAATAGACCTTCACAAGTTCTTTTGAATCGTTAATTTTAAACTTTTTTTTTTCTAAACTTTTTCTAAAGTCAAAATCAGAATCATCTTTATTCAAATAGACTTTTACAAGTTGTTTTGAATCGTCAATATTAAACCATATAATTAAACTTACAAAAATCGCGAAATAAATTGCAAGCTACATGGAAAATAATCAATGCTAATAAACTAAATATACCAAGGGATCAAATACAGCAAATAAATGTTAATGATATGACAATAAATGATCAAGTCAAAGTAATAACTCTATATCAGATTCCTCAAGATATCATATCCCGTCTATACTAGTTTCAATATTTGCGCGTCCTACTGACCCAACAGATATACATTTATAAAATTATTGGAGATTTTAAACATACACACAGTACTGGATATGACAATATATCAACAAAAATAGTAAAATATGTATCAATCAAACTTTCATATATACTCAGCTTTATACTAAATTTATGCATATCAGCTGGTATCTTTCCAGAAAAATTAAAATTAACAATAATTAAACCACTGCTTAAGAAAAATTATAAGAATGTCATGAATTGTTATCGTCCCATAGTCCTTGTACTAGTCATATCAAAAATATTTGAAAAAGTGATGCGTAATAGTATCTATTTGTATTATATAAGAACTATTTGTATCCCATATTCGCAAATAAATGATTTTGATTTGATTTGTAAAAGTATTATTATCCATAATCCTTACAGTAAATAGAATACACTAGGGGTGTACTTACGCAGTTTACGTCGTCGAATCCCGCTTCTGAATTGTAAGAAACACCATCCAGAAATGATACCACAAACTTGTAACTACTTCCTTTACTTTTGATATACAATAACTCGATTATTATACTGTGTAAACGTCGTAAACTTTTCAACACAATCATCAGTTTGGAATCTTACAAACGTTCGGTACCGAATATGATCCAATCTGTCAGTGTCGCCCATATTTATAGCCTCCTTCCACCAATTCCCCACTCTAAAACCCCATTTTTGTTATTTTTATACCCACATTTTATTAATATTTACACAAAATAATAAACTTTACAAATGTAACCTTACATATGTATCAGTCCCACGTAATAGGGGGCGAGCCTATTGCCGTTTCTCGGGCACATTTCCAGACTCCGGGCTGCTACTGAGAATTTCGTAATGGAAAAACCTAATATCACTTTGCCCGACCCGGGAATCGAACCCAGGACCTCTAGATCGCACGGCACATACTAGGACCGCGAGACCACGACATTACAACTTTATAAATGAAATACATTACATTATAACTTTATAAATGAAAGTGTGTGAAAGAACCTATTGTTTCTCGTCACTATTACTCCATATTATCCTCAGAGATTTTTTTAACAGTGCCCTAAACTTTCCATCAATTCCAATGTGATCACTTTGCGATGCCATTACTAAACGCAACAGAATCTCAGCAATTCTTTTAACATTTTACAGGCTGTACAAAAAGCAACGATCGACCCAGGACGGACCAGTGGGGAACCCTTCCGTCCCCAACACCTCACCATAGACTTCACGCCGAGCTCCGAAGACAACTCTGCTGTAGAGACCAAGTGCCAGCATTTCTGGGAGTACGTCGCCAGTCAACCGAAACTTGACGGCATGGTCGTGAAACCGGTAATACTTTTTTGGAACATTGAAAAGATGTTGAAAATTTAGATTTTTTGACTCCGTGATTGAGGTTTAGGCACGTGGTCGGGAATCTCTCGCCGGCCGCGGGTTCAAACACCAGGCACACACCTCAGACTTTTCAAAGTTATGTGTGTATTCACAATGAATTATCACGTACTTTAACGGTAAAGAAAAACATCGTGATGAAACCTGCACACCTAAAAGTTCTTAGGAATTTCTTAGGTATGTAGTCTGCCAACCCGCACTAGGCCAGCGTGACGGACTAAGGCTTAAACCCTCTCAGTTGTAGAGGAGACCCGTGCCCAGCAGTGAGACGTATATGGACTGATGACGATGATGATGATGTCTCCGTGATATAGTTTGTTAGGTTAGTTTCTTATGTAATGATCTAGGAGCATTATAGTAACGATGTTATACATATTTTGCTTACAGGATTCTAAAGTACAACCGAGTGGTAACGCTCCATCGATGGAGACTCCGCGCCATGGACACGACGAATACCACATTGACGTGAGCAACCAAGACCACTTCCCAGCTATACACGCCGTGAGAAAAATAGAAAATAGAGGTAATAGAACCATGTTCATTAAAGTTCATCATATTTTATATGTTTAGCACAGAGCCAAAAGTACAGTATATTTTTGCCAAGCTATTCTCTTAAGACCTTTATTAACTGTTATAGAGCAATTTTGTTACTCACTTTGAACATTACTTAAATGTAAATAAAAATATACTTTCAATGAAATCACCGATTTGAAATAAGGAGTACATACTAATAAAATTTCTGAAGGGTGGGCTATACAAGAACTGTTTTGTTTCGAATGCTACTAGCATTCATACGAATACTCATTTTTACCAGCCAGTATTAGCCGAACACTGGGCTCATATTATCTTGTTTAGCAGCATTACTAATCATATCTAAAAAGTAATAAAGCATCGGTCTCACTAATAATATAATATAATCTTATAGAATTGACCAATAAGAAGCACCGTTACCATTACCCACACACAAAACTCTAGTCTTCCAACAATCCTCATTCTTGAACCAGCGCCAAATCTCCAGCATAGCCAGACCGAAATGGGGCACAGATCTTACGATCGCATTTTTCTTTCTTAAATCTTGACATGAAATACGATGTGTGTGCGACGCGAGCTCTCGAGTAGTACTCGCTGTTCAACCCATCCATATAAGCACAGCTGAAACAACACTCGAGGCCCCACATAAAGCCAGCTATAAGACTAAATCTTGTACCCTTCACTCCATTAACGGAGATAACTTTGGGTGCTTTTTTGTGTTACAGCCGAGCTGTAGGGGGATTGCATATGTAATTCAGAGATAGATGGGATTTTAGGGACTTGCTGGGGATACAATATGAAATGTAGTTTTATGATCAATGTCATATATGATATGTACAACATCAATCATAAAAACATTTTAATCGATTGCTTCTTTTGAAACCACATTTACACGGACAAGCAAATTTCACACGTCTTTATTAGCTTATCATCATCACCATCATCATCATCAGCCCATACACGTCCCACTGCTGGGCACGAGCCTCCTCTACAACTGAGAGGGTTTAGGCCTTAGTCCACCACGCTGGCCTAGTGCGGGTTGGCGGACTACACACCTAAGAAATTCCTAAGAACTTTTAGGTGTGCAGGTTTCATCACGATGTTTTCCTTCACCGTTAAAGTACGTGATAATTCTTTGTGAATACACACATAACTTCGAAAAGTCAGAGGTGTGTGCCTGGGGTTTGAACCCGCGACTGTCGAGATTCTCGACCGCGTGCCTAAACCTCGAGGCCATCACGACTTCTTATTATTATATTATTACTAAACTTAAAAACACTGGCACAAATACTTGCAGTGCGACCTGAGGTAGTTCTGATTAGGTAGTTAGAACTGCCGGGTTTGATTCCGGGGATGATTTTTTCCATTAGGAAATTCTCAATAACAGCGTAGATTCTGGAAATGTGCCCCAAAACGGTAATAGGTAGGCTTGCCCCCTATTACCTGGGACTGATACATACCTGGCAAAATGTAGGTGCAGAAATGCACTTCTGCCTACCCCTTGGGGAAAACAGGCGTACGTATGTACATATTATGTTAAAAAAAAACACTGAATGGCACTGGAAAGTGTAAAACAAATGAGAAAATATTGAAAACATAAAAGCATTTTTTTTCATATTAATAATCACATTTAACATTCTTCAGAATATTATTAAAATAGGCTAATAATGAAATATTTAATTTCCTTTCAGGAGCTGTGAAGGCTGCTCTAAATAGTCAATTGTAACAGTATTTAATTATTTTTATTTTTATTTATACAAATATTCATTATTTTATGTTTAATTTTCAAGTTGTCTACGACTGATTTTTCACTTTTTTTGTTGTATTTTATTTTTAGAACTTAATAAATATTCCAATGTATGAAAATAATTTTATTCAAGGGGTACAAAAACTTTAATTCGTCATAGATTTTAATATCTGTATCTCGCTTAAACAATAGCTGCCAGAACTTTAAGCAACATACTTATTATGATATAATATAAAACAGAAAACCTAAGCATTTCGGTCTAATATTCAACATTCGTTAAGATATAGCAATACATATTTTATTAATTATCCGTACTAATAATATATGGCAGTGATGGCCTCGAGGTTTAGGCGCGTGTTGAGAATTTCGGCGGTCGCAGGTTCAAACACACAACTCTGACTTTTCGAAGGTATGTGTGTATTCACAATGAATTATCACTTGCTTTAACGGTGAAGGAAAACATCGTGATAAAACCTGCACACCTAAAAGTTCTTAGGAATTTCTTAGGTGTGTAGTCCGCCAACCCGCACTAGGCCAGCGTGGTGGACTAAGGCCTTAATCCTCTCAGTTGTAGAGGAGGCCCGTGCCCAGCAGTGGGACGTATTTGGGCTGATGATGATGATGATGATGACTAATAATTTAAATACGAAAGTGAATTTGGTTGTTTGCTATCACGGCTGAAGCGTTATACCGATTTCGGTGGAATTTGATAGAGTTATCAGGGCGGATATGGCGTACGTTTTGACTCAAAAAATGTTACGATACTGACTTGTATATAACTTCTTTATTAACGTATCGGATGACGCAAAAGTATAAAGAATAAATACTTAATTTCTATGTTTTGTATTGATTTAATAATTGACAGACAAATCACTTTAATTCCCATTTTCCTCTTGCAGCGTGGTAGTTGACGACGTTCTAGAAGAAGCGTAAGTAACTTGTTCCACCAATTTTACCTGACTCTCAATATTACACAACCTGTATCTTCTCTTCCACTTTATTTCTCTATTAACCCTTTCACACAAGTCTGCCACACTATCCCTCAATTCGATCGGGAGGTCTGTTACTATCACGTCCCTTAACAGCATGTTCTTTATATCTTTGTTTACCCTAGACTTGTTACTTGTGCACTGGGGCAATTTCGTTTTCATACACTGTCCTTTGATTTTTCCAAGGCAGTCTTTTAAGTCCCCTTTTAACCACTTTTTGTGAACCCACGCGGATGTATGGATACATAGTACAAGACACAGTAATAAAGCGCAAAGCCCTAGGATGTAAATCGTGATTTTAAAGAAAGCTGATTTGCAATCAGAGCTGTAATCCAAAGTCACATCATCCGGTATCGGATACAGTTTACCGTACATCATGTCTCGTAATAATTGCAAATTATGGGATATTGTCGTACAGTTTGTTTTCACTTGTACGGTCACACCACTGTTATTTGTAGACTCAGTCACAACACCTAAACCAGAGCTTATAGCATATATATCTGCTATTGACAAAGGATTATCCAAATCTTTACATGTATTACTTTTGGGATCGTAAACTATATCCGGTAGGTCTGCATTAGGATCTGTTTCACAAACTTGAGCATCAACGCATTTACTTATTCTGCCGTCGAAGTATGGTTTTGTTCCTAAATATTTCATATTGCAGTCGACAGGATCACACGTATTCAACGAATCAAGATCCAGCGTATTGCATGTCTTGACTTTCACAACGTCTTTTAGAATATTTTTATTTGTTTTTAGTCTTGTATCGAATTTAATGTCAACGTCTTCTCTTTTGGATAGTCTTCTGAAACCACAATTATAATCAATTACGAAATTGCATGTACCTATTTGGTCATATGGGATTAGTGTTGGGTAAACCCAGACTATAGTATTACGATCTCTTGGTCTTATAGTGTGTCTATTACTGCCATAAACGCATAGGGCATCACAATTACTGTGGGATAAATGATCCTCGTCATTAGAGTCGGCAAAACAGCATTGCTTGGTCCAAGAATGCAATCCGCAAGTACTATATCGATCCTCGTTTACTATATCCACGTAAAATTGTATGGCTAAGGAATTTCTTTCTAAAGGAACCACGCCCTTTTCTAAGATACTGATTGTGGCAATAGCTTCAAATAGAACAGAATTTGATAATAAAAGTGATACTAATAATATGTAAAACATAATTTCAGATTTCGTTTGACATGACAATGATTTTTGTCACAAAAAGTTATGTTTGTCTATGAAAAGAGATGACAAATATTAGCGAAATAAAGAGAACTGAAAAATATTAGGGGCCATTCATAAATTACATCACACGGTAAGGGGGCGAGATGGGGTCGATGGAGTAACCTAAATATCGTCGATGTATGTATGTAAAAATGCAAAATATGTGACGTCACACTAGGGAAGTGGGAGTCTTACAAATGTGACCAGCTGTGATAAGGACGGGGGAGGGGTCAAAAAATTTCATGTGACGTAATTTATGGATGGCCCCTTATCAATATAAAGGCTAATATTATAGCGCGCCTTAAACGCAAATTGGCTTCTGCACCGTACCCGTCCGCCCCACGGGCTCCTGCACCGTACCGGGAAGCCTACGAGTTGCGCCCGCGTCCATTCCCCCGCCCTTCCTTAGTGCCGAGTCGGCTTTCTTCCGGGGTAGGCGCGTGCGCGGGCGTGGCTCGTGCGCTTTCGCGACATATATTGTTTTAAACGTAATTATATGTTTTAAACCGAATTACATTTTATAATTATATATATATCGTGAGTGTCTCATTGTGAGTTTTCCCTAACCCTGAGCCCGGTACTCACATTACATCTGGGAATAGATAAACTATTTGTTCCCCGATAAGTGGCAGCCCAACGTTCGGCCTACGAACATATTATTACAAAAAGTAAATAAGTGTATGTGTTTCGAACATTGTAACTGTGTTGTGTGTGTTGTGATCGTATCTGCAACAAAGATTCAGCTACGCGAACTACACCACGTGCGCTGGGAAGCGTGGAACGTTCGAGAGTTCGAGGCGCGCGCGGCGCGACAAGTCGAAACCTGTCGAAACACGTGCCGACAAAGAGGGACGATAAGTACACTTTTTTTTTGTGATTGAAAGTTATATTGTGTGCTATGGACGATGTATATTGGACATTCCGCCTAGCCATAATTAAAGTGTTTGACCTCGGACTAGTTTTCGAACTTTTGTTGTAGTGTACACAGTTATTGAACGATTTTGTGTTTATGTGATATAATTCGCGATATAAAAGACAATTTTAACATTCTGTCATGGCTCCAACTACACATCAGGGAGTTAGAGACAAGGGGGAGGACGATTCGTTATCAAGCGCTGACGCGCATAGCAACACGGCCAACCCGGCCGCGTCGTTCGCGACTGAGGCGACGCCGTCTCACGCGCCGCCAGTCGCGGCGACTCCGCTAGTTATAACAGACCAGCAACTTATTCAACTGGCGCATATGCTTCGAGTCCAGTCACCAGCACCTTCATGTGTTTCACCGGCGCCTACATTTATGCATGGCAACTTCGCCAAGTGTACGGCACGGTTCGACGGCGCTAAAGATAGCGACGTTGTAGCGTTTGTGGACGCTATAGAAATTTACAAGGAGTGTGTCGGCATAGAGGATAGTATTGCGCTGCGTGGACTACCCATGCTCCTCACCGGGTTTGCAGCAACTTGGTGGCAAGGAGTTAAAGCTTCGGTTGAGAGTTGGTCTGAGGCAACCAGCCTTTTGATACAGACATATGGGCCGCGTCTCCCACCTCATAAAATTTACAGAGAATTATTTTCTAAGGAACAGGGCGAAGAATGCACAGACATTTTCGTGTGCAGGGCAAGGGCCCTGATTTCGCAGTTGCCTTCCGGTAGCCTTAGTACTGAAGTACAGCTTGATATGGTGTACGGGCTCCTAAATACAAGAATAAGAGAGAAGATTCCACGAAGTTCCTTTAAGTCTTTTTCTGAATTACTATGCCAGGCGCGACGCTTGGAAGACTTATTTGATGAAGGTCGTTCCAGACTTCGTAAAGCTGACAATTTGAAGGATGGCTTATCCACAACCATTGTAAAGAGTTCAGCCTCAACTTTTTTAAGTGGCACTACGTCCAAAATTTCAAGGCCACGACCACTTTGTACATACTGTAAAAAGTATGGCCACGACAAAACAAACTGTTCTCGCCTGCGTGACCGTAATCAAGCTAAAGAAGAAGAAAGCAACGCATCGCCGCAGAAATCCACGCCGCTCGTATGCTTTGGGTGCGGTGCCCCGGGCGTAATTCGCGCCAACTGTGCGACGTGTAGAGGGAGGAGCACTTCAGACGCGCCGGCTTTCCATTGCGTGGCGGCACTATCGACGGCGCATCCGCCTCGCAGCAGACCTGTCATGCGTGTGGAGGTCTACGGAGAGATAGGAAAATTGCTAGTGGACACGGGTGCGAAACAATCTGTCGCGAGTGTTAGTTTATGTCAGTTTCTAAATAAAAAACGCAATCACAAGTTTGACAAAGTGCATTATGACTTTAAGTTTGCTAACGGCGAGACGTATAGTAGTGTTGTTGAAACGGCATTAATTAATGTAACGGTGCAAGGAGTCGTGGTGCCGACGCATTTTGTCGTATTACCAGGTGCAACGGAATCATTACTTGGAATTAACTTTATAAGGGATGCTGGCTTGGTATTCGATTTTGGTAGGGATCGTTGGTCGTTGCGCGATAGGCCTGGTACTTTTGTACTGGAGTACGAGAATGATGGGACTCATCTCGTCTGCGCCGCTGTGGACCTGTTGCGGGAGGATGAAGGGACGCTTTTGACAGCTCGTGAACGCGTACAACTCTCGTCATTGCTGGAAGAAAATAAAGATATATTTGAGCCAGGGGGAGCTGCTACATCTTTTGCAATCCATAGGATTGACACCGGTGACCATCCTCCGATATCGTCACCATACCGGGTCACACCTGCAAAAAAGGAAATTATGAAGAAAGAAATAGAGAAATGTGCCAAACTTCTCATTGAAGAAGTTTTCATGAGGTATGGGGTGCCGCGGCGAATTGTGTCCGATAACGGCTCACAATTTGTATCCGCCGTGATGCAGAAGGCAATGCATGTCGTAGGTGTTCGACAGAGCTTAGTCCCTGCATATCATCCCGAAGCAAATCCCGCTGAAAGAAAGAACAGGGATCTGAAACAGAGGTTGGCAATGTTGTTGGGAACAGAGCATCGCAAATGGCCTGAGATGCTTCCTCAAATTCGTTTTGCCCTAAATACGGCATATAATTCCGGTACAGGGGAAACAGCAGCATATTTGATGTTCGCCCGGAATTTGCGATCTCCTATTGACGTGGATCATGACATGAGAGCCATTGTTACGAAAGAAAACTTCGTACCCCAAATAACACCGTACTTGCGTAGTTTCGCTCACATCTTGCAGCGCGTGAAGTACAGGGTAGAGGAACAACAGGATATTCGCAAGTCAGCGGCAGACAAACACCGGCGTCCTGCTCCGAATATAAGAAAAGGAGATCTTGTTCTAGTGGATTCTCATAGCATAAGTAAGGCTGGCCAAGGTTTTACTGCCAAGTTCGCACCGCGACGCAATGGTCCATTCGTGGTGTCGGAGGTGATAAGTCCCACTTCTTTCGTTCTTCGTGATAGTGACGGTCATATCATCGGGAAATATCATGCCAGTTCCCTAACACCCTATCAAGGGACTAGTAATGTAGTTAAACGACCGCGTAGAGGCAGACCGGCCAGGTCACATCCGAGACGGGTTGGTGACCTGGAGGGGGAGGGTATAGCGCGCCTTAAACGCAAATTGGCTCCTGCACCGTACCCGTCCGCCCCACGGGCTCCGGCACCGTACCGGGAAGCCTACGAGTTGCGCCCGCGTCCATTCCCCCGCCCTTCCTTAGTGCCGAGTCGGCTTTCTTCCGGGGTAGGCGCGTGCGCGGGCGTGGCTCGTGCGCTTTCGCGACATATATTGTTTTAAACCTAATTATATGTTTAAACCGAATTATATTTTATAATTATATATATATCGTGAGTGTCTCATTGTGAGTTTTCCCTAACCCTGAGCCCGGTACTCACATTACATCTGGGAACAGATAAACTATTTGTTCCCCGATAATATCGTATTTAACGTCACGGGAGAGCGCCGTTAACACAAATGGTTTTATTGAATTCAAGAGCGACTCGCTGGTTATTGTCACTCTAGAGGAGCAGTCATCTTCTGGCGGGAAATTCGAAAGTTAGGACGCTCACGCACCGCACTTGTGACGAATCGCTATTGATCAGAACTATATAAATAATATAACTATAGTTATTGTTTTCCTAGTGGGAATTACATCTAAAAGTAAAGTTTGTTTTCTGGCAATTAAAATTATTTAATAATTAATTTATAAAAAAATATTATTATTATTTTTTATCTGGATCTGATTCCTGAAGAAGCCTCCGCCATCGAAGATGAATTTTAATGAACGCTCACCTGTGCTTTCATATTTATAAAATTGTAAATAGAAAATAACATCTCAAGGACTAAAATAAAAAAGGCAATTACTAAAAAAAAACAAATATATTATACTATTTTGTTGCGGGATATAAATAACTATTAATATATTATTATTTATAAGAATTAAGACTGAATAATATCTGTCAAAAGGGTTTTTAATATAGAATCAATATTTTATTTACTATGTAGGAGAAAGGCGGTTCAAAAGAATGTCTGATTACGATGCATAGACTTTACAAAAATAAAATTAAACGCTCCCGTAATGACGAGATAATTGTTTTCAAACGTTTTATTATCGCAATGTTAAAAATTTTTATTACTCGTAATGTAGCAGATACCGTCAGATAGAATTGTTTTATTTAATGCGAATTTTTATAACTTCTGAACTGAAGAATACATTCATATTTTAAGTAATTGGCTTAGAAATTCAAGTAAAACGAATAATTTCTAGAAGTTTTTAAAGATCAATAAAAAGAACAGTTACTAAATTAAATTAAATTTTATTCACTGTAAATAATTGGTTACTCTATAATTCGTCACGTTCCGATTCAGTTTTAGTTATAAGATGTTCTTCTTTAATTAAATCTGCTGCTCTTTCTGCGATCATCATAACCGCAGCATTAATATTGACACTAGGTATTGTTGGCATAATACTTGCATCAACCACTCTCAAATGCTTTATTCCATAAACTTTTAGCTTACTGTTTACCACAGATTCAGGATCTGATGGCGGGCCCATCTTAGCGGTACCAACTGGATGGTACACATTATAAGTAACTGTCCTAGCCATGCATTCCCAATATTCATCGCTAAGGAAATCAAAGCCATCGCAATCTGGGAATTCGATCCTCTTCAATTCAGCTTTCATGGCTTTAAATGTCGGAGTGTCGACAATTTTTACAAGCTTCTTTATATTTTCAACAAATGTCTTCATATCACGTTCATCGCTGAAATATTTGGTGTTTATAAATGGATGCTCCATGGGATTCTGACCTCTTATCAAAATGTTTCCTTTTGAATGCGGCCTGCACAAGGAAATAAAGAATATGATCATTTCTTTTTCGGCGTTGAATTTCTTAAATTGTTGACATATTTCATTCTTGAAGAACATAATGTTTGAACACATTTTGAACACATAGGAAGTATTGGGAAGGAAATAGTTGTGGTCGATTTGAACATCTGGTAATGATTTTCCATCAGGTACAGAGAGAAAGGCATTAATATTAGGTTGATCGACGTTCGTAGCCAACGGACCAGTTTGATCAATCAAATATTGTGCGGCAACTCTAAGCTTGTGCTTCTCGTCTGTCGGTAGAGCTCCTGTGTCGATAGTCACTGGGATTGGTATCCTGACATGGTCTTGGAGGTTCTCTCCCACGGGTAGGTTGGATACAACAGCGAAATTCTTTTCTTGAAGATACGCCTTTGGTCCTATTCCCGAAACCATGAGTAAAACTGGAGTGTTAACTGTGCCCGCGCTAACAATGATTTCTCTTCTAGCAAAATAGGTTTCCACATCTCCGTACCTTAAAGAAACAGTGACGCTTTTAGCTGTCTTGTTATGTGGGTCAATGTCAATGACCCTAGCAAATGCATTCTTGAGTACATGCAGATTGCTACGTTCCTTAATCGGAGTAAGGAAGGCAGTCGCACTACTGACCCTCTTTCCTTTATGGTTGCCGCCGCGAAGTTTACCTACTCCCATTTGTGAATCTCCGTTTAGATCGTCTAAGTATTTTAAGCCTAACTCTTTGTAACCTTGCGTCAATTTATCTACCAATTCTGGATGTGTAAAATTGAGTTTATCCACAATATATTCTCCGTCAATACCATGATTTCTCAGTAGTTCAGGATTATTAAGTATAAATGGATCAACCATTTTTTCACTTTTCATGAAATATTTTTTCAATGTAGGCCAATCCCATCCATTGTTCACCTCCCATGGCTTGTAATCTTCAGGACTTCCACGCATATATAATAAGCCGTTGATGGAGCTGGTACCTCCAAGGACTTTCCCTCGTGGCCAGAAGGCTCTTTCTTGCTTGTTTCCTTTGTTTGTATTCTCGTCTGGTTCTGCGTAATATTGGAAAACTTGTCTTGCAGATTGAAGGTCACCTGCGAAACCTGGAATCTAAAAAGTAATTACTTAGATTGTGAATAAATTTTAAAAGATGACAACTAAACTTTTCTTATGCTAGCAAGGCAAAAGACACCGTACTAACACCTGACGCAGGCGTAAAGTGGTTCAAAATGAGTTTCTTTCTATTAACCTTAAGGACAAGTCCACCAATCAAACCAAAATAATATGTGGAACTATTTATTATCGTTTATTGTGATATACAGCAGTTTAAATCGCTTTACATCGCTGCATAGTTTACGTTGCGGGTACAATACCCTTGTGTATCAATACTATCCAAATTAATGATAATTAACTAATTGTTTGTCACCATCATCCAAATAAGAAAGGTAAAGTATATAATTAACGCAGACGTGAAAATAATCATAATCTAATATATTTCTTCAATTGTACTTGTGTTTCGTATCCCATAATCTATATTATGAGTAACTGACTGTCTCGTGGTCTCGCGGCACAGGTATGTGCTGTGCGATCTAGAGGTCCTGGGTTCGATTCCCGGGTCGGGCAAAGTGTTATTGGGTTTTCCCATTAGGAATTTCTCAGTACCAGCACGGAGTCTGGAATTGTGCTCGAAAAACGGCAATAGGCTCGCCCCCTATTACGTGGGACTGATACATATCTGGCGAAATGTGGGTGCAGAAATGCATCTCTGCCTACCCCTTCGGGGTATATAGGCGTGAGGTTATGTATGTATGTATGTAATCTATATTGTTATTATAAGGAAAGATTTGATTGTTTGGTGAATTGATTGGCATTCCATAAATTACTGAATACTCCTTTCTCTTCATCTTTCTTTCTCTAAACAACATAAGATATTTTATTATAAACGTTCGTCCGCACGAAGCGGAGTTCAACCACAAGTATTTCATCATCATCATCAGCCCATATACGTCCCACTGCTGGGCACGGGTCTCCTCTACAATTGAGACTACACCACGCTGGCCTAGTGCGGGTTGGCGGACTACACACCTAAGAAATTCCTAAGAACTTTTTAGGTATGCAGGTTTCATCACGATGTTTTCCTTCACCGTTAAAGTACGTGATAATTCATTGTGAATACACACATAACTTCGAAAAGTCAGAGGTGTGTGCCTGGGGTTTGAACCCACGACCGTCGAAATTCTCGATCGCTTACCTAAACCTCAAGGCCATCACGACTTATACACAAGTATTTAATGCAGTCATTTATTGAACACTTACCACGCTTTCTAAAGGTGGATCCCCTCCTGCCTCTATAAGAAGTATTCTCCAATCTTCAACTTCAGAGAGCCTGTTTGCGAGTATAGATCCAGCGGAACCACTACCCACTATGATAAAATCGAACACAGCACCGTCTGAAAATTATGAAAAGCTGATAATGATAAGCATGAAATTCCTAGTTTATTTTTCATCTCCTTTTAAATCTAAAGTGGAATTTAAATTTAGAATTGGTTTTGAAAATTAAATTATTTAAAAACCAAAATTACACAAAAAATATCCTCACACTAAGATCAAAGATGCTAGACTTGTCTAGCAAATATCAAAAACGTGAGAGATTATCCAGTTTTACACATAGGTATCTACTTAAACGCTAAACAAATTTGCAAATCATACAAACATATATGTACATATATATTATGTATGTTTCCGCTCTAGGATTGAACTTGAAGGCTCTCGTAACCCAATACGACCTATAATAGTTTCATGAAAGTTGATAGAGAATCATCGTCATTTTCATAATCACGTCAACTACTGACTGACGTCCACTCCTCTCCCAAACGCGTCTAGAGTGAGTTAGAAGCGTTCTTCCTGATATCATCATCATCATCATCAGCTCATATACGTCCCACTGCTGGGCACGGGCCTCCTCTACCATTGAGAGGGTTTATGCCTTAGTCCACCACGCTGGCCTAGTGCGGGTTGGCGGACTACACACCTAAGAAATTCCTAAGAACTTTTTAGGTGTGCAGGTTTCATCACGATGTTTTCCTTCACCGTTAAAGTACGTGATAATTCATTGTGAATACACATTGTGAATATACATTCCTGATATATAATACTTATACTGTAATGTTTACAAAAATACTTACTAGCAAGTCCATAGGAGTAGTCAGGTGGCATTTCATCGTATATTAGACATTGTGCGGCTAACAGATGTGTCAGCAGATTCGTGAACGAGGTCCCGCCGGCACCTTTAAGGTACGACGCACACGTAGCGTTGAAACACGTCATATTATCTGAAAGGATTATATGTTTGTAAGTATATTGCACATTTACTAGTTATTATAGCCAATGACATCCTTTTGGAGATCAGTGATTCACATATATTTTAAAGGGCACACAATTTAGATGAAAAATATCTAAGCTGATCCAGCTTTGTTAGCAGACTCAAGCCTGTGTCCTGATATGTATTTAAAGAATAATACGATGCGTTCTGTTGACTGGTTTATTACGTACTGAGGTTTTGGTGCGGCTGCGCAGGTAATTCGCTCGGCGCGCACACTATATCTACGTAAACTTAATTTTTGAGACCTGGAGACAACAGAAAATAACATCATTTAGCCATTTAATTAATAAATAAATAATAAATAAATACACCCAACAGTCACATACATAGTTCTGATCCCACACTAAGATACAAGTCTTGTGTCGTGGGTATCAGAAACTACGAGAGACTTTTTGGTCTCACATACACCCAGACCCGAAACAAATATTTGTGGATCACACAAACATTTGAAAATAAATACTTGCTGTAATATCATTGTAAATATCGTAGTCTTTATTTATTTATTATCTAAACTTAATTTATTAATGTTAATTAATTTATTATAAGGTAATGTCATTAGTAATTGACCATGTACCTGTAGTTGAGCATTAATGCACATAAACAATTAGTTTACAGATTGATATTTAGGGGTGGTCCACTATTGATTCCGTTGTACCATGATTTTCTAGTAATTGACCAAGATGGTCAACTTCTGATGAATTTCAACCATCAGCAACTGCGGTACCTATTAGCTACTGTTGATGATGAACTACTAGTGACGATTCCAAGATCACCAGCAATTAGCGTCGCTGACGATATATTTAAAACCCCTCTAGATGAATTTGACACCACAGCTCCAAACGATATGCTTGCAATGATGCCTAAACCTTCAACTACTGTGGTTTCTTCAGGAGAAAGTGTGAATGAGTCAGAAAATTAGATTGATTAAGAATCTGTAAAATACCCCCGCAAAATTAAAGAAAAGTGAATTTGTCATATTTCAGTAAGGTAATAACTTTTATCCACGAGAAGAGTACTTAAAGCTATGAAAAAAAAACAACTACAATATCATCGATGAAAGCAAATGGTCCATTGTGCAAATGGCCGGAACATATAGACGTGCTTAATTATCCCTGAAAAATACCAGTTTTACGAGAAATTGTATTTGAGGTTCTAGAGACACTTTAATTTATATAATTTTTAACGAGCGGTGGATTTGATTATATTTCAAATAAAACGCTAAGTTGTCTTGATTTGGCTTCTTATTTAACAAATAACCCAATTAAAACTTAAGAATCTGAATGGTTATCTACTGATGCAAAACATGGTAATCTACTAGTTTTTAGATGGTCAAATACTAAATATCTAATATTAATTGTAAGATTTATTTTTTAACTTTTATTTAAGCATTGTACACGAAAAAATACTGATTTGTTTCGTTAAAAGAATTGCACAGAGTTTACAAAAAAAACACTCATTGAATTCGAATGATGATTAAGTGGTCCTTAAGTGGTCATCTACTGGTGTTTTTACCTTAAGTAGGTATAGTTGTAAACATAACGTAATAGTTACTTCGTGAGAGTTAAATTACATTTAAGGTCTTATGACGTTGATGTATGTCTCAAAACTTAGTCTCACAATGTATACCTACCCATAACATAGTGATACATACTGAAAAGAATAAACTAAGCAATAAAAACAGTAACTAAAAGTACATACGTACATACATAAACTCACGCCTGTATTCCCCGAAGGGGTAGGCAGAGGTGCATTTCTGCATCCACATTTCGCCAAGTATGTATCAGTCCCGCGTAATAGGGGGCGAGCCTATTGCCGTTTTTCGAGCACTTTTCTAGACTCCGTGCTGTTACTGAGAATTTCGTAATGGAAAAAACCAATAACACTTTGCCCGACCCGGGAATCCAACCCAGGACCTCTAGGTCACACGGCACATACTTGTACCGCGAGACCACGAGGCAGTAACTAAAAGTACTTCTTGTAATCAACAATTTTCCTGACACGTTCCGTCGTGCGAGTGTGGGTGACGGTGCTGGCGAGGCGTCACCTCCGGACGTTATAAGGGCTATGTTCCGATATACACTACGAGCACTGTCCAGTAGCAGTAGGCGATTATGAGATAATATACTAATGAAATCATTCGATTATGAAGATGTCTCGAGATATCTCGATTATGACAATTAGTAATTACTAATTTAGTAATCGTATAGTATCTCGATTATAACTATTACTAATTTAGTAATTAATAATGTGTAAATATTATCTTTATAATAATTTTAGTATGCTTGAGAATGCCTGAGACTATGTTCTAATTGTTACACGCACAAAGCTGAGCAGTGCTGCCACCTCAATAAAATTCGAGAGCGTCCGAATGCCAAAACTAGTTGGGCAACATATTGAGCGTGGCGTGTCGATGTGACCGCAAACAAATTAAACTTCATAATTTTGTTCAAAAGCAAATTGCAGGGTGAACTGCGCAAAACAAGTTGGAGCCGCAGACCCCCTGGTTGTTTCAAGTGTAAATTAGTTTCGCCAATAGTTTCTATAATATATTCCATTTTACTACGAACGAAGCCTTGTAGAATTGACCAGATGTGTCTCTATGTTTTTCAACATATAATCTCTTGGGTCTTTATCCCCAAAGGTTTATACAGGGGTAGACCATACACCTAGCATCCAACACCCATGTTTCGCTAGTTATAATACTTCATGTATCTACATGTTTCATCATCATCACTATCACTCGCCAGCATTGCACAAACCACATTAGACAGTGATAGGTTGTTTCCAATGGCTTCGATAAGCTCACGTCGCTTTGTTCCAAGCTAAGCAGTGCCCTAACGTATGCTGGACTGAATCCTCTTCGTATCCACAATGGAAACAAATCGGCGTGGGTTCGCGTCTTATTCGGTACAGGTACTTTCCGAAACATCCATGACCTGAGAGTACCTGCGTCACCCTAAATGTCAAAGTGCCAAGCCGCCTACTGAGTCATTGTGCCAAGACTGGCCGTATTGCCTCAATTGTGGTTGTGCCTGAGATTGGTTGCTCAAGTCGTCTATACCATTCCGCCAATGTAATCGTATGCAGTCGTTCTCTTTGTGCCTCAAAAGAAATTCCTAAGAATTTTTAATTTGGTTATGCTGTTTAGGCGTGGAAGCGTAACAAACAAATAGAGTTACTTTCAGATTTATAATAATAGAATATATAGCGCTTTCCTCTCGTAAAAAAAAAAATATTAACAAAGAATTTTAATTGGCGTGCTTAGTAACAGACGTCTAATCCATACCAACTTTTATATTAATCATTTTCTCAGTTAGTAATCAGCATAATTCAATGGAAATACGCTTAAAGTAATTTAGTAAAATGAGATTGAAACCTTAGGATTATTTTTTCTCGTCTAAATTGAGTCTTAAGTCTATGCTCTCTCAGACGTTAATAATTATAAGATTGGATCAGATTGCGTCTCATTCACTAGACTAGTGCACAAAGAAGGTACTAACGATTAATAAGACACTAATAAAAACAGCTGCGAAATTAAGGCCTTAAGGCTTAGTCACACTGGCTAATGCTTTAAGTGTCTAGCCAAGATCTATTTGTCTATAAATATAGACAAAAGTTACAATTGATTCTAGGGCATTTGCGCAGGGAATTTAGAGCTCTCCTAGTGACTTGATTCGAGTTGTAGGTCAGGCGGTGTTGTTACATATCTACGGTAGAAATACTCTGTAGAGTTACGAAGTCTGTAAGTATGTACTGAAAACAAATATAAGATATGTACCGTTCTATATTATCGTAACACTAATTTTATAATACATCTAATTCTAGTTCCTAATCCTTGTGGAATGAATGTATCAGAACAAAACGTTCTACGCAATGATTTTTGTACAAACTTTCGACACAATTATCGTAACTCGTAAGGTATTACATTCTTGGTCATCGAAACCATTTGCCCAATGCACCCGGTCAAACCAACCGAAAATAACGCTGACGAATTCTTAGATATAACAAATATTACCTATTAATCAGAAGACATAATTTAATTCACAAACTAATTTATAAGTAAGCAGTCAAAAAACAAATATATAAACTCACAATAATTCGTCGCATAAATTCAGATAAACAGTAAAGGATATCCTCAGTACATGTTGTACTCTCGGGCCGCACTAATGAACTAAATTCAGCGAGCGCCGATACCAAGACAACGAAGATAAATTAACAATATCTTAATTAATATAAATGGCAAAATATGTATTAGTGTTTGTGTCTTCATTAGAAGAAACATTGTAACTTATATTTGTTTATTTACATTAGAAATAAGGGTAAATCTGTGACTTTACAAGTATGGAAATGAATTTAGCCTCATTCCAGAGAATGGCCCGAATGTTTTGTTAATGTGCTTTAAGATTTAAATTTGTAGCAAATTTTAACTAAGCAATGACGACCTTTTACAGCGATTTCTTCAAGATGGAATCTCTTTTAAATACTTTCTATTACTATCTAAGCATACTATTATAAGTACATATTATTATAATTGGCATATTTTTTTTATTTAGTCACATCTCATAGCACATTATTGAATTACTTCGTATAGAAAACGTCTTTAGTGACTTACACTAAGATTTTGTTAATCAATATTCCGAACAATCTAGAGCTATTATTGTAATAACAACGACTACATTTCATTAAAATATATTGTACCATTATAAAACACAATATTTATTTTTAAATAACCTTTCATCATCATCAGCCCATATACGTCCCGCTGCTGGGCACGGGCCTTCTCTACCATTGAGAGGGTTTAGGCCTTAGTCCACCACGCTGGCCAAGTGCGGGTTGGCGGACTACACACCCAAGAAATTCCTAAGAAGTTTTAGGTGTGCAGGTTTCATCACGATGTTTTCCTTCACCGTTAACGTACGTGATTATTCATTGTGAATACACACATAACTTGGAAAAGTCAGAGGTGTATTGCCTGTGTTTTGAACCCGCGACCGTCGAGATTCTCGAATAACCTTTATAGAGAAATTTTTAGCTACGTTCTGATATAACATATAAATATAGGTAATAAAAATTCAAAACATTACAAAAATTATAGTCTATTTTCTATTTTGAAGGGGCATCATTATTTCCACAAATTTGTAGGTCAATTGCCAGTTTTACTTTTCCCAGGTTTGATTTTAACACTATCTTTACATAAATCCGAAGGTCAAGTACTGTCAATAAGGATGGTTACCTGATAAAAATGAGATAGAATGGCCAAGTGGACGTAGAAGCCGTGCCAACACTATGACCTATATACATAAGTAGTTCGTTTTCTCAGCGCTTACTTCCACAGCTAGTTTCTATTTTTATCATATGATAAAAACATTAATATAAAAAAACGCCATAACGTGCTGTTCGAAACAGTCAAAATAAAAAATTAACTATTGAAAAAAAATATTGCGAAATTTCTCGTCTTAATTTAAAACCGAGCAAAGCCGTAAAGATAACATAGTGTGGACTCATTATCAAAATGCCAGTCGATCTTATCCAGGTAGCCACGTTGCCCAATAGATATAACACACATCATTTAATTTGGAACAATTAATAATATGTAATACTTTAGATAATGAGTAGTCTGAGATATTTTTGTTTACGACAATCTCCGTGGGGTTTTATACTTTCCTGATTTGATTATTTTAACTACTTATTAACAATAAAAGTAGTAAATAATAACATGTTCAGATATATTTATGTAATGCAATGTATCAAAACTGCAAACGCCTCATTGGACAATTGAAAATAATTATTAGGTCTTCCGGTTAGTTTTGAGGGAACGTATCAAGTAGCTGTCGCGTGACGTCGGTGCAAATTACTTAGATATTCGATGTTGCATGTTTTAGCTTGCACTTTAATTATTCAAAGTAACTCATTTATAGTAAACCCATGCCAGTTTTTAATGTGATTAAGTATGGAACGCGATAAATATCACTTTCGTCATTTACTACTGTATTTTACTGCATTACAATGCTCGCCCAGACGTCGCAAAAATTGTAAGAGATACACTTTCGGATCTTCAGAGGGAAGTGTTTCCTGCAAGCCGCAAATTCAAATTGTGCTCCTTCTGATTACCATCTATTTCGATCTATGCAACACATACTTGCAGATCAGCACTTATCAAAAAATCGTATGTATCAAAAAATGGATCGATGAATGGATCGCATAAAAAAATGATCAGTTTTAAATTATGCAATCCATTTGTTGCCCGAAAAATTGCAAAAGGTTGTAGCTAGTAATGGAGCATATTTGATAAAAATTAAATTATCTTTTTTATAATACAAAAGTATTTCGTTTTTAATATATCTCTCAAAACTAAGCGGAAGGCCTGATATTAACTAGATTCCATTCTATTCCTTCCTAGTTGAAACGCAAATAGTCACATATGTACATAAATTTATTTCATTGTTATTAAAAATTAAATCCAAATTCAGTTTATCTCTTGCCAAGTACTATTAACAACTATAATGTTACTGAAGACTAACTGAAACAGTTTTAAACTTATTTAACTCTAAGTTGTTTTATAGTAAAATGCAGTCGTAGAAAACAATTTTCAATCTTACTTCATATATATCTTTTAAGCAGTGATGGCCTCGAGGTTTAGGCGTGCGGTCGAGAATTTCGACGGTCTCAGGTTCAAACCCCAGGCACACACCTCTGACTTTTCGAAGTTATGTGTGTGTTCACAATGAATTATCACTTGCTTTAACGGTGAAGGAAAACGTGATAAAACCTGCACACCTAAAAGTTCTTAGGAATTTCTTACGTGTGTAGTCCGCCAACCCGCACTAGGCCAGCGTGGTGGACTAAGGCCTACACCCTCTCAGTTGTAGAGGAGGCCCGTGCCCAGCAGTGGGACGTATTTGGGCTGATGACGACGATATATCTTTTATAATTTTGGCTATAGTTAGATGTTCGGATGGAGTCAAGTCAAGCTTACCTACCCACGATATCAGTGTAAATGTGATTGATCGCCAGATATCCAGGTCAGCTGAGCATTGTCCCCATTGCCCGCGCAACCAGTGATTACACTTGCTAATTGATATCGGAAATGGTCGTTAGTGCTGATACGGACTCAGAGGACTAATGTTTATATGCTAATGTGTTTTAGTATCTTGTATTACACAAAACGGAACCCTGATAAAGCTTGTCTTATACAAACGTTAGCCTGCTT
The DNA here is from genome assembly GCA_907164795.1 of Hemaris fuciformis. NCBI lineage: Eukaryota > Metazoa > Arthropoda > Insecta > Lepidoptera > Sphingidae > Hemaris > Hemaris fuciformis. The sequence continues at coordinate 16,226,643 of OU015440.1, forward strand.
GGTTATCGAAAAACCTTACTAATATTTCACTTTGTTACCCCATCCTCGACCCTTTTTTAGACATGAGCCTCTTCTTAAATAACGTCGTAGTCCTGACTTGTATATTGGGTAAAAATTATATGTTGGGTTTAAAATGATATGTAACCTGACTGCAAAGCAACTTACTTCTAAATCATCAAAGAACACAAATACACACTGAACGATTGGAACGGTTGACCCAATTTTATTTATTTATTTACACTTTTTATACTATTAAGTATAGAGGCGGACAACAATCAAACATTGAACAAAAAGAAAAGATTATTAAAGTACTGAATACAGCATAATACTCGTATGCTGGGGGGAATTTATGCATCATCATCATCATCAGCAGCCTTTCATACGTCCACTGTTGGCCATAGGCCTCTCCTATCGCACGCCACTGGGCTCGATCTTCGGCCCTCCTCATCCAACCGCTGCCAGCCACCTTGCGAATATCGTCATCCCACCTAGCCAGAGGGCGCCCTACACTACGTTTAAAATGAATTGATTTATGAATTTATGCATAACTTCCCTTAACTTTGCTGGTGGTAGGATATTCGTATCCGCCCGGATAGCGACCACCGTACACAGGGCGTAAAACCCACCATAGTGGCACATGCAAGTGTGCCGCGTTCCGGGATCAGCCAGTGTATATCCGGTTTTCGGGGGGGCTTCAGTCATGGTGAAAGGATGACCGTGCCGGCATTTTTTGGCCGGTTTGTTGCGGTCGGTCCTTTGATCACCATGGCATTAGTCCCCCAAACTTCTTCACAAGGTGAAGAGGTATTCGGCCGGCATGATTGTGTCGACCAACGGGAGATCATCTCTCGCTGGTCGGCACTTTTTCTGGACCCCAATACGCTTACCATCAGGTGCAATGGGGTCACTTTGCCGTGCCAGTATAAAAAAAAAAAAAAAAAGAACTATAGAGGAAATTTGTGCCTTGTTTATTATTAATTGAGAGGGTTTAGGCCTTAGTCCACCACGCTGGCCTAGTGCGGGTTGGCGGACTACACATCTAAGAAATTCCTAAGAAGTTTTAGGTGTGCAGGTTTCATCACGATGTTTTCCTTCACAGTTAAAGTACGTGATTATTCATTGTGAATACACACATAACTTCGAAAAGTCAGAGGTGTGTGCCTGGGGTTTTTTTTTTTTTTTTTTTTAATCTGGCTCGGCAAAGTGACCCCATTGCACCTGATGGTAAGCGTAATGGAGTCCAAAAAAAGTGTCGACCAGCGAAAGATGATGATCTCCCGTTGGTCGACACAATCATGCCGGCCGAATACCTCTTCAACTTTCTTGTGAAGAAGTTTGGGGGACTAATACCATGGTGATAAAAGGACCGACCGCGACAAACCGGCCAAAGAATGCCGGCACGGTCATCCTTGCACCATGATTGAAGCTCCCCCGAAAACCGGATATACACTGGCTGATCCCGGAACGCGGCACACTTGCATGTGCCACTATGGCGGGTTTTACGCCCTGTGTACGGTGGTCGCTATCCGGGCGGATACGAATACACCAGCAAATGGTTTGAACCCGCGACCGTCGAGATTCTCGACCGCGTGCCTAAGCCTCGAGGCCATCACGACTTCAACCTAACCTAATGACATAGATAACCCTCTCAATGGTAGAGGAGGCCCGTGCCCAGCAGTGGGACGTATATGGGCTGATGATGATGATTATTATTATTAATAAATATTTTCTCATAACAAAATGACCCGTCTAAATCCGTTACCTAACTGCTCAGTGGTGCGTGAAAGGCGTTGCAGCACGCTGTGCGCTGACCGCTACGCCATCTGCATTAAGTAGTCTTAGCGTATGAGCCATGTGACATGTCAGTATTCAGACATACATAAACTCACGCCTGTATTCCCCGAAGGGGTAGGCAGAGGTGCATTTCTGCACCCACATTTCGCCAGGTATGTATCAGTCCCACGTAATAGGGGGCGAGCCTATTGCCGTTTTTCGGGCACAATTCCAGACTCCGTGCTGCTACTGAGAATTTCCTAATGAAAAAATCCAATAACACTTTGCCCGACCCGGGAATCGAACCCAGGACCTCTAGATCGCTCGGCACATACTTGTACCGCGAGACCACGAGGCAGTGTCAGTGTCAGTATGTCAGTATTCGTGTAAGCAATTACTATATACAGGGTGTATTCAGACCGTGATCGGAAACTAAGGCGGATAATAGCTGCGGTGATTACAAATACTGTGATATTAAAAAAAAAAAAAAAAAAAAAAACAAAAAAAAATACGTTTTCCTCACACATCCAATTATATATATGATCGTTAGGAAAACGTCATTTTTTTATTATTTTGTCGGGATTTTTTTAACGCCAATGGGTTTGTAATCACTGTAGCTATTACCTGCGTTAGTTTCCGATCACGGTCTGAATGCAGCTTGTATTTACTTCAAAGCGCGGAGGGCCTTAATTACAACTCATCGTCTATAGCGTATTTTTTTTGGAAATCAGAGCCAAATCCTTTTTTTTAAATCAATGTCATCATCATCATCATCAGCCCATATACCTACGTCCCACTGCTGGGCACGGGCCTCCTCTACAACTTAGAGGGTTTAGGCCTTAGCCCACCACGCTGGCTTAGTGCGGGTTGGCGGTTAATAGTTTTTTAATACACACATAACTTCGAAGAGTCAGAGGTGTGTGCCTAGGATTTGAACCCGCGAGGCTATCACTACTTTTAAAGAACAGCTTAAATTAAAAAAAAACTTTACTTTTACATGTAATTTGAATTAGGTAGCTGGTAGACAATTCGTCGCAAGTACGAAGCGCGAGTGCCCTTCTTTCGAATGTCTTGCTAAAACATGGCCGCTCCGCTACCATATAGGTATACATTCCCGCGCCGTCATACCTATTAAATTTACTTTAATCTCCATAGTAAACAGTCTTCGTAGTACCAGGGTATCATGAATGTAGCTTACACACAGTGGTGTACAACCCGCGCAAAAAAAAGTTTTCACCTTTGAACTCACGCCACGTGATAGAATTGTAACTTAATCAATCATTACAAAAAAAGCACTACGACTATTTAGTTAGTCCCACGGATTTTATGCAAAGATGCCAAAACGTCGTAATACAGACAGAGACAGACAGTATGTATACATATTACATGTGTATATATTTACAAAAGAGATTAAGATTTCTTTTACATAAAATGTATCCATAGTAAAGACGAATAGCACAATAAAACCCTTTGATCCAATAATAGCAACAAGAATATTTCTACGTGTTATATAAGTTTTTCGTTTCGTTTCGCACAATATTTAATAAAAGAATATCAAAAAACTTTGCTTTTATTTTTTCATCAACTCGTCATAGGGACTACAACAGTACGCAAAAGTGTGTTGCTCGCAATTTTTTATCAGGCGCAAACGAAAACTTTCTTTGAAATCCCAGAAGGACGGTGTCTAGCGATGATTACAGCAGAATTTATATACTTTTGTACTGTAGTTCCAAAGGGATTTTGAGTTTCTTGTTCTTTGCAGTGCTTAATGGTGGAGATCAAGATTACAGCTTTGTGCGAGTGGTTTTGTTTTGTTAAAAAATATTTTGTTTTTATTTTCTACTTTTTATGCTGACCTACATACAATCTCGATTACATGCTTTACATTTCGAATGACTTAAATAAATTATTGTCTGTAGGAATAAACGTTGCATACTAACAGGATTGGGTGAGAAGAAAAGTTATTGAAAAAGGTACTTATTATATTTTTATATTGACCCTTAATTTGACAAACTATTATTTTAAAATTTTATTTGTACGATCATCACAAATTTTCTTACTTAGCTTGTGAGGTGTCCTAGAAAAACAAAAAACTTTTTTTTTTTTTTTGATAATGTACTCGTAGGTACATTACAATGAACGTAGATATTTCAGGGCACTGAAATAGGTAGATTTTTTTGAGTATTATTTCTAGTATTAATTAATTGTATTAATTGTATTTCTAGTATTAATACTCAAAAAAATCTACCTATTTCAGTGTCCTGAAATATCTACGTTCATTGTAATGTACCTACGAGTACATTATCAAAAAAGTTTTTTGTTACCTACTCTTACGAGAAGTAAGTATACTGCACTGTGTCGAATTACGGGTTAAAACGTTCTATCTAACAGCCTATTAGCCATCAACCACAGTAGATCTAAGTCAAATAACTTGTTGTCATAATGTAAAGTAATTGACATCTTTATATCAAACAGTCTTCAGTCCGTTGCTTCGTCTGTGTAAACTGCAGAATTCAGTAAAGAGAGATATGAGAAGCAGTGTTATTTAATATATTTAGGAATCAAAAAATAGATTATAACCATCTCCAGTATTAAAACTATCTGAGTTTCAAAATAAATTAAAATGAATACACCAGTTAAGGCTAGAATGTTTAACGAACTTGCATTCAAATAGGTATAGAATGTAATTATAAATTAGAATGTGCACATACTAGCCAAGACTTAATTTATTACTTATTAAATTGATTGTTCCTACATGCTCTGCATACACGTCCGAGATGTCGTCTGACGTGAAATAATTATACCTACTCGGAGGTCGTAAAGAGAAAGATTATATCAGTTAGGTCAGGTCTAATATCTAGATTAATTGCGTGACTTGGTACTGTCGGGAACGTAAGGTCTGCGTTGTAAGCTACAATAAACGGAAAAATAGACTCTATTAAAAAAAAAAATCTAAAATAAAAATAGCTAAGTCACATGTTATAATACCAGATATAAGTAAGTATAAGAAAAATCCGAAATCTTTCGATCGCACGCCGAACAATTATCGCGCTGCACTGGACCACCCGTTTATTAGAATTCCGAAAATATAAACAATAGGTACAACATAACATCTAATAGCATATTCATCCAGGGTAGTCAGGCTAGTGGTTTAAGTACCGAACAGGGAAGCCCAAGGTTTTATTCTCTCGTTAAAACAGGTTTGTAATAAAATAAGTTTGAGTTTTACGATTTATGTATCGGAGTGTACTTAATTAATCGCATTCACGGCGTGATGGCCATAGTTTTCAGCGAGCTCGTAAAGTCACTCGTTAAGTATACTGCAATATTGTAGTCATAAAACAACGTGAAAGCTTTCTCCCGATGTAATTAATTTTGCTAGGCGTTAATTTCTTTCTCTGGCCTAATTACGATAGCGCCTTATTGTGTGTTGAGTGTGATTTTGTGTTGTACGTCGTAACCGATAAAAATGTCATCGGATTGGTTTTATCGGCTTAAATCAATTCCGTATTTTTCTATTCTTGATCTTTTTTGTATCTTCAATGATGAACAATAATATCAATCGTTACAACTATTACCATTACTGTAAAAAAAATCAGTACGTAAATAATAACGTAGGTTGAATTTGTACTCTAGACTTTTCTTACTAAATAGCTATGACATATAGGTATTCTGAGCTTCACACTAATGTCCTGGATAAAATAAACACGTCCAATAATAATAACGAACCTACGTTCGGGGCTACCCCCAAACGTCTTCGGAAGGTTAACATCTTTTCATTTTCGTTAAATAGTCACTTTTTTCTGACACGACTTGTGCACTACGGATCAGCGATAATGTAAATAAATGTATTTTTTTATATTATAAGATGATAATGATATAATGGCTCTATGGACAAGTATCCTTTGCTTAGTTGCTTACCAATTACCATAAAAATAAAAATTAAAAAATACTCGGTTGCAACTTGCAATAAATATGCAATTTACGGCGCGAAAATATAATGGCTAATGACTATAGCAGAACAGTTCTTTAAAATTAATAATTACATTCCTTACCCTTTTGTGAATCAAAAGATTTTGATTTTAGCTTTAAAACCATGCTCCTAAAAAAGATTTATACGTTGGTATTTTTACGAAACGATTCACAAATATTACTTGGATGGAAAAAGCGCGGTTTTGGTGTAAACAAATGGAATGGTTTTGGAGGAAAAGTTGAACTCAATGAAACTATAATTGAAGCTGCAGCCCGAGAACTGAAGGAAGAATGTTGTATTACCGTTAAGACTGCAGATTTACGCAACATCGGATGCTTGGAGTTTACTTTTGAAGGGGAACCAACAATGATGGACGTAAGAGTGTTTACCACCAAAGACTTTGAGGGAATGCCTCAAGAAACGGAAGAGATGAGCCCCAAGTGGTTTGATATAAATTGTATACCTTTTAACGATATGTGGCCAGACGATAAGTTTTGGTTTCCTTACATGCTCAACAGCAAGTTATTTTATGCCAAATTCCATTACAAAGGTTTTGACACAATTTTACATTATAATATTAAGGAACTGCAGTCAATGGAGGGTTTTGAAACAAAGATTTAATAAATCACTGTTGTACTGTTTAGTGAATGAATTTTCATTCATACTAAAAATAAGTTTCTTTTTATTACAAAAAAAAAATAGTGAGACTAGAATTAATTAATAAACATTATTCAGTAAGTTATAAATTTCTCAGAGAGAAAAAAACATTATATAATAAGGGTTTTCAATCATCTTAATGTTAGTCTAATATTAAATCTTTATTTTGTACCACTCACTTAGATTTCCGATGTGGCTTATACCAAGGTATAAACAATATACCTTTAAAATATGTTCCAAATCTTGTATAAGAATAATGCTTTAAACTTGATTTAAAGTCTATATTTAAAAATGTTGCTCTAGATCACTTTTTCAGGCTGTGTTCATGTGTTTGATGTAAATAATGTGTGTGGAATTTTCTTATGGTTAATTTTTGTGTCTTGTTTATTACACTGTTTTGCAGTTATTTCTTTATATGATAAATTCTTTGAAATGATGCTTGAAGTTTGTTTGAGGTGATTTATGTTAACTTTTGTAATTGGGCAATTAAAATATTGATGTCTGAACTGTTTACAACATTCATTGTGTATGTATTAAATATTATCCCCACCTCTAGAATTGTAAATTGTGTTTCTTCAGTTCGTAATAGTTTTAAAGAATCTTCTAAAGAATTCATAAAACACAGTGTAACAAACTCACTAAAGCATCAAAATCATTTGGCTTTGGGTGGTTTAGCTTGCCTTTCATACAACAATTTTCTTCTCTCCATTTCACAACAACTTTCTATGACTCCATATATTGCATAGTCGCTTCAGTGTCTTTATTTAGAGTTTACACTGTATATTTTTTCCAAATAACCAAAAATTATGTTTAATTAATAACCATCTTAATGACCCTATTTGTTATTATGTTGCCAGAATATATTTATTACATAAATAAGGAAACCACTTTATGTAGCTACTAAAAAGTTTAATTGTTATCCATTTACAAAGTTATTATATATGTAACAAAGTTTACACAAATTAATAATTTAGGGTCTACTGTTCATTCTTACTTGATGCAACATAACCCACAGTAGAGAACAGAACAGAGCATTTAAGATAACATGGGCACTTACAATGAACATGCTTAAGAAAACATTACTCAACAAAAAAAAGTTAAACAGATTTTCCTAAATATTCACTTGGCTACTACATAGTTTGGGCATAACAAAATAATCACATAACAAATTAGACACTTTTAACATTTAATCTTAACATTTAGACAGTTTATGCTCAGTATATTGATTGACACAATATGTTATACATTTACAACTACATTTTACATATAAATTGTAAAATACATTGGAATACAAATACATATTGTGTTACAAAGATTGGGAATATTTTTCAAAGTTTGAAATAGTATATTTTATATTAAATAGTTACAAATACCATCCACTACATGGCTGTGAAAGAACACTGAATTATGTGAACATTATTAACTGACTATTTGTATCATATTTATACTACCTATTATCATTGTGAAATTACAACCAGAAGTGTATACAAGAAATATTAATATATGGGTCTGAAAAGGTACTTCAGAAAACCTTTGTATCTTGGGATTTTGTTGCCTGAGGATTTAAAGAATTTTGAACACATTTTGGAGCTGTAGAAATTGATTTGGATGAATTGATACAGAAATAGAACATGGATTTGATAATAACCAAGTAGAAAGTCTGAATTACAAGCTCCATTTGATACTAAAGTTGACTTGTTCTCCATAGAAATTTTATGTCAGGTCTGTAGAAATATGATATCTCCACTTAAATATTATAGTATATGGAATGATAAAAAAATGTTGTCTATATTACATATACATAGATTCATATATAAAATGGTCAGTAAAAAGATGCATATTATGATACTTGTTACAACACATAGATTTGATCCATAAGTATATTTTAGGATCATTCATATCCACAAAGAGAAAAATACCTTCAATGGTGTGTAAGTAAATGCTATTGATATATTATTGAATGTGATCAAAATGCTACAGGTTTGATATGAGTTATCAACTTACTGACAATGCCTATGCCGTGACTATGTATGTATTATAAATGTTAATGACTAGTTTTTGAACTTCATATAACATATTAATACAAAAGTTAAATGAGATTTCCTAGACCACCTACCTTCCAGATAGTAATTTAAAAAGTAGTTTATGTTACACAACTTGATCATTGTAAAAAGAAACACAGTAAGATCTTAATTCAATAATTCTCTTACAATACACTTTGCTGTATTATTCAGCCTTCAAACAAGTACAATAGGCAATGACTAGCAAAGTTTTTCACTAGTGTATGTAATTCTCTTAGGTCTGAAGCCACCAAATTTTGATATTGGATACTTTATACTTAAAACAGAAAATATCAAAATACAAAACACCAATATGTGGGGTATATATTTATAACAAAAGCAGTAAAAATCTTGGCACATTTTAAATGTTTGTTATGGATGATTTATGAGTATGTTTTGCAGGAATATTGTATTCAAGTTGGGGCAGGAAAATCTGCTGAGAATGGATCTTAGTTTAAGAGTAGGAACCTACTAAAATATTTATAAACTAAAATTCAACTTTGTATCAGGATGATGTGAAAAAAAACATCCATTCATTCCAGAAGAAGAATATGACTATTTCTTAAGTAAGAAAAATAATTATACCCAAAATTTGAAAAATGGTGGCAACATCATACCATGTTCATCACTTTAAAACTTATCCACTTCTACTCTATGTACTTTTCTCAACTTCTTCATTTTCCTCCTTCTTCTCTCCACCCTCAGACAAAACGGTCCGCGACAAGTTTCTGGCAAGAGCTAGCCTGAGTAGGTCTGCCTTCTCTTTGTCCAGTCCACTAGGCTTTAACTCCAGACACAGCATGATTTCATAGGTGTCTGATGAGGAGAATACTGGTTCATCTGATTCGAGAAGTGGTAATGTGTCTAACAGAAGAGTTTCCCAGAAGCTGAAATGGAATTATTATTTAATAATTGTAACTAACTAAAATTTCTAAATAGAAAGTTGAGATTGTTTTTTGGTGCAATAACCAGCTGTTACCAAAGACAGAAACACAAAATTTCTAAATTAAATAATATTTAAGCATATAAGACAGGCAACCTAGAAGTGTTATATTTGCACAAAGATGTTGCCTAGTTTATTACTTTTCAGGCTTTTAAACTGATGGAGGGTACAAAATAATATTCATGACCTGTTTCCCGTTGTGTTATGCAAAGTGTGAAGCAGGGTGTTACTGTATTTAGTAAGGACATATTTGTGATCAATACATAAATATACTTACTAATCAGGTGCTATTTTTGATGTGATTAAGGATACCAAGAGTTTTCCAGCTGATTTGAATTCTCTGCATTTATACATCCTGTGGAAATCACAGTATTTGCCTGTGGGAAAAATAATAGCTATTGTGAAATACCATCCTTGCTCCTTTAATAAAAAAACAATCTATATAAAATTTCATCTAAAATACTCATGGAATATGATTTAACTTTATGAATTGAAGAAATGACTTGGAATAAGTGTCACAGTCAAATACAAATTAAGGATATTACTTTAAATTAAAAACGTCAATAAGCTTCCCTATTACTTGGATTGTGTGTTTTGTGTATTTCTTATGTGCAGAAACCATCCGACAATTATAATTGATTGTTTGGTTACAGTAGTGATGAAAAACGACAAACCCCAGGCACACACCTCAGACTTTTCAGTTATGTGTGTATTCACAATGAATTATCATAAATTTTAACAGTAAAGGAAAACATCGTGAGGAAACCTGCGCGCCTTAACGTTCAAAGGAATTTCTTAGGTGTGTAGTTCGCCAACCCGCACTAGGCCAGAGTGGTGGACTAAGGCCTAAACTGTCTCAGTTGTAGAGGAGGCCAGTGCCCAGTAGCGGGACCTACATACATACAGGGTGTATTGAGACCGGAAACTAAGGCAGGTAATAGATAAAGTCATTACAAACCCTAACCTATCAACCATAGGTATAAAATGTACCACGGTCTGAATACACCCTGTATGTGGGCTAATGGTGAATGAATTTATGGTTTACGGTACCTAAGAACAGCAGCGTGTCGTTGAGCAGGAGAGCCGGTCCAGCCGCCATGAGCATGTCTGCGGCGGGCAGGTGTCGCGCCAGCGTGTAGTCTCGCAGCGCGGCGTGTGCGGCGGCGCCCGCGGCCCGGCGCGAGCGCGCGCGCACCGCCCACGCCAGCGCCGCGCCGCGCCGGCACAGCGCGCCCTGCCGCCCGCACCAGCACACGCACACGCTCACGCCTGCAATACACATCTATAAGTCAAACATTACACGGACATTATTAAAACTATATATTTATATTGAATGATCGGACATCTCCAGAACAAGAAAAAGTAAGTAGTCCTGGGTTCGATTTCCGGGTCGGGCAAAGCGTTATTGGGTTTTTCCATTAGGAAATTCTCAGTAACAGCACAGAGTCTGTAAATGTGCCCGAAAAACGGCAATAGGCTCGCCCTCTGTTACGTGGAACTGATACACAGCTGGCGAAATGTGGGAGTGCAGAAATGCACCTCTACCTACCCCTTCGAGGAATAACAGGCGTGAGTTTATGTATGTTCGATCCCCGCACCGAGGCAAATATTTGTGATACACAAATGATTGTTTCGTAGCTTATTTACCCAAGACACATAACTGGTATCGTAGTGTGGGGTCAGAACAATAATTTTACAAATTAAGTATTTAAATTCCCCTTACCAACATCGACAAGCCCATATTTCTTCGCTTCGGCAACAACTCTCATTGCTTTAGCCTCTGTCTTCAACGGCATCCTCTCCAATAGAAGCTCAGCCCTTCGCAACCCTTCAGGAGGACACGAGGCCAAATACGACAGTCCCACTGACCACAGGGATTTGTGTTCCATTAGTAATGAACCATAATCCAAAATGAGACTGTCTCGTAATCGATGTGTTACACTGAAAACATAAAGAGTCACATTAAAATTAACAATTTTAAAATTATTACCCAAAGAGGGTAGAGATTATTGTGTTTTCCGGTAGGTTTATATCAGTAGTTGAACATATTGAATGTGTTTCTTTAAAATGTAATAAATGCGTCTGGGGAGGTTGGCATAACATGAGTGTAGAGTCTGAATTTTGGGAATAGGGGTACATTTAAGTATAATTAATGTAAACTTACTCATTTTGCACTTTGTCGAGGATTCTCAATTTGCCACAATGGAACAGTATGTCAGTGAGGTGAGTGGCAAACCAGCCATTGTCTGACATTTGTTGTATTTCGTGAATTACCTGTAAAGGAAGCACGTAAATCTTATTATCGCCATGGCTTTGCACAGATTATAGTTTAAATCCCCATACCAAGGCAAATATTATTAACTATATAATACTATATGACGTGGCCTCTCACTATGGGTCTCATTAGACGGCTCAGAGTCACTCAACGAGCTATGGAGAGGGCTATGCTCGGGGTTTCCCTACGTGATCGAATCAGAAATGAGGAGATCCGTAGGAGAACTAAAGTAACCGACATAGCCCAGCGGATTAGCAAGTTGAAGTGGCAATGGGCCGGGCACATAGCGCGGAGAACTGATGGCCGATGGGGCCAAAAAGTTCTCGAGTGGAGGCCACGTACCGGAAAGCGCAGCGTGGGACGTCCTCCGACAAGATGGTCGGACGACCTAGTAAAGGTCGCGGGACGTCGCTGGATGCAAGCTGCTTCCAACAGGTCCCTGTGGAAGTCATTAGGAGAGGCCTATGTCCAGCAGTGGACTTCCATTGGCTGATGGATGGATGACTATATGTACATATATGTATTTATTTGGCGTGTGGGTATTTTGAGACCAACCACAATACATAATACAAGACTTATTTTTTAATATTGAGTCAGAAATCAATATGACATCCTATCCCACCTTGTTATATATGGAGATTTATTTTTATAAATCTGCCCCTCTCCGTGTTCCCCCTGTATCCGGCATAACATATAATCCTCGTCACCTGGTGCAAGTCACCGTCGAGCAGCGCGCGCACGGTCCTGTCCAGCCTGGTGTTGGTGGGCACGTCGGCGAGCGCGGCGCACGCGGCGGCGGCCGGCGACAGCTCGTGCCGCCGAGACCACGGCGCGGTGAACATCACCCAGCCGCCCAGCAGGTCGAACCACGACGTGTACCAGTCGCGGATCGACTCGAACGCTGAGTACTCGCCTGTTATCACCTACACAGAGAGCATTACATTCAGAACATTTGTAACAAACACACATACATTACCTCACGCCTGTATTCACCGAAATGGTAGGCAAACTTGCATTACTGCACCCACATTTCGCCAGGTATGTATCATCTCCATGTAATAGGGGGCGAGACTATTGCCGTTTTTCAGGCACATTTCCAGACTCGGTGCTGCTATTGAGAATTTTCTAATGGAAAAAACCAATAACACTTCGCCAAACCCGAGAATCGAACCCTGGACCCGTAAATCGCACAGCACATAGTAGAGTCACAAGACCATTAGGCAGGCCATTAATGACATATATTTTAATGATATAATGACACAATCAATGAATGACAATATTAATTCATTACTTTTGTCCATATGGGACTTATGTAGAATTGAGGTTAGGGGTTAGTGAGAGAAGTGTTTGTATGTATGTGTCAAGCTTCTGAAAATCAGAGCTTTGAATCTGGGATTAGGACCACAAATATGCCTAAACAACTAAGTACAAAAACTTATAATGAATGAAGTGACTTACTCTCATTATAAGCTGCAGTTTAGGTTCAGATGAGAGCACTCCACTGGTCAGCTTTGAGCGGCATTCTGCCTGCCAGTGTTTCCATGATATTGTAAACTCTCCTGTTGATACACCACCATAAACCTGAAAATAGTCATACCATTGAGGGATCACATTAAACAAAAATTACAGAAAATGTATTCTTAACTACCATACTAATTGCAAGATATCCCAATTTATAGGCCAATTTTTAAAAACTATGATCTGCTAAATATCATCATCAGCCCATATACATCCTAATGCGGGGCACGGACCTCCTCTACAACTGAGAAGGTTAGGCCTTCCACCATGCTGGCCTAGTGCGGGTTGGCGGAGTACACACCTAAAAAATTCCTCAGAACTTTTAGGTTGCAGGTTTCATCACAATGTTTTCCTTCTTAAAGTATGTTATCATTCTTAGTCTAATAAATCTAAGTTGTGATAGCTTTGAAGTTTAGGCATGCGGTCGAGAATCTCTGACTTTTCGAAGTTATGTGTGTATTCACTGCTAAACATATTTAGAATATTTTATTTCTTCAAACACATTGTTATCTAGGCAGTATAGCATGAAGAAAGTTATACAAACTATATAAACCAATTAACTTTCCAATGCCAGGTATTGAAGAGGGGTTGAGATTCAATAGTAAGTTAATCACCATCTACTTTTATTCACTTATATGTTGTATATCAACCCACTGATAACACACACAACTTAGTAAAGTAAGAGCTGCATATATCTTATTTAAATCCTTAATGTCAATGGAATCCAACATATTTTTGTTTCATGAATTAATTCATGGTAAGTTGTTATTTCTTTAAGTTAGTTCTCTAGTAACAGTATGAGATTGATAAATAAATTACAACTTACACTGTATGTGGGCATACTTCTTAATGAGTTGTCAACAAGTTTAAACTCATTACTGTCTGCAGAAGAGTGTAATTTGAGCAGAGCTCTCGCCACATCCACCCTTCCTTGTACCACCATTCCGATAACTGTGCTCCAGTAGTCATGATGATCCTCAGAACCGCGCTTGCACTCCTCTAGCAGTTGCGACGCCGTCTGCTCGTGGCAAGGAAAGTGGAAACGAACCCACTCCAATAAATATGGCAAAACAATATCCCCTGGTATGTTATCAATGTAAAGAATTTCACATAAGTGCCAAATACATTCAATAGAATAAAATATTGTGATGTAAGACAGCAAATTGTTCCTTTCGACGCCGTCTTTCACTTTGGAGACTGCTTCTTGGAGATTTTCTATGCATACTCTTATTATCGACCGATACTGTCGAGATAATTTCAGAAATTCAACTTGGTGGTCTGAAGTTTTTGCAGCTTCCGCCGCCTTTTGTAGTGATAAATATGTTCCATTGCTCTCATTCACTAGCTTTCGCAGAATTGAAGTAAATAACAAAATATCTTGACGAATGTTTAGAATTCTATTGTCAACGTTCTCTGAAGGTGTTTTGCTGGGTGTTTGGCTCCGAGGATAAATTGTGAACTTGTTGCCATTCCTCCATACACATCCTACGCCTTTTTCGAAACATTTATTAGGCAAAACCTGAAACATAATCGATTTATTAGTAGAAGTCAAATATAACCTCCCTAACAAATATAAATCAATACTCACAAAAGTCTTCACACTTTTAGAGATCTCTTTAGCCTCGCTACGAGGTAAACCAATAGTTTTACTGGAACTATTCATTGTTCTCCTTAAAATCAATGATTCTTGAAATTCAAAATATTATAAAAACATTCGGAAAACCGTTTTTATTTAGCAAATCGATTTTGGTTTTGGTAGATTTTTGGCAACACGAACCAGTTACCAACGGGAAATTTTATAATGTTGCCATGTCTATTATTTAAAGAAATCAGAACTTCATAGTGGCATTGCGTTCGGATACGCAACAGTGACAGCGTACTGCGTAGGTGTTTTTTTTATCTATTTATAAAATCCTTCGTCTGGGGCTCTTTTACTATTGATAGAAAATAATCAGTGTAATGTGTAATGGTAGTCCATCACGCTAACCTAGTGCTTTTGTAGATTTAAACTCTTAATTGCCGAATATTCACAGTATGATAGGGTGACACTTTTACACAGCGTAGATGATACCTACAATATTTTTTAAAGAAACTGGAAGGATATCGAAAGAACACAAACATTGTAATACTACAATGTTGATTGATTCAAAATCAATGAATGATTCAAAATCTTGTTAATTCAAAATACATACATACATAAACTCACGCCTGTATTCCCTTATAGGGTAGGCAAAGGTGCATTTCTACACCCACATTTCGCCAGGTATGTATTAGTCCCAAGTAATAGGGGGTGAGCCTATTGCCGTTTTTCGGGCACAATTCCAGACTCCGTGCTGCTATTGAGAATTTCCTAAAGGAAAAACCCAATAACACTTTGCCCGACCCGGGAATCGAACCCAGGACCTCTAGATCGCACGGCACATAGATGTACCGCAAGACCACGAGGCAGTTAATTCAAAATCTTAATTTATTATTTGTATGGTAAGGGGGGGCCATGATTGGGTACTTAAGGGAAATCACAAAAATACAGCATGATTACTATGTTTATTACTTTTATTAATTTATGGTACGTTATTTATCTATCTATGATTTGGTACAGTCTTTGTAAAATCAACTTATCACATTTGTCAATAATTAACCATTAATTGGAACATTGTAAAAAACCATCTTGCCATACTATGGGGTGAGATGGGGTAAAAAAATTGAGCATGATTACGAAGCTAATTATTCTCACAAAACACACAAACAAATGTGTATTTCCTCTGCATCTTCATTGTCCACGCCCAGCAAGCATTGTGAGCCCAACGTCCACAGAGCTACCAGCCTGCCCAAGATTCTGACTATTTCAAAAATTGTGGTTTACATCATTTCAATATAGGCAAATGGCATCCTCATCATTGCTCTTTTGTATTTTTGTGTTTTGTGCTTTTTTGTGTAATAAATCAATATTACGAGTATTTATTTAGGAATTTAAATAAACCCAGGTCCATATCCTGTTTTGCTCCAATGCCCCATCATACCCCGTACGCAATACCCCATCTTGCCCCAAAAGGTGACTTTGAAAAAAGAAAGAAACTATAATAAAATGTTTAATGTATTCGTACAAACAATATACCATATCAAAATAAACAACACTAGTAATAAAATATTAAAAATACATAAATGTGGAAGCAATAATTACCTAAAAATAATGACCTTTGACCTTACACGAAATTAGATCGTCGAAACGTTAAAACGGTTTTCCGTTTCTAAACAAAAGACGTCTTGACTACCACTCACAATTTCTCTCGCTCTGATCGTTGGTCGCATGAGCCTTGTTATTGGCTTATTGCTTTCTATTCATAAAAATTTAGTTTCTTGTATTTGTGTGATACCCCGTCTTACCTCGAGACCCCATCATGCCCCCCCCCCCCTCCCTTCCCTTGTATTATTACTCAAGATTTTGAATCTACATTTAGGTACCTACCTATTATTTGTAAAATGAGATACTTTTAAATTGTTGAGGGTTTTATAGGTTCAAGTTACTTTAAATTCATAATCTTAAAAAAAAATATTATTTTTAATGTTTATTTATTTAGAATATTATGAAAAGTTTCATATCATTAGGTATCATAATATACTACTTGCAACCGGATGACCTGTTGGAAGACATGTTGAATTTGTCACGAATAAAAACTATACTTGTCAATTCGTCAAAAACTGTTTTGTAAACGATTTTATCAAAATTATACAGTAAATCGAGTGATATCGTTTCGTGTGACGCTACAGCGGTATAATATGTGATATGAATTTACGTAAATAAATTCGATTGACAGAAGATAATTCATAGAAACAGTCGTGTCATTATAGTTAGGTAAGTTTATGATTGTTGCATCAATTTTTGCGTGTCACCAACTTTCTAGCGAATGAGGGGCGGCATCGCGTCCATATTAAAGACCATTAGTTGGGCCTTCAGCTCATCATATGCGCGGTGTGGCTTTTGGTAACCGTGAGTGATGACCCCGAGTCTGACGTAGCGAACCGTACAAGACAGAATTTAGGACGCGTTTATCCGCTCCGCCGGACGTCTCTATTGTGTATTTGCGGACTAGCTGGTTGTTTTGTGTCGTCATGTGCTGTTAGTCGAGTATTCTTTGTGTTAATGTAATTCTGATATGATAAACATTTATCATGAAGTGATAGTGGTATCAGATGTTCTCGGCGCGCACTTGTACCGTTATTTTTGTGGATCGCGCTCGATTTTTAAACACATTTGTGCTGTTCGTGCAGTGTAGTGGTTAATTTATCAAGTTTTTCAACATTGTGTAAGTTTCAAAAATGTGTAGTGTTTTTCAGTTTTGCAACAACGCCTTGGCGTGACCTTGTGCAGTTTTTCCTAATCGTCACAACTCATTTGCTAAGTAGTGAGGATAAGTTATATATATATTATTATCTATTAATGTGTCTGTCACAGCTTAATCCAACCTCTCTAGAGTTATTTAAAAGTCATTAAAACATTCTTTTCATTTCAAACAACACCCAAGTTGTGCCACTTATTCCTCACCATTAACTTCCTGACTCTTGACACTGAATGGTGGCAAAAGTTAAAATTGTTTTTACATTTTGTGTCACATGTGTTTATCAGAATGTTGGCTAATATCTTTCTGTTAAATGTATTTAAACAATAGTATCAGATGCTTTGTGAAGCCACAGATTATAATTATAATTTATGTTATTTGCATACACAAACTAGATAGGTAGGTGATGTTCATTAATGTAATAGTCTTTAGTAAAACCTCCATGCTGAAAAAATTGAGAGATAGTATACTTACCAATATTATTAAAACAAATTTAAAACTTATATTTTTTTTATTAACAAAAGTGCATAAATATTTTTAATTTAACATAAATAGTGTAGGTTATATTTAATTAACTTCCAACTTGTAAATATTACAAATAAAATTTTCCTCATGGAATATTTTACAATGTCCACAATTCCAAACTGAAGTCATATACAAAACTATGTTGTATCGTGTAGTGTGAAGTATAATAATTGACTCCTATAACAAAAACAAACTTCAAAATTATCTATGATGTAAATTTATATAATAACTAGCTTTTGCCCGCGACTCTGTCCGCGTAGACTACAGGGTTCGGTTCAGAAAGAAAATAAGTTGTAGTCTATTTTATTCCACAGAGTTCCATTTATGTCCATACCAAAAATCGTTCACATCGGTCAAATGATTAAGGCGTGAAAGCGTAACAATCATATAGTTACTTTCTCATTTATAACATATTTCTGAACGCACACATAAATATTTGACAACTAACAAATATGTCACTCCCTTTTCATTACTGATTATTCTACATTTTAAAATGTAAAATGCGCAATTGTTCGAATATTGTGGATATATGTTGTCGATTCAAAACCTTTATTTAAATACGTTCATTAATATGAGGGGACCATTACCCGTATTGGCGGGATAAACATAAAATGTTTGACGTACGTGACGCGTACGCCAAAATAGCCCGCAGATAGCAGATTTTTCCCGACTTACTTGAAAATTATCGTTATATTTTAGACAATTCACACACTATCTTTAAAAAGTATAGCCTATGTGTTATTCTGATGTATAAGCTATATTATTGTAAACTTTCATTACAATCCATTCGGTAGTTTTTGCGTGAAAGAGCAACAAATATCCAGACATCCAGACATCCAGACATCCATACATCCATACATTATTACAAACTTTCGCGTTTATAATATTAGTAAGATTTAAAAGTAAAAACAAGTCTGCATTGGAAACTAATGATGTCTCATTAAAAACTGTAAATTAATACTCATTTAGTCTTTAAAACTGATAAGCTATGTTTTATTTATTAAATTTAATGTTTCAGAATATGAGTATACATCCATAGTATTGATAAATAAATTCAACTAATGGACATACAGTTGTTAATAACTCATGGAAATATTAACAGATCCTTACCATCAATTTTTTTTCTTGTCTGTGTAAAATCATAACTTTATGAAGAGAAATATATACTTAATATCATTATGCTAAATCAGGTGCCTTTTTCATCAATATATTTTGTTTATGAATATCTCAAATACAAAAATACCAAAAGATATGTCCTGATTTAATTTTAACTTCAATAAAGGTAAATAATTTTTAGACTTATAAATTGTGATAAGATATTAGTTTTTTTTTTACAAAAAGTTAAAATGTCACCTTACTTACAACTTGTCCCTGCTCTTAGTCAATAACTGGAAAGGTCAGTTCTTTATTAATAGTCTCTGTAAATTTTTTATAGTTATCACGGGTTCACAAGTGATTTTAACATTGACTTATGAAAGACAATTTGAAAACATTTTAATTATTTTTATTTTATATAATAGTGCTGTTCTGACTCCATTATTAGCTTTTGGATGTGATTGTCATTGAAAAAAATAATAGTGTCATGACCATTTGTTGTTACAGTTACTGACAATTTATAAACCAAAAATTGTGGCAATGATGTAAACTCACCACAGTAACATAAACCAATGTGTCATATTCTATGATCAGCATGTGTACTCCAATTTGGTATTGAGTAATTTGATAACTGGTAATAAATAATAAATAATAAATAAATACACCCAACAGTCACATACATAGTTCTGACCCCACATTAAGATACGAGTCTTGTGTCGTGGGTATCAGAAACTACGAGAGACTTTTCGGTCTCACAAACACCCAGACCCGAAACAAATATTTGTGGATCACACAAACATTTGTCTCGGTGCGGGGATCGAACCCGCGGCCTCTCGTTTCGCAAGCTGGTGTTTAGCCAACTGCGCCACGGGGCTGTCAGGTGACTGGTGATTCATTTTTAAATTTTATTGAGACAAAAAACATCTGTATGATTAAGAGAACAATTTTTTATTTTATTTTATAACCTACATCATAGGCTACAGAATATAATAAATACAGGGCAAAGAAGCAAATGATATATTCAATATAAGAAGGCTTGCAAATATAGACTCTTTTTCATTTATGGATGGATAAATAGAAGATGTCAAGTAAGCGTAATAGTCAGAAATGTTTCTCACATTTCATATGGTATTTGACACTCAATAAATTGCATCTAATTACTTAGACATGCCCTTAAATAGGTATTTAGAATCACTAAATCAATCAACAGTTACAAGTATTATTGCGATCCCATTTCATCGTATCACACCCAAGTTTCGTAAGTTTTAAAAACTACACGAGACTTCAATATTATATATCCATAGTTCAGATAACTTTTTAGTGCTGAGATCGACCAGTGGACTGTCCTAATCGGCAATTAAATTAATGTTATAAATAAAATCAATACTAAATATTTTGAAGAATCGGTTTCATCACCATTAACATTTATATTCGACACAATTAAATATAATTGTCTCCTTTATTTGACTTATTGGCTATTTATCTACTATTCAAAACGGATTAAACAGTATGACAATAGAATTTAAATGGCAACTATCCAAATGAAGGCTTTTCATTCATGAAATTAGCCTTGATCCATTTACTTGTGCACATTATATCAGTGAATTGTCGAGCACCCTTGCTTCGAGGCTTGGCTGGGACTCAAATGTGTTTGTGGGTCAGTACAATAACGATAAAGCTGATTAAATTCTCCCTTTATAATGGAAATTGTAATTACAAATAGTTATTAACAGTATTCGGTGTTTTTATTGAAAGCGTTTATGTAGATTTAAAAGTAACTGCGTTACCAAAATCTGCTTTTTCCGCTCAAAAATACTCTATAATCACGATAACGTGTGTACTGAATTTCATAATGATCAGTTAAGTACTTGTCGCGCGAAAACTTAACAAATAAATTTATAGCATAATACATGACATGTGATCAAGTCCGCGAATTGTTAATGAAATGTGAGGCAGCATTTTACAGTAAACAAAATAAATGACAGATATTTGCTAAGAATCAAACTGGCGACCTCCGCGTCACGGTCTGCACGGTAACCGCTGCGCTCAAGGTCGTTAACCTGCCAGTATTTACAGTTTCCTCAAACGAGATGTGCGGAGACCACTAAATCGCAATGCCATTGTACGTATCGGGACAATTCTACTTCCTTATTAAACACGGTAAACAACGTAAGGACGAACTCAATACTACCTGTTATCACTGCTAAATTGTGTTAATTAAACACGAACAGAGGAGGAGGGGAGGCGAGGAGTAGACTTGAATGCATACGCAACAAAACTGGTAGTAACTATTGGATGCTACAAGCTATTCCATTTACATTTTTGTTGAAATACAGAAATCCAAGTCACAGTATATGGCCCCATAATCATATTTGTTTTGGGTAATATGAATCACAAACTATAGGAGACTTTTAGTTTTCAACAACATTCAGATTTTAGTTGTCATTTGTGGAAGAAACAAACATTTGGCCTTTCACCAACTGTGCCACGAAGGCTGTAAAAATTATTTATGGACCCTTAAGAATAAAGATGTTTGAAATATTTTATACTTTCTTCTCTTCATGACGAGTTGCAATTCACCAAATACGGTTTATTTGTACGTGTTATGTTAAAATGTTTCACAAGCATTTGAAGTTTTTAAAATTACGTCAATTTCCAGCGTTTATTGGTTACGTCAATGGTTTTTATCATGTCAATCAAGGAATTCCGGTTAAAATGATGAACAAAACAACGATGCCAATCACGGTATTAATTATATATAACCGACATGACCTTTTGATGTCATAGAGGTGATGAACCCCTGTAGGCTTATAAGTTACAAGGTCAGTATAAAAGTAGAACTCACATACGAAATATAAAACAGACAGCCCCGTGGCGCAGCTGGCTAGACACCAGCTTGCGAAACGAGAGGCCGCGGGTTCGATCCCCGCACCGAGACAAATGTTTGTGTGATCCACAAATATTTGTTTCGGGCCTGGGTGTATGTGAGACCAAAAAGTCTCTCGTAGTTTCTGATACCCACGACACAAGACTCGTATCTTAATGTGGGATCAGAACTATGTATGTTCTGTTGGGTGTATAAAAAAAAAAAACGACAAGGCTTTGGAAATTTAGTATTAACTTTTAATGGCGGAAGGAACTACTAAACTCTCAGAAGTTTGCTAATGAGTGAAACAAAAATTTCTACTTATTTAAACATTACTGTTTAGAAGTACCTAAATTATATGTAGTTCATGCGATAAATATTTAATCTCCATTATTTAAATCCAACATTGCTGTTTTAAAATGTGCTCATAATAGTGACTGTCGTTTTCGTTTATAACTGTTATATTAAATGCTAGGGTGCTTATGTATTATCTGATACTAATATAAGAGGTACAGGAAAAACTAAAGTGATAAACTTGTTTACAACCATGAGCCTTCGAAAATAAAATAGCATGCAATCGATGCCATTTGCGCCTCCAGAAGCCGGTAATTTATTGTGACCGACAATTCTCGCCGTGGAATTTCGTGTCTATTTATCAAACATTTTTAAGGCATAACAATCCGAGCTAAAAGTTTTCACAAACTACTACCAATTCATAACATTCGAAACTCCATTTTAAATAAACAAATAAAAAAGCACGACTTCTATTTACGATTTGACACCAACGTCAAAAGTTGACAACTAAACAGGAATAAAGTCGTTGTTAGTCGCCCACTGTAACACCAAAAACAAGATAACAAATTTAAATGCGATTTTACAAAAGAGAAAAACAAACAAGACCTTAATTTTCAGTAGTGAATTTATCGTTTCCAGAAGAAACGCGATAAGAGCGCATATCCTTTAAATGATAACGAAGGTGAATAACACAACGTACTCGGTTGATAAAGAGTTTTCACATATTTTGGCAATGATTAGTGAGACGAACGACGTGTACAATACGCAAATACACGACGCCATTGTGCAAAACAATATTGTTTGTGGCTTGAATAGTTAGGTCGATGGCTTTAGTCAATGTTATTTGTCTCGTTTCTATGCCAGTAATTGACAGCCCCGTGGCGCAGTTGGCTAGACACCAGCTTGCGAAACGAGAGGCCGCGGGTTCGATCCCCGCACCGAGACAAATGTTTGTGTGATCCACAAATATTTGTTTCGGGTCTGGGTGTATGTGAGACCGAAAAGTCTCTCGTAGTTTCTGATACCCACGACACAAGACTTGTACTTAGTGTGGGATCAGAACTATGTATGTGACTGTTGGGTGTATTTATTTATTATTCTTAATTTAGAATCTTAATCGTTGTCTTGCGTCAAGATCACTGCTTTCGAATTTAGATAAAGATATTGCTTTAAAATATATGAAGGCATCTAAGCTTGTAGGTCACAGTGGTACCTCCGTTGGATACATTTAACTGGCATGGTATTGTGACCACTGTACCTGACAGAGTAGAGTTATTTACATATACTTTAGAGAGCCAAGTAGCAAAACACATTTACGACATAATCATGTCACCTTGGTGAGTTTCTACACTCACAAGACCCAAACTTGTAGAATTCAGGAAAAATTTAGAGTGCGAACTATTCTTCATAGCTTATTATAAAAATTGCCAATTGTTACGTAACTATAGCTATGCCAGGTATTTCTTTTATGAAGGACACTCGCTCGAAACTTTCGCTGTACGTTGTTGCCATTATACAAAAATTTTTTCTTTTACAGCAAATATCTCAAATATTTCTCCTACTCTATTATCATAATCAATTATATCAGTCCCTTAGTAGATAGAACATAATAACAATTATGTAACTCGCTACTCCGAATGAAAAACTCAACTAAGAGGGTTTAGGCCTTAGTCCTTGTTGTATATTATTTTCCCCTTTTCACTGTTTTTGCACCTACCTTTTATCTCTGCATCACCCAAAGGTTGACTGTTAGAGAATGCCTTATGCATTAAGTCCGCCTTTATACGCAATGTGTAAAAAGCATAAAAAATAAAAAAATAAATAAATAAAAACCTTAAGTAAATTTTGCGTCACTAACGTAATAATGTATGCGCCTCACTTTGCCTCCGCACCTTTCTTAGTTCATGAGATGCACATCAGTGGAAAAACGATTATATCTAGGTGTCAACAACTTTGTTTCCGAGAGTTTCCTTTCAAAAAATTCTTACTAAGCCTGAATGTAGGATATAAGTACATAGAAATAAATTAAATAAAATAAATACACCCAACAGTCACATACATAGTTCTGACCCCACACTAGGATACAAGTCCTGTGTCGTGGGTATCAGAAACTACGAGAGACTTTTCGGTCTCACAA
The DNA here is from genome assembly GCA_907164795.1 of Hemaris fuciformis. Lineage (NCBI taxonomy): Eukaryota > Metazoa > Arthropoda > Insecta > Lepidoptera > Sphingidae > Hemaris > Hemaris fuciformis. The sequence goes on from OU015440.1 coordinate 16,251,096, forward strand.
ACACCCAGACCCGAAACAAATATTTGTGGATAACACAAACATTTGTCTCGGTGCGGGGATCGAACCCGCGGCCTCTCGTTTCGCAAGCTGGTGTCTAGCCATCTGCGCCACGGGGCTGTCAATGCTGAAATGGCGTTTTACTCATACGCTAACATATTCATAACATGCAGTACGGAGGTCAGCCGGCGGGAAGACCTTGAATGACTCCACGCGTTCACGTGTTATTGATTTGTATGTTTATTTATAGAATTAATAGGACGCCATGCTATCGATTAACTTCACCAAAAACTTTCTGTCACGTGATTTATGGTTTGTTTACCAATTTCGTTTAGTTAGTTGTCTTTATGTATAAGCCTTGTAACTCTAGTACTTAACTGGTTATTGAATTTTAGATTAGGTCTTACATATTAGTTTCATCAGCATTAATTGATTCTTGTAGGAGCAACACTTGAAAATCGTAGGTGCGTTGTTAGCCTTAGAAAAGAAAGAAAGTTAAGAATTCTACTTCTCTTCACAAAGGGATTTTTTGGCATTTGACAATGTCTCAGAAACATAACAGCAATTCTATATGAGAACATGCTCAAAACATCTTAGAAAAAGCAGTCTTTTATTGCACTCTGCTGTAATGCCTGCTTATAATTTAAGTCTATTTTCGGACCAGGTATGAACCTTAGTTTTGATCGTTTTCTTTCCCCATTATAAGTAAAATCATTTTACCAAAATGATAAAATTAACAGCTTTATTTTATATTTTGAAGACTGCCTTTGACTGCCTCGTGGTCTCGCGGTACAAGTATGTGCCGTGCGATCTAGAAGTCCTGGGTTCGATTCCCGGTTCGGGCAAAAGTGTTATTGGGTTTTTCCATTAGGAAATTGTCAGTAACAGCACGGAGTCTGGAAATGTGCCCGAAAAACGGCAATAGGCTCGCCCCCTATTACGTGGGACTGATACATACCTGGCGAAATGTGGGTGCAGTAATGCACCTCTGCCTACCCCTTCGGGGAATACAGGCGTGAGGTTATGTATGTATGTATGTATTTTATATTTTAGAAAATATCAAAAGATCCATTAGCGATCCCATTTCAAGTTAAAATGTCGATTTTAAAAATGTAACTACTAACAACTTCGACATCAAAGGGAACCAACCCCATACTTTCAAAGTGGCTTTAGAGACTATACCTTAATGGGACAAATTGTTATAAGTTAGGGAGGAATACGATGTTTATTTTTTCGAGCATAAAATCATCGGATACTTAGCTGCCAAATAAATATGATGTATCAATACTTTTAGTAATTAAATTATATTGAGTACTTTGGTGTTACCGAACCATACATTTTAATATTTGGATAATATATGTATGTTGCAAATGGATGTTAGTTATTTTAATACTTAACTCTCACAACACAATAACGATGACCTTCATATATTTATTAAGACTAATTAACATGACAAACTCTGATTCCCCCAGTGTTGTTTAGATGTCTTCTGACAAGGAAAACATGTATGTGTTATTATTTATGGAGAATTCCTCGATATCCGCGTACAGCCTCTCCGCGAATACGTTGAGATTCATGGTTTCCTAGTATTCGTGATTCACCGCGATGATTACGTGACCACGCGATGTCCGAACTAAATCAAACATTTATCTACATTAGCTGTGATATTAACTCTACGTCATACTTTATCTATTAGTTTACAATAAATAAATAAAATAAATAAATAAATACACCCAACAGTCACATACATAGTTCTGAACCCACACTAGGATACAAGTCCTGTGTCATGAGTATGAGAAACTACGAGAGACTTTTCGGTCTCACAAACACCCAGACCCGAAACAAATATTTGTGGATCACACAAACATTTGTCTCGGTGCGGGGATCGAACCCGCGGCCTCTCGTTTCGCAAGCTGGTGTCTAGCCAACTGCGCCACGGGGCTGTCGAACAATGTCTGGTAAATTTTATCAAAACACCTTTCTGAAAAATATTTCCGGAGTTTTACCACTGTTTACTTACCTTTGCTGTACCGTTCCTTTCGAATAAGAAATTCCTTTCCGTCTTCAATTTCTTTGTCGTATTTGGCCTTGCTAATTATTACAAGGTCAAGAACGACAATCACAGTATATTTGCCACAATTGTTTGCGTTAATATATTGACCGTGGTTTGGATTTAGGGTTGCCAACTATACTGTTTTAAACAGTATTATACTGTTTTTCACTACATTATACTTTTTACTGTTGAACAAAAATAAAGTATACAAAATACTGTTTTCAGGATCAGAATGCTTAGCACTAAAGTGTTAGACTTAGACGCTCACATAAATTATTTTTATTTAGTCAGATACAGTTTAAAAAAGACAGTAAATTAATAAGTTGGGCGAGAATCTCAAAAAAATATGTATATAAAACAATAAATAAATAAAATACTGTTCATTTTTCTAAAATACTGTTCAATATTCTTCTTAGAATTAAATATACTTTATTTCTTGTAAAAAAAGTTGGCAACCCTATTTGGATTATACGTTTGTGTACTCAGTCGGTTTAGTATAAATGTTTTTTATCAGTCATATTTCTTGTCTCTTCAATTAAATTTACAGAAAATACATAACAGTGCCCTTCATAGAAATTCTTTTGATATTTCACAATATGTTGCTTACTACCAAATAACATATTAGTTTACTAATGTAATTAATTACTTCCTAGTAAGAACATCTTCTTACTAAGGCTCAGCAGCCTTTGGCTTGTTTTTTCAGCTTTCATAAGCGTTTTAATATGCTAGTGCCTAGTCTTGCTTCTTCGTTATCACCAGATTGCATACAACATATAGGAATATCCTTTGTTTTTAGTATATATCAAATAATTATATGCAAAGCATATAAAATTTCCGCAGTATCAAGCGCGCTACTTGAGTTGCGAAATATTTATACTTTAGTACACTATACAATAATTTATACTACATGATTGAAAACAATGAAGACAATAAGTATAGGCTCAATAGGCGGTCTTATCGCTAGCTGCGATCTCTTCCAGACAACCTACGGGACCGGAATGAAAGGTTGTAGTTCAGGCAGTTGTCTTCAGAAATAGAAAAAAAAACCAAATATATATAAATAACATATACTTAAATAAACATACGTAAATATATAAAGATCATATAGTAAGATAACATTTAATAGAAGATCTTATACGAGTATCAGTAAAGTTTCCATTAGTAGTTTGCATGAATTAAAACAATACTATTAATAAATGTATATAAATACTAAATACATACATACATATATATATACAAATTTACCAAAACAAATATAAAGTTAAGAATAGTGAGCTCTGAGAAGTTTACAAATAATGAAATAGTTACATGATACATATTTGAATTGGGATAAATGGAATTTCAACCTCAGTGGCGTTCCCAGCCGCATGGAAACTTTCGAAGACTCTAAAAAGAATTTTGTCAAGTTAAAAGTGTTTTTCTATTACTAGGTCATGAAGTTACTAAGTCGAGGAACTTTCCCTTTCATACTTGCCCGCATTGTTCGCTCTACTTATGATACAGATTTTAACAAATTTCTTTAACATTTATCCTTGTTTGGTAAACCAATACTAGTAAATAAGTTAAATGTTTTTATTACGTCGAAATAAGGAGATTTCAAAATAATGGATTGTTTGGAAATTCATATTGAAAGAATTCAACAGACGTCAATGCACATTTAAAACGTTAGAACGGAGAATAAAAAAAATCGAATGATTTTTGCCTACGTGTGCCGTTAAGTATAACTATTTTTGAAATAAGTTGACAATTGGATATTTCTGTGATCAATAAATATTTGTATCTCCTTTTAATGCGGAGAAAGGTTATTCTTTACAGCGGGAAGTATTTGGATAGTCCTCAGTGTGGAACTTAAGACTATTGACCGATTGTTCGGTACTCAATAACGAAATAGAAGATCCAACTGTCACATTGTATGAACTGTTAAAATGTTGCGTACAGATAGCTACTTGACTTATAAACTCGTGATTTTGAAATTAGTACGAGACTATGCTAATTGATTGTTAGTCAGTGTTCTTCGCTTCATTTGTTTGTAAAGGCGTGTCACTAACCTTTTACATTGTCATTATAAAATATTTCATTACGCTCTATTGTATTTCGGACTCACGACTAACATTTAAAATATTAGTTTAATATTTTAATTAACTTATGAACTAACCGATCTCATAATTGTTAAAATGTAAATAACCCCACGACTGTATTCCCCGAAGAGTAGGCAGAAGTGCATTTCTATGCCCACATTTCGCCAGTATATACAAATCTTATTAAATTAAGAAGAATTTAAAGAAAAATAGTGCAAGAAGCAATAAAAAAGTGTTTATAAGTCGTAAAGCAACTTTGTGTGGAAAGTCCGGAGCCAACGAAAATAAAATCTATTCAAAAAGTTTGTGTAGAACTAACACAGGCAAATGAAACGACAACTTTGCATCCTAAACTATAATTTTCTGAAAATATTGTAAAATGGCAATGTAAATATTGAAACACTCCGCTAGTATTCCCCCAGAGCCATAACTCAGCAGCGGAAGCAATCAAACCAGCACATGACAATTGGTAGAGGCGTCGGAGCGCGTGCGGGGTGACCGACCGGCGTCGCCCGTCGCACGTTGCTATGCATACGTCACACCTTGACGCCTCGGCCATGTGCTGCCAATACCCACCAGAGATAAATTAATATTGGCAATAAGATAGCGATTAACACTACTGCATTCCAAAAATAGGGAGATAACAGGAACAGAACATAATTTGTAGACAAGACGAGGCTATCGTTGACAGCGATCTCTTTAAATCAATCTTTGTTTCTAATTAAAAAGAGAACATTGGACTTTCATAAATAAAACGAGAACGTTTAATTATTATAATTTAGGAACAATACTTTACATTTAGCGGGTGATCGTTACCATGTCCAAATAATCCTCCCACACTTCTCCGTGATCTGTTTTGGATTGAATGATTCAGTGATTTCCTATTGTTGCTTAAGTCATCATTGAGCCCAATGAATTAGATTATTCATTATCTTTCATCTTTTGGAAGGATACTTCATTCATCTACTAAAAATTTGATGCCCAAATGAGAAACATTGTTAATATCACTCTTTTGTTTTTTTTATTCTATTTTAGCTTCTATTTGGGGTAACCATCCCTAAACGCTTGCAATTTTACCTGTAGATATATAAGAATTTCTGGCGACGTCAGTTCCGACAATGTTTTTACTGAATTCATAATTAGTACCTGGATGACCGAGCTTTGCTCGGATTTTTTTTTAAATTGTCTTTTTTGGAAATTATATTTAAGTACGAATTACTAATAAAATGATGAAATATGAATAATGTTACTTAACAACGCCATCTGCTGTTGTGTCGTTAAAGCAATTAGTTGCTCACAAAAAATAGTATTATTATTCGCCAATTCGCCAATAGATGTCAGGAAGAGTCTACTCAAACGCCTCCTTTTTGTTATTTTTCTTCCAAATGACATTTTCTAAAAATGATTCCTAGCTAGATCGATTTATCGCCCCCGAAACCCCCTATATACTAAATTTTATGAAAATCGTTGGAGCCGATTCCGAGATTCCAATTATATAAATATATATATATATAATATATATATATACAAGAATTGCTCATTTAAAGATATAAGATAAACACTCTTGGAAAGTAATTAGAAATTATTGCACAAATATATTGTCTTATCTTATCATTTAATGCATTGTTACCACGATTTTAGATATGACAGTTTCACTATAGAATCGCAAATATTAGTCTGCGGTTCATTCGCAACAGTATACAGTTTATTTGGTCTAAAAATGTAATTTGGAGCAACTCTCAATTATAATTTACAATGTGTTGTCGGAACATGTTAGTTAATAGTTATTACCGTCACTATGCAGTACAGAATTGTCAACTAGATGAATTTCAACCAAAGACAGTGAAATAAAGCTTTGAGCTGCAAATAGTATTATATTTTTCGATACGTCTTGGAAAGATGAAAAAATCTGTTACATTTTTTAACTTGCGATTTTTCAGAGAAGTACGAAATATAATATGACGAGTTGAGAAAAGTAATTTTTACATTCATTACAGAAGTTGAACCTCGAGAATTGGAGCATGTACGTCTCGCGTTTAATTAAACCGCCCGTATAAAATAATATTTATTATAATAACACATTCACAAAGATATTTTAAGCCGGTGAGGAAAGAAATGTTACAGTTTAAGCGAAACTATACAACGATCTGCTAAAAATCACGCGACAGGCCAAGGTTCTTCGGTGTTTTGGGAATTTTGTATAAACATTTCTTGCAACCTGACACAATGGTTACGATTGACTGCAGGTAACACATATTTTAACCATAGTTAAAATTAAAATAGATTTAAACGATACTAAATCTCATTTCTAAAGAAGAAAGAAGTTTATGGTCTACTCAAAAATAAATAATTTAAATACAATTTTAGAGAAATCAGTATTTAGCAACGGTGAATTTTTAACTTTATGAAAAAGACGTACCTACAGTATAAACAAGGACGCCATAGTAATTTAATTATAGGAAAGACACAGCAAGATATTTGCGCTACTGATCTACATGGCAGTGGTAGCTATAGTATCAATTTTCAAACAATATATTATACATTGTTTTTCTTGTATTAGTTGGTTTATTTATGAAACTGCGTATAAAAATAACCTTTATTATGCGAATATGGGATAAAATTTAACGCTTAGCTTTACAAGCTTTATGTAGAAGATAAACCACTTACTAAAACAGTAATTTATAGAAAGTTTTGTGGTTGGACTATACTCACTATACGTGCCGTTAAATTCATTACTCTACGTTTTCTAATGGTAAACAAAGTGATATCTGCCGTGGGTAGAGTGAAATCTGAATTCTTACTCTATATTTCGAGGTCACATTTATCTATGAATACACACTTGATTTTTATTAGAATAAGCAGGATATGTGATTACTCCCTTAACAGTAATGTTAATAACGTAAGAACAAACATCAATAGAATAATGTTACAACGAAATGATCTAATGTTTACTTTTATTACTAACATGCATATTATTGTCATAGTTCTGGACTTTGCTGATAAGAAATTGTTTTCATTTTATTATACTGTTGCGAATGAACTAATATTTGCGATTCTATAGTGAAACTATCATATCTAAAATCGTGGTAACAATGCATTAAATGATAAGATAAGACAATATATTTGTGCAATAATTTCTAATTACTTTCCAAGAGTGTTTATCTTATATCTTTAAATGAGCAATTCTTGTATATATATATATATATTTATATAATTGGAATCTCGGAATCGGCTCCAACGATTTTCATAAAATTTAGTATATAGGGGGTTTCGGGGGCGATAAATCGATCTAGCTAGGAATCATTTTTAGAAAATGTCATTTGGAAGAAAAATAACAAAAAGGAGGCGTTTGAGTAGACTCTTCCTGACATCTATTGGCGAATTGGCGAATAATAATACTATTTTTTGTGAGCAACCAATTGCTTTAACGACACAACAGCAGATGGCGCTGTTAAGTAACATTATTCATATTTCATCATTTTATTAGTAATTCGTACTTAAATATAATTTCCAAAAAACACAATTTAAAAAAAAAATATCCGAGCAAAGCTCGGTCATCCAGGTACTGAAGCTAAAGCATGCATGTATGTATTTTAAATTTATCTCTTAAATGTTCTTCAACATTTAGATTTTTTAACTTGTTATGACATCATAATCGTCATTATCCCCATTAATATGTCGCTTGACAATAGCTTTCTCCAGTGCGACATCAACTCTATCATAATTTCAGATACCATTAAAAATACTATTCAAAAATTGTTTTCGTTTCACAATATCCAAAGCCATGTTACCGACGGCCCAGTTCGCCTAAACAATCTTGATTCGCGCACCTATCATTTCATCTTACAATCTTGTGATTTCGTCTAAAACAAAATTCGTTCTAAATTGTACCTTATCTCTGTTGTAGCAAGAGTGATTGTGTGGTGATATGTTAGTCAAAATGTACAGTTAGAAATGAATACAGCGGTTGTGAGATTGCAACGCCTAAACCGGGTCTAATGTTAAGAAATTTTGATGGTACCCCAAATAGTCTAAAATTGGTCACATGACTTGTAAAGAAACATCGTGATTGCTGATAAAATTGAGCAGATTGTTAGATCAATCGTTTACAGTTCATCAGCACATTTATCGCTGGTCTTGGAACAATTATAATTACTTTTGGTCTGGGTTAATGCCGATGAACAGACTTGTGCAATCCGAAAGATCCAAGACACAATCTTGGTTTCCTTATGTTAGATTCCCAGACTGTATGTAATTAAAAAAAATAATGTATTTTAGCCTTAGTCTTATTCTTGCTACTTAGTTTTATATGAGTAAAAAATGAGTAGGGTGTATTATCTAGTCTTCATCCTATTATCATAAAGCTTTTAAGATGTTTTTAACATTATCAATTTAAAAAGGAAATTCAAGAATTCTAATCACATTCTGACCATTTGTCATTGATACAGCATTATACTATAGGTATAAATGTTTGAGCCATACGACTTTGTCATTAAAATGAATTCGAGTACTTGATATACTTATACACCAAGGTAAATAAGCCTATTGGATTCATTACCTTACTGATAAGGTAAATCTTTATTCGATTAACAATGACTGCACTGAAACTTGATGAGCTAGTAGAGACACTCACGATTTCTTTTCAATGGACGCATACGTTTTTCATGCACACAGGGCGATCCGGGACCGGGAAACAGTTGCATAGGATATTATGGCTGGTTTCATACTTAGTACATAAGTTTTCAACATTCAAATGTATTATCTCTAGAAAACCAAGGTAGAATAGTAAAAAGTATTGAATTAATTACTCTACTCTTTTCATTTCCACAAGATCTACGATGAAAGTCTCAAGTCCAATTAAAAATGAAGACAGAAACGTAAAGAGATAAATGTACTATTATTAATGTTTATCCAGTTTCGTCATAATGTATTTATCTAAATATTTTTGCTCGTTCCACGAACATTCTGACACCAGACGGACCATTAATTAAGGGAAAAAATGAAGTCTCAAAGCCCCGGAGAGTTCCGCAAAATGTCATGATATCTTGCTACTTAATAAATGAACGCAGACCATCTTTAAGTAGAAAAGAAAATTTGTGATTCATGATGTTTCTTTCTTCTTCAGTTTTGCTTAATAATTTTGAATATTTTGCTTAATATATTCGTTCAACTTCGTTCTCTTGTAATTTCTATCTCATATACACCTACAATATAACCGATAAATATTACTATGCACTTACATTTTAATGCAATTTCATTTCCACATTTCTGAAAATTTGTTGTGTTCTGTAATAAGTTTGTGTCATAAATCTAATTTCGATTGGACCTACATCAAAATGCTGATAAATGATATGATAATGAAAATTTTTCGCCATTTTTTCCAATTGGATTGCACTGTATCATGCATCCGTACAATCAGGGGCCAGGGTGTCCCAGGGGTCCCACTTGAGCTTTTATAATAAATATCTGATGATTACGATCATGATCATTGATCAGTCTTACAAGTCTAGAGGTCACAAACACGAATTCTATATCCAAGGTGTTTGTTTAGTTATCAAATTAGTACATCGTCCTGCCACTTGAAAGTCAATGTACTTACTATCACAATATCACACTGATCACTTTATCGTGCGGAGCGACTACGCGCACTATTGTGACGTCATAAGTTTGTAAACACTTATTGTTCGACTGAAGCGAGCCAGGAGAATGTCTACCACTGTTGAGTTGTAGATTGTGTACAATGTATACACCGGCACTTGTGTGCGTGACGTCATGTTATCCACAGTCTGTGTAGGCTTTAGATAAAATAGCTGACATTGTGAATTACGCGTCCGTGTTGCTACGAGGGTGGCTTCATCTTTGTCTACGGATTTTGCGTAATTAATGATTTTCTTATTTTTCAAACTCCAAGTTTTGCAGTAGCTACAGTGTGCTCGTAATCTCATTATTGATTCATTCCATTTGTAAGACTGCATTATACATGCGCAATTATAGCTGCACATATTATGAGGTTATGAATTAATTGGTCCCAGATGATTTGTCTCTTAAATCTACTTTTCTACTAGTCTTTTTGTATACAGTCAATATAGCGGATTTAGATGTGTAGTATCATCATCTAACATTTCTATTGATAACATGTGTCTTTCTTCCAATAATATTAATGAGATCAATTATTACTTTTTTAAATCAAATATTCAGTTACCTGGGAATAGAACTAACGATCTCCTTAGCATTAGAACGAACTGATTCGCGATGCAGAAATCTATTATACCTCGCGTCAAAGTCAAAGTTATGAATATGTATGATCAAAACACGTGGTAGATGACTTGCTTCACAATGCGTTGGAAATCGATCCTAGAGTTAAGGCCACGTTACGCCACCACGTGCCTGTCTACTCAGCACCTTAAAAAGACAACTGAGAAAGTAGTGGGTGTTTGAATCCACGCAAGCACTTTGCAGAAATTGATTGAATCATACTCGGAACTAACTTTCTATGTTAATTTTTTATTTGTATTAAATTGTTCGTCTTTTACTCATTTCCTCAGATTTTTTTTGCGTCATCTAAATATATCGGTCTATATCTCGACTCACTATGGGACCAGAAGCTTCTCTAGACTTGGAAGTTAGATTTAGACCACCACCCTTGTCCCGATCAGGTGCATGAAATAAGTACTGTTTATAGCCTATAATATATCCCACTAGCATATATAGCAGCAGTGATGGCCTCGAGGTTTAGGCGCGCGGTCGAGAATTTCGGCGGTCGCAGGTTCAAACCCCAGGCACACACCTCTGACTTTTCGAAGTTATGTGTGTATTCACAATAAATTATCACTTGCTTTAACGGTGAAGGAAAACATCGTGATAAAACCTGCACACCTAAAAGTTCTTAGGAATTTCTTAGGTGTGTAGTCCGCCAACCCGCACTAGGCCAGCGTGGTGGACTAAGGTCTAAACCCTCTCAGTTGTAGAGGAGGCCCGTGCCCAGCTGTGGGACGTATATGGGCTGATGATGATGATATCCCACTATTGGGCAAGCACCTCCCTCTGTTTCTTTTACTCCTCTCTCGTTTGCCACGTCGCGTAGGACCAGAGTAACCTTAGAATATTCTCTAATTAAATTCTCTAAGAAATTCAGCGTTCAGAAATTTTTCGTCACCGTCTATTTTGTTTTCGCTAACAAAATTCACAATAAAAAACATGTTAAATACCCAAGCTCAATGCCTCGGCTACTTTACGCATTTGTACAATAGTGGATAGGGTGTCGACATGGGGTGCGCGGGGAGGGGTAGAAGCACTACAAAGGGAGCAGACAACGCCGACGGCCCGCGGCTGCAATGAAAATTACTTACACGTACTCTGTGGGATGGGAGATAGACGCAAAGGGTGCTGCCACCTCATCTAGGGGGGGGGGGGGGGTTTCGACAACTACGACAGACTGCCTCACCATTGTCTATGGGCGCACTAACTGTGTTATAGTACGTTTAGTTTTCATTTACAGTCGGGTACTTGGAAAAACAGAAGTGGGGCGTATAAAGAGTGATATAGAAGTTAGTAATGTTTACGAAATAATTAAAATACACGCAAATACAACGACCAAACCTATGATTAGGCAGTATTTGATAAAAATAATTTTATTACCATTGACGACGTTCAAAATTGCAATAATTTATAGGTACAGAACGGAAATGCTGTAATTTATAATACTACGCTAAGACAGGCTTAATCGCGGAGCGCTAGACTAACTATGCATCTCTTAGTTAAGACCGTAACAACGTAGATTGTATTGGCGTTTTCAATTAAGGTAGATTATAGTACTTGCCTAGTTAGCCTAGTTTAAACAGAAAATAAATAGGATCAAGATATAAAATTAATGATGAATGAAAATAGTAGCTCGCTTCAAATGTATATTGTTTTTTGCTCATTGTACAAAATATGTACAATAAAAATGCATCATGTTGCTCTTCCGAAAGTTCATTTTGCCTTTTCAATTTCATTACCTACCAGTCAATCTTAGCGTGAAGATTAGATCTTAATTATCCTTTTTTTACGGCAACTATTGCACCTAATGTTAACGTGAGTTACTATAAATATGTCGGTCATCGGTCGCTATTAATATGCCGGACTGCGAACGGTCTGCGAACCACACCGTGGTTACGTCTAGAAGGTAATAGTTGGGTTCACACCTAATATACATTAGTTGTCGTGGTATGGCACATCCTACCACAATCTGAAACTATTTCATAACACATCGTAAATTCTATGCGTCACTATTGTTATCCATCAAGGACAAATATCGGCCGTAATGCGATCAATAATGACATCCTATTGAAGTATTATCTAAAACTGGCTGTTATCCGCAACACCGTTTGAGAAACTGTAGATATCAAAACATATGTTTTATTGCTGCTTCGCTTCTATTGGTCGTAGCGTCGTGAATGTGATATGTAGACCTGTGGGTCTACATATCTTTCATTTCTTTCTGTGGAACAGCTGAATAAGATTAGAAGGGAAATAGACAGTATTTTGTATGGGGACGTGTGTCGCCGCTTGACTTGTCACCTATTTATTCTACTACGGTTACACGACCAATGATAAAAATTTCAAACAAAAATGAAGGGCTGCTATTGGTTGTCAGACATTTGTAAAAGTCTTGAAATTACACGCTACGCCGTGTCAAACATATGATAGTCTAATCGTAGGTTTGGCATACTGACATTTTCTTTTTAGTCTTATTCAACTGTTCTGTGTGTAGACCATTGCCTTTCTCGACGAATGGACTATTCAACACAAAAATATATTTTCAATTCCACCAGTAGTTCCTGATATAAGCGCTTTCAACCAAACAAAATCTTCAACTTTATATATTATTGTATAATATATTGACTAGGTATCTACGTTTAGAATTCTATTCTAAATAGTTGTTGCTCGCAACTCCGTGCGAATCATTAGACTTCAAAAGGAATATTCTTTCCCCGATTTAGCCACATGTTCCGTTCCTACTCCGGTTCTTTTGGTCGTAACGTGATATTAGCCGATAGCTTTTCTCTATAAATGGGATATCCAACACTGCAAAAAAATTTCAAATCGGACCAGTAGTTCCTGAGATTAGCGCGTTTAAACAAATAAACAGGCTCTTCAATTTTATTAATATTTAGGGGCATTTAAATTTTATGAATAAACCATTTGGGGTTTATTTATTCCGGAAATAATGACTTCGATTTATAAACAGTGTGAAATAATATCGATAAGTATTAATAAGCATCTTATCAAAATTCAAAACGAAATGAACTGAAGTGAATTAATCTTGTGGTTTTTGTAAAGTTAACACGCAGATAAGATTGCGTCTCGAGACAACAAAACACCCAACAACTGTTTTCACTTTGGTTCTGAAAATATTCATTACTAAGTTCGCAAACATCGCTATCGTGTATCTGTCTTTAGATAAGCTTTTACCACAGAGCCAAGTATGTTTAGTTACGGTTGTAATTTTGTTCAAATTATTTAAGAGGTGAGATCTTAAACATCGTTAAAAAACTTGCACACCTAAAAGTTATATTTTAAGTTAAAGGGAACTTCTTAGGTGTTATGTCCGATAACTTGCATTAGGCTATAGTGATGGACTAAGGCCTAACCATACTCAGTGGTACAGGAAAACGCCCAGTAGTGGGACGTATATGGCCTGATATAGATAGAGTAGTACAGATAACATCACAAAAAGTAGTTATGATTAAAATTAGCCACATTTAGTCATTGAATATGATTGCTTTTTGATTGATTTCTTTAATGTGTATTCACATATAATACATACTCCCAACATACAAAGAAGCCGTACCTAAAAGCCGTAGATTCTCAGCATTTTGTACTTTACGACTGCTGCAGTTTTCCAACGATCGTGTTTTGTTTATTTTATACAGGGACATTAAAATAACTGCCAAATAGAGAGTAACTATTAGGATAGCTAGCGAGTAACTATCAACATAACTATGCCAATACTTCTTTATTGGATATAGGAGCAAAATAGTTAAAAAAAATATGTCTGGTGATGTCAATAGGACAATTATATCCTCCGCATCTGCATCCGCATATTCGCATTTGCATCCGTTTTCATGAGTGTTATTTTATTACCTACATGATTAGCTAACCACTATACTACACAGCAATTCTTACAGACTTTGTATAAGTTACACGACTCGCGCAAATGTCTTAAAATTCGTATAAGCCCGATAGTAAACAGTGAGTCACGTCTACTACGCAAGTTTAGCGCGTCGTGTGTATCGCTCAGTCGTCGCCCTTACACTTGACAGACGCGCCTGTCGCCGCACGGTTGTCGTTCGTGGAGTCGTGACGCCCGCCGCACGTCGCCTGCCGCCGGCGACACGTTGCCAATTATATTGCACGTTAGTGAATAGTGACTGAGTTTTCGTGTTTGTGCGTGTCAATTGAGGATGTGCGATTGTCCCGTGGAAGCTTAGTGACATTCATATAAGGTAATTGCAATTTTTGATATATACACGTTGATAATGTAGTTAGTAGTGCTATTTTTAATTCAATTTATAGCTTCTGAAGCATGCAGGAAGACCTAATTAATACAAGGATGTTAGCGCTTGATTCTCTCCGAAGGTACATTCCGCTTTTGCTTTATTTTGTTTTCTCGTTATTTTTCATCCTTTAGGGAAAAAAGCGTTTTATAAATATCATGTTGCCCTTTTTCATGGTTTGTTTTACACGGTTACAATAGTGCAACGGTAATTAATTAAAATTTTGTTTTGTTTGGTATAGTGTATTATGTATATCACTGGATGAAGTCATGGGGAAAACCTCAGGCTAGCCGGGTTTTTTAATTCACTTGGAAATGCACGTTAATGTTGCCAGACGATAAGGATTAATAAAATGCTTTTTGACCCATAATTCTGGGGTTTATTAGCCTAGTCTTGACGCTCGGTTTGATTTGAAAATGGAATTTCAGGTTGAAATCTTCTTAAATACATTTAAACGTGTTTCTTGATATTATAATTTTATAATGTTAGTGGTAAGGTCATAGGTACATGACGTTGGTCTAGCTCGGCTCCAAGTCTAAGAAATACTTGGAGGAAAATTCTTGATTTATGCAGTTTTCCTCACGATGTTTTGCTTCACCGTTCAAATACTAGATATTATTAAATTAATTATGAGCAGATATTACATTATATTCTTTATTATATTGCCCTCTTTGGTTTTTAATCAAAAAAATATATTTTGAGTGTAGGCATGCTAACTGCTGATCCCAATAGAAAGTTCGTACTTCGATTCTTCATAGAACACATTGCAATTCAGTCTCCTTATTCGTAAACTAGGTTTGTAGTGTACTCGAACAATCATGAATAATGGAAGAATGCACTTTAGTAATACTCATCATCAGATCATACCTACTCGATGTATAAACGTACGTCTTATTGGATAGCTAAGCCAAGGGTAATTCCTTAAGTCTTGGTTCTAATGTCGTAAAATTCTTAGGAATTCTCAGTTGTAGAGGGGGCCCGTGCCCAGCAGAGGACGTATATGGGCTGATAATGATGGTGCTAAACGTTCGTACCATGTTTAAATTTCGTTAAACGCACAATATTTCACGTATAAATACAGCCAAGGTGATATCTCAACTACTGAACAATCGTTTTAAGGTCCAATATCTTCCAAACGTAGAGGTTTTTAACCAGAAGTGAAACGTATATAGTCTGATATGAATTAAGTTAGGTTGGTTTACTTAGTAAAGAGTTGAAGGCATAAACTACCCGTAATATTTTCATACGTTTATAAAATGATTTATTACGTTGAAAAGGGTCACCGGTCTATTAAGTCCATTGTGCGACATAAAATACCTACATCTAAGCCTTAGACTCACAATCAGGGCTGTAATCATGTTTGATGGCCTTACTCAATCCCCCAATAATCGTAAATGCTAGACTGAATTAGGTAATACGGCCCGTTTAGTTTATTGGACAATAAGTAGGGATTAATCTTGTCCTTTTATGTTCAGTGACTATTCTTCTTTAAATGGTGTTTAAAATATGTGTTATTTTATTAAAGTAATTTAACTTTGTCATTTGTCGTCTTGTTATTACGAGTATAACTATGTGATCATAAATATTGTGCCGTAAAATCTGTTGATTGGCTTAACCTTGGAAATGAAATAAATTATATTTTTCTTGCATCTTACTTTTTAAATCAAATATAATAATTGTGTAGGAATATTACAAATACGTAAAAAGAAAGGAAGTAAATTCGCAGGCACTGTCCGTAGACCAGTATTTAATTTATCAATATAATAAGCATGTTTTTCAACTAATTGATGGCGCCTCAAGAAGTCCAAATGAAAAATGAATTGAATAATCCGACTTGTTTCAATTTCACGAGGCCATTCACACGTACAGACAAAAATAATCACGTACAGCGTTGTTGTTTACGTCCGTAATATCCGGACAAAGAATTGGACACATGTATCAACCAAAAGACTAAGAGACAATGTCTTTGTTTAATTTATCAGATCATGAATCTTTTATCTCCATACATTCACGACAAAGTGACCGCATTGGCATTTGATAGTAAGTTCAGTGTTGTCTAATTAGGTACGTATTTCAACAAGTCGTCACAGTTTTGCCGCCCTAACCGTGACCTCTAAACGCGACATACTTGCCTAGGTCACGTAGTAGTAGTAGGTCACGTAAGGTGTCTGCTAAGAGGACGTGATTTCCTACCACTAAAATATTGTTACAATGTTTTGTTTCCAAACTCCTCCTGTTTATAATCTTCTGATTAAATTCATCATCATCAGCCCATATACGTTCCACTGCTGGGCACGGGCTACAACTGAGAGGGTTTAGACCGTAGTCCACCATGCTGGCCTAGTGCGGGTTGGCGGACTACACACCTAAGAAATTCCAAGAACTTTTAGGTGTGCAGGTTTCATCACGATGTTTTCCTTCACCGTTAAAGTACGCGATAATTCATTGTGAATACACACATAACTTGGACAAGTCAGAGGTGTGTGCCTGGAGTTTGAACCCGCGACCGTCGAGATTCTCCACCGCGTACCTAAACCTCGAGGCCGCCACGACTTAAATTCGTTGCGTGGTAAAAAAAAGCTAGATTCCCATAGAGAATCGCTGAGCTTTACTGCTCGGTGTCATTTCTGTACAAGCCATTATCGAAATTGGTGTACAGGAGATGCAGTGGTGGATGTGTGGTAGGATAGTCTCTAAAATGTTTCCATTATAGCTATTAATCTAACATACACAATCTTACGCCTGTATTCCTCGAGCAAAGGTGCATTTCTGAAACCACAATTCGCATGGTATGTATCAATCCTACGATCAGGGAGCGAACCTATTGCCGTTTTTCGGGCACATTTCCATACTCCGTGCTTCTACTGAGAATTTCCTAATGGAAAAATCACAATACCAATTTGCCCGACCCGAGAATCGCGCGGCACGATAACACGAGGCAGTCATTTAATTTAATTGAAACTATAAGTTGAGTATACAGGTCGTATAGAGTACAAACAGCCGGCTTTATAAAGGACGTAGGCTGTTTGTAAAGCTAACGCTAAGCCACGACCAAAGCCGTATAAATGCAACTACATTTCATACAATAAGTGAAAGGTTGTAAGGATTGATCTATTTTAGTATGGTGCGATTGATTTCTTCACGTATTTTCTATTAATTAATACAGTTCTACATTATACTGTTTTGGAATTAGACTTCAATTACTTTTGAGATTCATAAACTAAACAAAATAATACATTATCTTCACATAATATCGTAATCGCTGATAAATAATGAATAAGTCGAAATAGCCTCAACGTTTAGGCACGCTGTCGAGAGTCTCGGCGGTCGCGGGTTCAAACCCCAGGCACACACCTCTGAAGCCTTTATGCTGGAGTCGTGCGGTCCATGGCCCTGTACGGGTGTCCCGTGTGGGCCAATTCCCTCGGCGCTCGCTGCGTCCGCCTGCTGCGTCGTCCGCAGCGTATGGTGGCGCAGCGAATCGTTAGAGGGTACCGCACGATTTCGCACGAGGCGGCCTGTGTTTTGGCGGGTACTCTGCCCTGGGAGCTGGACGCCCAGGCCCTCTCGTCAGTGTTTTTCTGGCGGGAGGAGGCGTTCCAGCGATCCGGACAGAGACCGGCTCCAAGAGAGGTCGAGGCCATGTTGGCCTCCTTCCGCAGTGCCGCCGTGAAGGAGTGGCGTTCCAGGCTGGAGAGTCCAAGTGCGGGCGTGGCGACCGTCGCGGCAGTGCGACCTGTCCTCCAGCAGTGGATGGACAGGCGCCACGGTGCGCCGACCTTCCGATTGACACAGGTGCTCACCGGGCACGGCAGCTTCGGTGCGTACCTGTGTCGCATCGTCGGAGTGGAGGAGTCCGCCGTGTGCCACCATTGTGGCAACTGCCGTGAGGAAACGGCCCAGCACACGCTGGAGGAGTGCCCAGCCTGGGACGAGGAGCGCAGCGCTCTCGTAGCGGTCGTAGGGAGCGACCTCTCGCTGCCGACTGTGGTCGCCGCCATGGTCGGCAGCCGGAGGTCATGGAAAGCTATGCTCTCCTTCTGCGAACGTGTCATTTCGCAGAAGGAGAGCGCGGAGCGGGATCGGGAGCAGACCGATCCCGCTCGTCGCAACAGGCGACGTAGGAGGCGCCGGGTAAACATCTAGCCCGGCGCCCAGAGGCCACGCGGGGCCGCCGTCCCTACCTTGGCGGCCCCCGAGGAGGAACAAAAAATCCTTTTGCCGTGCCTTTTGGCACCGCGCAGAGGCGGTCCCGGGTCAATCCATAGCTCTGGCTTCAGGGTATTCCGGGGCCGTCTCGCTGAATGCGCTGATGGTGGCCATCGCGGGGTTTTTAGTCGGTATTACGGCGCAATTATTTTTGGTAGGGACCCGGCCCAGCGGCCGTCCGCAACAACTACGGGCGGTAACATCTATGCTGGGTCGGAAGGCGCCGGTGAGTCCGACACACCCTCGCCCCTCCGGGGGTGGGATGGTCCGTAAATGGATTTTCCCCGCGGGAAAAAAAAAAAAAAAAAAAAAAAAAAAAAGGCACACACCTCTGACTTTTCGAAGTTATGTGTATGTATTCACATGAATTATCACGTACTTTAACGGTGAAGGAACACATAGTGAAGAGACCTGCACACCTATAAGATTTCAGGAATTTCTTAGGTGAGGAAAAACAGTATAGTAGCGCATTTATTGGTTGAATGAAGATGACAGACATCTGAAATGTAATTTAAAAAAAACTCTTAAAAAGTCGTGTTAGTATCGTATATAGTATGTCAGAATCGTAAAAAAAGCAGTGATGGCCTCGAGGTTTAGGCGCGCGGTCGAGAATTTCGGCGGTCGCAGGTTCAAACCCCAGACACACACCTCTGACTTTTCGAAGTTATGTGTGTATTCACAATTAATTATCACTTGCTTTAACGGTAAAGGAAAACATCGTGATAAAACCTGCACACCTAAAAGTTCTTAGGAATTTCTTAGGTGTGTTGTCCGCCAACCCGCACTCGGCCAGCGTGGTGGACTTAGGCCTAAACCCTCTCAGTTTAGAGGAGGCCCGTGCCCTGCAGTGGGACGTATTTGGGCTGATGATGATGATGTCAGAATCGTAGCTTGAGGTATTCAATAGTCTCCTCCGATCTCCATTCCTACGTGTGAGTGATATAGGTATCTCTCAAATGAAAACAAAAAAACTGTCTAATGTCTAATTGTTTCGAATAGACAGACAATTGTAGTGTTCCCACTCGCAATATTTGGCCTCCACTTCAGTTAACATCAGATCCCAATACGGTCACGTGACACGCCAGTATATAAACCAAGGTCGCGACCTTCAAACTCCCAGTGTAAAACATGGAATCCGTAAGGACGAAGTCGGTCCACTTTAGATCCAATTAGCAAATTCACGTGGATTATTTAAAGCCAATTAACGGTGTTCTGTGAAGTTACAAATACTGCCTAGTATTTGTATTGTAATAAATGTTTCTGATGAATAAGAACTTCTTGTCTTACATGTAATAAATATATATATATTTCGAATACCTCAAATTCAATGAAAGACTTATCGTACACACATGTTTGTTACCAATTACTTTAGGAAATATTTTCATATTAATAGTTATTATTTGCCAGCGATGCAAATATTTTGATGACTGTCTACGTGGTACAATTGACTAAAACCCGCCAATGGCATAAAAGGCAGCGGGTTTTATCTCCACACAAAGACATATTGTGTTATTGTAAATTATTCAAACAAAAACGAAATTCGTTGCGTAAATACTATTTCCATAACAATTTCTTATTTTTCATGTTGAATTTTCTGCATATTCAAGAGAAGAAGTTAAGTTTTAAATATGCAAATAAACTCTAAACGTCAATAAAATTTTCATTTTCACGAAGCATTTGAAGTTTATAATTTTAACACACGAACATTAAACAGAAAAGTGTTCATTCCCAGCTTTATATCCCACTCGGTGCCTTTCAACAATAAAGGGTACTCCTAGGTTGTTGTCCTCTAAAAACATTATGCAGTCAAAAATATATCATAATTCCATAAAATGTTGTGTATTTCTCTAAAATGAATTAGCATAATCCGTTGAATTGAATAAGCGAGTTCGTTCACACTGTGCTATCGGTCGACGCAATTGTTATATGAGCATACATCTACCAGTTTTAATACAATGAAGGTCGTTCACATCCTATCATTTTCTCTATGTACATAATTGTATTATTTGCATTTAGGACTTTTGAATTTAATGGTTTATCTTCTATCATTGTGCTTTAAGATTTTTTTATATCACAGTTATCTAGACACACACTTAAAGATCTTTAAAAATATTGATACTTTCCTATTTCAAATATCAGACTAAATATTGTTTTTTCATTATGGGAAAAATAAAACAAAATCTGAAAGGTGTTTCACAAATTTTTTTTTCCTGTATCGTAGATATCGTTATGCTAGTGGCAGTAGATACATCTAATAGTTATTTAGAAGTCTAAAATGTTACTATTCTAGCAGTTAATTAGTTTAATATATACATGTAATCATCTCCTTCAAGCTCACTCAAATTAATATAACTTTTATAAATTTTTGATAGCAAGGCACTACCGCTATTGTTTACTACCGTTGTCGAGCTATAATCTGTCGAATAGTATTTCGATGAACACGTTTTCACCTTCATATAACATTGTATTTCCTAATCGTAGCGTGATGAAGCATCACAGTAGAATTGTATTATGCCTCGTGAATAGACATTGTACCCTTTCGCTACTTAATATTTTATCCGTACAATACTGTAGTTACTATTGATTGCAAAACGGTTTCTTGTTACTGCCAGTATAAAAAAGTTTTAAAATACCATTCCTATGAATCGATGATGAATGTATTTTCCTTGAAAAGGTTTATTATTTTCCTAATTTGACTAAGCGTTTATTTATGAGAGGTATCACCTCATTTAGAGTAGCACACAACAGTTTTCTAAGCCCCAGTAACATTCATTCTGCGTATGTTAAATGTATGTTTTGTTGATGACATGGTTTGATCAATCTAGTGTTTTGTTGTTGACAGATGCCCCGCGCCCGGGACGAAATGCAAGTGAACGTGGCAGGACTAAGGAGGAACATCAAAAACCTTGCGCACAACTATTCCGATGCCCAGGTCAGTAATAAATATATTTCTTGAAATTTTGGCTTCTCTCTGATGGTTGTTCAATGATTTTGTATATTAATGTAAATAAATATGGAATCTTTTGGTCTGAAAAAAAAAACTTATACCACGTTCAAATTACGTATTATAATTATGAAAGAGTATGCAAATAGCTCTTTACAAAGAAAAAAATCAAGAAGTAGATAAAAGAAAATAAAGAAGTCTAAAATAATGAGGTATTGATTATATTATGTCATCTCTAAATCACCCTGGAGATCTCACTACTGGGCTTTAGCAACAAATTAGAGGCGTCAGTTCTTAGTCCACCACGCCAGCTTAGTACTGGTTGGCTACTAAACACCAAAGAAATTCCCAAGAACTTTAATGTGTTGTAATTTCCTCACGACGTCAATCCTAGTTTGTGGATCATGTTAATTACAGGTTAAAGTGCGCGAGGCGACCTCCAACGACCCATGGGGCCCGTCGAGCACCCTCATGGCGGAGATCGCCGACCTGACGTACAACGTGATGGCGTTCACCGAGATCATGCAGATGATATGGAAGCGGCTCAACGACCACGGCAAGAACTGGCGGCACGTGTACAAGGCTCTCGTGCTGATGGAGTACCTCATCAGGACTGGCAGCGAGAAGGTCGCCATGCAGTGCAAGGAGAACATATTCGCGATACACACGCTCAAGGACTTCCAGTACATGGAAGAGGGGAAGGATAAAGGTAATGAAAATTGGTATCCTCAAAAATGTTGCCTTCATTTGACAATTTAATTAAGCGTTTCGTGTACCTTGTAATATACCAACTGTAGGAGACCACGGATCCTGCCCTGTGGCAAGGGGGCGTTAGAATCCCACCACGGTATCCCCTGCCTGTCGTAAAAGACGACTCAAAGGGGCCCTTGGGGTCGCTGGGCGCGCTGCGGGGGCGGCGCGTCCTCACTGAAAGTGACCCCGAGAGGGGCGGCGGCACTGTGGCCTGTGTACGTCGCGGGCGCCCATTCACAACCAGGGCGCCCGAACCAAGCTAGTGGGGGTGCAACTGCGCCCCCTACAACTCCGAGACGGCCGAGACGTTTACGTCTCGGAGGCGCACCGGGCGGCTGCGGCATTACGGTTGGCGCTTCTCGCCAACGTACCGTGGTCGCCCCACTCGGCGCGGAGATGGCCACCGGGGGGTTTTGGTCGGTATGCCGGTTTAGGGATATTGTTAGGGACCCAGCCCGGCACTAACACCTGCGCGGACATGACGTCGCCGTGCGCCGGGCTGGAAGACCGGTGACCCCGACATACGCTTCCCGCCCCCCCTCCCCCGGGGCTGGCGGGAAGTAGAGCCATAAACAGCTTTCCCCTCGAGAACAAAAAAAAAAAAAAAAAAAAAAAAAAAGGAGACCACGGATCGGCAAACATAGTGCAGGACACCTTCTCGCTAAGTTGGGTGACGATATACGCAAGATGGCTGGTAGCGATTGGATGAAGAGGGCCGAAGATCGAGGCCAGTGGCGTGATGTAAGAGAGGCCCACATCTGTCCAGCATTGGACGTGAGAAAGGCTGTTGATGTTGATGATGATGAGGAAATTTTAAAATAAAAATAATATGTTGAAAAGTAATTTATTATAAGGGCAAATGTAAGAGCCATTACTTCATTCCAGAAAATATTTCACTTAAGACTAATTTATTAGCCTATTATAAAAATCTTTTAGCAAAAATGATTCAACGACACGTCCAATTTAATTCCAGGGCTGCACGTCCGCGAGAAGGCTAAGCAGCTGGTGAACCTGCTGAAGGACGACGAGCGGTTGAAGAACGAGCGCGCGCGGGCGCTGAAGGCCAAGCAGCGGTTCGCACAGAGCGCCAGCGCTTTCGGGAGCGACGACGCGCTCGATACTCCTTCTAGTCCTACCTTCCCCGCGGTCAGTCCAGTCTTAATACGTTTAACCTTTACGTAGTGCGGGTAGTTATAACAATATCGACAACTGTATACAAGCTGTAAAACGTCATTACCTACTGCGTGATATCACAGGGCAAGAAACGCCCCTAATTGCTTCTTGTTTCCGCCGCACTGTCTGGTAATATGCTAAATTAGACGGAGAAAAAAAAAATTGATTTTTATCCAGAATAAGCGTGTGCGATAGTTTCGAGGTTACTCGCTCTAGCTACGAACAATAAGAAATAATAGCCATAACGGCTCTTATTACTTGGATCTATTTGGAGCACTTATCATCAGATCGAATCTATTTGGAGCATTTACCATCAGACGCCAATGGTAATTTTTCATACACACATTCATACATACACACTCACGCCTGAATCCCACATGGATAGGCATAGACAATTGAGTGAAACAAGCTACAATCTCGACACCTTTATTGCCGTCATTGGTCATTTTGGCATTTCAAAATTTAAAAAAATACTTACCTCCATTTCAGCTGGCCGGCGACTCCTCAGAGTGGTGTGGGCGCACGAGCCGCGAGGGTCGCGACAGTCACGACGGGCGCGAGGGTCGGGAGGCGCGGGAGGCTCGCGAGGCGGAGCTGGCGCGCCCCCTCACGGCCGGCGAGGAGGAGCTGCAGCTGCAACTGGCGCTGGCCATGTCGCGCGAGGAGGCGGAGAAGGAGGAGCGACGCAGACGATCCGACGACGTGCGTCTGCAGCTCGCCATCAGCCAGTCGCAGCAGGACTTCCAGACTGTGCCGTCAGTATCTCTTTAATATACATGTCCGCCAACCCGCACTAGGCCAGCGTGGTGGACTACGGCCTAAACTAAGTTGTAGAGCAGGCATGTGCCCAGCAATGGTATCTCGTATATGGGCTGATGGTGATACATGTAAATGACAGGATTAATGCGTGTGAGGAGTTGAGATGATAGAAAAGATTACTATGGTTTAGTGTACAGAAAATATGTTTGGTGACCACCAATCATGAATAGAAGGACTGGAAAAGAAATGTGGGAAATTCTAGGATAAAAACTGCATTGAATTGCAGTAGTATGTGTGGTAACTAAGCTGGACGTTAGTGGGTAGTCCCAATCAAAGATATTCTGTTATTTTGATTGTGTCAAAAACGACTTTCCTCACATTCAAATTCGCCCAACAAACAAAAGAATGCTTTAAAAAATTATGTCCTATAAAGCTATCACAGACAATCAAGAGTTTCCTTGTTACCCTATGAAAATAATCCTTACCCAACTTTCCCGGTCCAGCTCCCACCTTCCAAACCATTTGCCTCCCGTGACTGAAGAGCCGTTATCACTAGAGGTTTGGCAGGCCACATGGCCCCACAGTGACTACACTATACAGTCCCCTGACACCAGCCCTCGCTGCTGGCTTGGCTGCTGTGCTTATCTCCACCGGGATGCAGAGTTAGTGCTGCAGATGTGCATTGTAGTAGTGAATAAATATTTTAGACATGTAGTTTATGTATTATGCTTGTAAGTTGTGTGTAAGTTAGTAATTTAGTATAAATTATACCAAAAATTATCTGTGCATTGATCCTCACTTTAAATGAGACAAAATAAGTCTATAATATTGACCAATTTTATAGTTACTGGAGGTTTGTATTGAATCAATCTGGTAATAAAATTGCAAAACTTTTTTTTATACATCCAATGCCATCCAATTGTAGTGAAGATCACATAATAGGCGAAAATTAGTATCATAAAAAAATGTATGTATGAGAAGTACTTTCATAACCAAGTATAACTAACTCTAAAATGTTGTATACAGGGGCTCCTCTGAGAAGAAGGCTGATTCATCCCAGTCGCATCTACTAGACCTGCTGGACGTGAACTTGTCGGGCGCCGCCCCCGCCCCCGCGCCCGCGCCCGCACTCGACCCCTGGGCCATCACCTCGCCCAGGCATGCGCAGGTACACACACTTACATAGTTACATCACATCTATACCATTTGAGGCTGCTGAGCTTTGGAATACTTAGGATGAAATTACATCCAATACTGTGTTTTCATAGATATTTCTTATATACAGGGTGTATTCAGACCGTGATCGGAAACAAAGGCAGGCAGACAACTTCAATTTTTAATTTTTTGTTGTGATTTTATTTAACACTAGGGTCTGAATATACCCTGTATATTTATAGTAAAACAAGATCATACGACATTACTATGCCAAATTGTTTTGAAATGCAATACACATTGTAATCTCAAAATAGGAGATACTATCGAACGACACTAAAGCGGGATATTCTAAAGTCTAATTTCTTTTTTCAATTACTGTCAAGAGTTTATTGGAATTTTATTTCATTAGCGGCCTACGTGTTTGGATTTCGGTACATTTGCTGATTCTATGGTAAGGAATTGAGACACATTGTGATTTTACGTAGAATATGGTAACATATCGATGCTAGTTGTGTTTTTTCAAAGGTGTGTGGATTTCGACAGTAAAAAAGCCAAGTACTTACCACAACCATTATATTATGATTAAAAAAATATTATCCACCTCATATACATCGTAATTTGGTAATGCTAATATACATATAAACAATTAATTCTGTCAACGATTTTGGGCCATGAACTATAATAATATTCTGTACTTAGTAAGTACTAGTAAATATTTTTTTCATTTATATCAATGTATTTTAAGGCTTGAGGAAGTTTTTTCATTTATAATTTTCATACTTGGACGTTGGATAGAATAGGATGCGGTTTTTCTGTTTAGCTAGTATACCCTTTATACTGAAAAATTCATTCATGTCTGAATCCCCTATGGAAAAGTCATAAGATATGAGTATTTCAATACGCAAATCCAACCAGTTCATCATTTATGAAAAACTATGTATGTATATCTATTTTTTTGTCCTTATTGTTTCCATAATTATTTTAATATTGTGTTTGCAGGAGACGTCGTCGGACGCGTGGTCCGGCGTGGGCAGTCCGGGCGCCACGTCCATGCCCTCGGGCTCCGCGCCCGCCCCCACGGACCCCTGGGCGCCCGCCGGACCTGACCCCTGGGCGCCACTCGCTATGGTAACATATGGCTGCTTTTTTATTCAATAGAAAAAAGTCTTACTTTTAAAAGACTTATAAAACAAATTGGGACAAAATCACTTTGAAATGAATGACTGCCTCATGGTCTCGCGGCACAAGTATGTGCCGTGCGATCTAGGTCCTGGGTTCGATTCCCGGGTCGGGCAAAGTGTTATTGGGTTTTTCCATTAGGAAATTCTCAGTAACAGCACGGAGTCTGGAAATGTGCCCGAAAAACGGCAATAGGCTCGCCCCCTATTACGTGGGACTGATACATACCTGGCGAAATGTGGGTGCAGAAATGCACCTCTGCCTACCCCTTCGGGGAATACAGGCGTGAGTTTATGTATGTATGTATGTGAAATAATTGTATATCTATTATGTAGGGTAGTATTGTGGAAAATTTTAAACACCAGCCTCATCTCATCTCTGCATCACCCTAAGTTCGACTATAAGAGAATGCCTTAGTCATGAAGTCCACCTATACAAACTGGTATAATGTGTAAATAAATAAATAATAATATAGCACTTATGACATGTTATAGAAAAAAGAAAATTGATTGAAATATAAGTGGCAGAAATACACTAGTCAATATGTTTAATGGATTCAGCTTATTTGAAATTATTTGTATGAGGTTGATTAAAAACAGCAATACACCTTTATGTATTACTACAGTTGGTTAGTTATTAATAATCTCTTGCAAAGTGATAATGAATCCAGATGCTGATACACCACCTCTCTAATTAAAAATGAATATCATTAATGTACTCTATTATGCAAATTTTTTTTGTAACTATGGGCTCCACTCTGACCAAAAAAGAATGGTGTTATACAGTTCCATGAAATAAAGAACGTAATATACATATACATGGTGTTAATGTTGCAGAGCAAGTCCCCGGCGTCGGTGCTGTCGTCTCCATCTTCTTCAGAGCTGGAGCAGTTCGACGCGCTGTCGCAGCGCCACCCCAACCACAACAACAACCCAGACACAGACCCCTTCGACCTCACCGGACTGGGTAACCATTCATCATTATTCATATACTACCACTTGCCAATGTGCTCGTGTAACTGATGGTTAGGGAATACAGTCCAACTGGTGTGGAGACTGGTGGGAAAAGAATTGTCTTTTACTACTCGATCTAATTATGTTGGTGTGTTAATATCAAATTAACAAATTTGATGCATTGCGGTTAAGTTATTTTTAAAGTTATTTTACATAATTAATGATTGAATACTGTTGTGTTCCAGGTGAGAGTTTGTCTCCAAAGCCGGCGGGTGCGACGAACTCCATGGGCGTGAAGAAGTCTCCGTCGGCGTTCCTGGGGGAGAACTCGTCGCTCGTGAACCTGGAGCGCCTGCTGCAGCCCGCGCCCGCCACGCCCGCGCACAACCCCTTCGCGCCTGAGGCCTTCGCACCCCCGCAGCCGGTCAGTGCCCCCCCATATTCCTACTTATTCACACGTTTTAATTTTACATGATATTGTACCGTTTCCAGTCGGTAAATTATAATAAAGCCTATATGACCTATAAAAAATACTGAGTAAAAGTGAAGGTTGCCTTGTCAAATCTGTAGTAAAAATGTATACGTGCGTGCGTGCGTACGTACATGCGTGCGTGTCAGAGAAAGGCTTTAGGTGGTGTGAAGTACTGTTAGGTAATTCCATAGAAAAATTTCATCAGTAGTGTTAGTCTGGACTTAGGCACGATAAGCGATGATAGACTCAGCCTCCATTGCATTGTAATTTAAAAACCAAACTAGTAAAATTTGAAGGAATCTCTACTAATCCACTCCGAAGTATGGGCTCCAGAGAGTACATATAAATGTATGATGATATCCCCAGGCTCGGCCGTCGATGAACGAGTTGAAGCAGCAGCAGCTGGGCGTGTCGATGGGCGGGTTCCCCGGCGCGATGCCGCTGGCCGTGTCCCCCGCGCCCCCGGCGGCGCTGCCCCCCGTGCTGCCCCCCGCGCTGCCGGCCGCGCTGGCGGACCCGTGGGCCCCGGCGCCCCCGGCGGCGCGCGCCCCGTCGCCGTGGTCGCCGCAGCACGCGGCGCCGCACAGCCAGCTGCAGCGCCACACGCCCAACCCGTTCCTGTCCTAGCCGACGCACGCACTGCTCAGTAACCAGGGTAATTACTATCCAACTCTAAATTACCACAATCACATACCTGTAAACTGTTTCATAATTAAACTACAAGATAGTGCACCTATACAACCCGTCACTCCTATTTGTCGTATCTAAAACAAGTATGATGTTTATTCATCATCATCGGCCCATATACGTCCCACTGCTGGGCACAGGCTCCTCTACCATTGAGGTCTCATCACGATGTTTTCCTTCACCGTTAAAGTAAGTGATAATTCATTGTGATTACACAGGTTTATTCACAAAATATATCATATTTTTGCATAGTATTAGTTAGTGCTATTACATAAGTGTTCGAACACAATGGCGTTAAATAAAAAAGTGTTGTTTTCTATCCGCAGGTTGATGGGTAGGTGATGTGAGGGAGGCACCACACCGCCGCGCCTCATCTGCACCCACACCGCGACCACCCCGCCAACGACACGCGCCCATTACAGACACCCTCCCCTCTGTAAGCTATCACTAAACTCTTCATTAATTATTTTGCATAAATCACACAAATCGAAAGTCAAATTACGTGAGTGTGAAAACGTTAATGGTATTTGGTGCCGTGTCGTGACGCCCCGGCCGCGATCGCCTCTTAGTATTCTGTGATTCGCAGCGATTGTCAAACTCTATGTCCGACGAACAAAATTAACTCTGATTTTCACAATATCGCGTAAATCTTATGATCTTTACTATAGAAATTATAATACCATGTTATACAGCGACAAGATAAGTTATCTAAGTAATGAATCGTCGCCTAAATCAAATTTACCAAGTTGGAGTCGAGTTTCGCAATCGCAGCGATGCCCCACATTTTGTTGTTGCTTCGGTGAATTTTAGTGGTATTTTATGTTCGCCTCAACGTTCTAAATATGTTTACCAATATATAAATAGTATATATTATTTCCAAAGCGGTGATAAACAGTGTCTGTCGGACATTACTGAATGGTGGTAGAATAATGTATAAGGCATATATCTATAAGACATGACTAGATTTTTTTTTCTGTTCAATATACAGTGGATGTAATGGAAGTGAAATCTTTCGATACTTTCATAGACTGGAACAACGCTGTGACGTCACACGTAGTGTAGCGACGCAATGATGTGCACGCGTTCGGATACGTCGTGTCCACCACACTAGAAAAAGGCATGTCAAAGTGCTTGAATGTATTATCGATATTGATAAAATATACGAAGTCATAAAAAAATACATAAATACAGCCATAATTTCTTGGCTTAGTTAGAAAATTGTGAAAATATATTATTTTATAATAGGACAAATTATTCTTATTTTAGGTAGTGGTAACTAATTTTATTTTAATATGGACGAAAAATTAATAAAAAATAACGTATGAAATTTATGTTGTGCGAATAAATGACTATATACAAAGGAGTGATTGTATACGTAGCGGATGTATCCGAACGCGTGGACATAAAGTAGTAATTAGCATAGACTATTGTAGCATCCATAGATTAAAGTTTAGGGCCGATAAACGTGACATTCGACTCTGAGTCAACAAATTTATAGATTAAACGCGTAGAATGATTTTAGAAAGTATTTTTGGAATTTAATACGGTCTATAAAAATGGTTCCTGTTTTTTCAATAAATTCTGAGTCGAAAGGAATGTTTATGAATGTCATTTGAACACGAGTTTGTTCGGTGATCGAGTACGGAGCTATTCTAACTACTAAAATAATATAACGCCATTAAATATAAGCACGCTTCGATTCGAAGGCCGAATAAACGCGTAAGAAGCACTTTAAAATTATTATCCAACTTATCAAGTGATAACTGAATTACAAGTCAAGCTGACAATGTTCTGTGATTAAATAATATCGAGTATCGAACATCGATAAAATACTATGAAACAAACCTCAATGAATTTTATAGGTAATACGGTCCATATTGCATTTAATAGATGTAATTTAATTTATAAACTTTATACACAGCATTAATAAACACGTCGATATTAATATAATTTTTATAAAACATTGTAAGCGTGATTTGTGATT
This sequence comes from Hemaris fuciformis, assembly GCA_907164795.1. Taxonomy (NCBI): domain Eukaryota; kingdom Metazoa; phylum Arthropoda; class Insecta; order Lepidoptera; family Sphingidae; genus Hemaris; species Hemaris fuciformis. The sequence continues at coordinate 16,282,030 of OU015440.1, forward strand.
TTTGGCCCTAAATAAGTAAATTATTCGGGTGTTAAGGGTCTCGGTAAGGGTACTATGTGACTTTCGCAGTGATATTAAACTCAAACTTAGATATCGAACAAGGAAAATAATGTTTTGATCATATTTTGTGTCGCTGTGTAAACGATTGAACTCACAATCATTAAGTCCTTAAAAATTATGATTTAATTTTGATATGAGCATTTTATAAAGTATTTGCATTTAAAGTATATTTAAAATTCACGTAAAACTATAAACCAATAGGGCAATCCTTTTTTAATTATTCTGTCGTGGATACAAGTGTTTTGAGCTGATCTCAAATGGCACTTTGTCGAATGTTGAGTGAATGTCACTGTGGAAGCCGACGTACCGAAGTCCACAATGCGACAGCGCAAGTTGACGTGTGGGTAATCGTGCCTTAGATAACTACAGTTTTTGTATAACTACGGTATGTGTGTTTGTGTGTGCCGCATTTAGCTAACTCGCTGCGGCGGTGTTTACTTGAACAGTTGTCAAAACACCGATAAGGAACATCTAGTTAAATATTATTCTTAAATTCTTCATACTAAGGTACAAGTCTTGAAGCAAAAGGTTAAAATTTTACAGTACTACTTGGCTGGCACTGTAAGGCCTTATGAAAAGAGAGTATATAATATTGTCATGCAGTCATCTGAATCTGAATAGGGGATTTTCACATGTATACTCTAATCGAGAAATACGAATCGTATACTTTAATACATGTGATTTGTAATGTACTACACACATAATTATTGTTTTCCAATGTTTCAGACATTGTACTGTATTTAAGTCAATTCTTACTGGCTAATTATTGTAAGGATTAACACTGTTCAACTAAACAAAGCCGTGAACAAATTGTCACGTGTCGTGTTAAACACTGGACGAAACAAATACACTCGCCTTTTGTCAAGTCCAAACGAATTTACAATTAAATGTTAGCAAAGTTGGTATTCATTCAACAAAATGAATTTAAAAATAATAAAAAAACAAAATTGTATGTGACGGATTTGTTTATTGTTAATTATTATGTTGCTGGAGCAACTTAGTAGGTCGACAAAATAATTACAACTGAAGGTTACTATATCAACTGTGGCCGAGTATTGGGTTTACAATTAGTATTAGATATTTTTTGAAAAGGGTTTTTATTTAAATAGTGTACAATGAAAAGGCGAGTTTAGTATAAATTGTAAGCCACGTGGAGTCCAACGCATCGCGCTTTATGATATGTCTGTATGTGTGTTTGTGCAGCGTATTCCAATTAATATTGTATTTGTATACAGTGGTTTGCGTCGGCGAATTTGTTTACAAAATTTTTGTATGGGATCGAGACAGCGAGTCAATAGGATGAAAAAAATTCTCACATACATTCATACAAATTTGCTAGGGGCTTAGAAGTTAGTTTAAGTCTACATTAAAAACAGGTATTTCAGTTTAGAAATATTTTTATAGTGAATATGATAAATTCACAAAGAGTCCCATAATATATAAATACCCACTTTTAACTTAACAGAGCAAAACATAATATGAAAGGTTTACACACCTAATGTTTTGTTTGTATGTATGAAACGAAAATGGACAAAGCTAGTCTGTTTCTATTAAAATCTAGTTAATTGTGCAATTAATTATCACTTACTTTAAAAGTGAAGGAAAACATCGTGATCAAACCTGCACACTAAAAGTTCTTAGGAATTTCTTAGGTGTGTAGTCCGCCAACCCGCACTAGGCCAGCGTGGTGGACTAAGGCCTAAACCCTCACAGTTGTAGAGGAGGCCCATGCTCAGCAATGTGACGTATATGGGCTGATGATGATGATGATGATGAACTTTAGAGGCTTACAAAACATTTTTAGGCAAATTCGTTGACGCAAAAAGCAAATCCACATACATGTGTTGTGTATGTATTGATACAAAAGTACCGTCGTGATTAATATAGTATTCGTCGGTAAGTTAAATTATGTATGGATAGGTTTTGACTTTGTGTTGCCAGGCTGGACCAAATGGGATACTTTAACAGCAACACTAGCAACACTGCAAGAAATTTGTTATTTTCCAATAGTTATGTTCTTTTAAGAACAAATTGTAAGTTATTTGTATGAAAAATGTGTGGATTGTCTCCTTTATTCATTGTAGTAATGTGGATTGTACTGTATGTATTTATTAATTATATTGATATGTTGCTCTTCAAGTATCTCATTCAGATAAATTTATTTTTAATACAAAACAAGAACACCAATTATATAAGCGATTGTAGGAAATATTTTTTTGAAATATTTTTGCAGCCTGGCAATACAATAGGATTTTTGTTTTCTTTTTTAATCCTTTGCTTTATTAACTAGCAGGTTCAAAAGGTTATTGTGTTTATCATTTTTGTAGATAAATTATTTTTTAATATATTACTTTTCGACCAATAAAATGCATCGCTGTTATACCATAATGTCTGTAGATAGGTATGAAACTGTAAAGATTAATGTAACTATTTAATTAAATATATGTAAGTTTTTCAATACAACGAGGCTATTATATTTATGATCCCTTTTTATTCCAGACATATACTTTTGAGAGAAACTTTGTCTTTTATTCGGGCATATGGTTTGTCTTTCTAAGTGGTTGTAATTGTGTTGATATATTAGTTGAGTGTAGATAAAAGAAGCTCAAAATGAGTGGCATATTGGCACGGCATATGACAGCCCCGTGGCGCAGTTGGCTAGACAGCTTGCGAAACGAGGCCGCGGGTTCGATCCCCGCACCGAAACAAATGATTGTGTGATCCACAAATATTTGTTGACCAAAGAATTGTCACATACTTTAACGGTGAAGGAAAACATCGTGATGAAACCTGCACATCTAAAAGTTCTTAGGAATTTCTTAGGTCTGTAGTCCGCCTACCCGTGCTAGGCCAGCGTGGTGGACTAAGGCCTGAATCCTCTCAGTTGTATTGTAATACCACTGTTTAAATCTGGTGATACCACAGACCCTTCAAATTTTCGACCTGTTTCTGTTTTACCAACTCTTAGTAAGTTATTTGAAAAAATTATACGTAATCAATTATTGAACTTTTTCAATAAAAATAACTTACTTCATCGGAAACAGTTCGGATTTACTAAGGGTAGATCAACTATCGATGCAGGGGCCGAACTTTTGAAAACTGTGTTCAAGGCATGGGAAGATTCGCGGGATGCTATTGGCATTTTCTGCGACTTGTCCAAAGCCTTTGACTGTGTCAAACATGACATTCTCGTCAGGAAACTTAACCATTATGGCACTAGAAACGGAGCTCTCAATCTTCTGACTTCGTATTTGAATAACAGAGTTCCGAGGGTTGACGTTAATGGAGAACTTTCTCCAGGATCGTCGGTTACCATGGGAGTCCCACAGGGTTCAATTCTTGGGCCGTTTCTGTTTCTTGTGTACATTAATGACTTGCCTTACTACGTAGGGGATAAAAACGATATAGTGCTGTTTGCGGATGATACATCTCTTATATTTAACGTAAAACGACGTCTCGATAATTTTGACGAAGTAAACAATGCACTTCGTAAAGTTGTTCAGTGGTTTGATAATAATAATTTACTTTTAAATGCGAAAAAAACTAAATGTGTTAAATTCACAATGCCCAATGTTAAGCAATTAAAAACCACATTACAAATTAACGGTGAAGAACTGGATCCTGTTGCGTCTACTACATTTCTGGGCATTACGGTAGACGCAAAACTCCAGTGGGGACCGCACATTCAACAATTGGCAAGCAAATTAAGTTCAGCGGCATATGCAGTGAAAAAGATCAGACGTCTGACTGACGAGGAAACGGCAAGAATGGTTTATTTCAGCTATTTCCATAGCCTTATGTCGTATGGTATTCTTTTGTGGGGCGCCGCTGCGGATATTAACACTATTTTTGTTAAGCAAAAAAGAGCCATTAGGGCTATTTATAATTTAGGTCCCAGGGCTTCACTTAGAGAAAAATTTAAGGAAATAAATATTCTTACCGTCACTTGTCAGTTTATATACGAAAACTTAATGTACGTCCAAAAGAATCTTGATAAATTTAATAAAATTTGTAATGTACACAATAAAAATACTAGGAACAAATGTAATCTCGTTCAACACGTAACTCGTCTCCGGAAAGTTAATAACTCTTTTATGGGGCAATGTATACGCTTCTATAACAAACTTCCGAAGGCTATTAGAGAGCTTCCCTTGACAATGTTTAAGAAATCAATTAAAGATAAGCTTTACAAAAAAGCATACTATAAAGTTTCAGATTTTATTGAAGATAATAAGCCCTTTAAGTAAATTGATCGGAGTTTTGTTTTGTTGCTACAGTTTGTATCGTTATGACATTTATAATGTAAAATTTAAATAATGTAATGAAAAAAAGACATAATTATATTGCTGTTTTTTAAAGAAAAAAATGACATGTTGTGTTGCTGAGGGAGTTTCTTGCCGTTTCTTCTCCACAGCTATAACACGTTTCGAAGCGGCAATAGTTAAAAAAAAATTAAGATGTGTAAAATTGACGATTCAAAAGAACTTGTAAAAGTCTATTTGAATAAAGATATTTTGACTTTGACTTTGACTTTGTATAGGAGGCCCGTGCCCAGCAGTTGGACGTATGTGGACTGATGATGATCAGTAGAAGATGGATGTAAAGTACCTACGAAAGGAATTCAACAAGCGGAAGTAAATGGAAGTACCAGAATAATCTAACGTTACTACTATTTTAATCTACATTGATCTCCGTAAAGTTAGGAGCACTCATAACTTACAATATTGCTTGGGAAAGTGTGTTAATGTCTATTTATTAAGATTTAATTTTTGTATCATTGAATAAATGGTATTTTTACTTTTTAGTTTACTCTAATTATAGCCTTGACAGAATTTATATTTAGTAAGTTGTAAATATCTTCAAAAGGTAATGAATGAGGTTGTTTCATTTGAGAAATATTTCTCTAATCGTATTTTAAAATAAACAGTCTATTAAAGAAGTGTGTTAAATCGTAACTTGTGTGCTCAATTGTCTCTGGCCTTCGTGATACAGGTCTCATTGTGTGTTTATTTTAAGGACTTTTAAGGATATGGTAAGCGAAATAAAACACCACAATACAATATGATTATTATAATTTATTCATTAATAGTTTACAAAGGTTTTATTCAGGATGGTGTGGTGCCCACGCCAGCACAGTGCGGCGGCGACGCGCGTGGGTCACAACACACGATTACAAAAAAATATATGTATCCAAATGTAAAAATCGTTAAAAATTCAATATTGAGAGGGGAACGGGCGAGCGTGGGCACAATGACTTTTTTATATACAGGGTGTATTCAGACCGTGATCGGAAACTAAGGCAGGTAATAGCGACGGTGATTACATACCCATTGGCGTTAAAAAAATCCGACAAAAAATAATAATTTTGACATTTTCCTAATAATCATAGATATTACATGGATGTGGTTGTGAGGAAAACTTCTTTTTTTGTCGGGAAGATTTTTAATATCATGGTGTTTGTAATCACCACAGCTATTACCTGCCTTAGTTTCCGATCACGGTCTGAATACACCCTGTATACGTATAGAAATACATATAAAGATGGGTTGTATAGTTTTGGATGTGGTATGGAATCCAAATGCTAGCGATGTTCTACAATCTAGGTTGCGATATAAAAGTGGCCCACGGATGGAGTCGCCGATCCCCCTTCAAGTTATAAAGTCTAAAAAGCATGGAATGGACGATTAAATAGTCGGAAGCGGCATTCCCAAGCTTATCCTATGATATTACTTACAATAACTTAACTTACATGTTCATTATTAAGTTACATGAGCCAGACTGAGCGACGGTGGTGACTGCTCTCACGCGTCTGGTATTGCGTAAATCCCTGTTTTAACTTAAATTAATTACGGTATTTTAGTTATTTTTTCATGTTCAGTAGTTGTCAGTCTCACGGTGCATTCTGTAGTTAACCTAGAGTCAGTGGCCGGGGCAGTTCAAATTGTATAGGTACTGTATAAAATCCATCGACTAGACGCTACTAATTATCCAATAGTTGCATCGAAAACTCACCTCAACGATACCGTACGTCTAAAATAAATAAAGTTACGAGCGACGGTCACAAATAAACATTCCTATATTCCGAAACGAAGCAACGCGGTCGGCAGATCTAGCGGTAATATGAAAATAAAATCTATCATTATAATAATAGTAAAAGCGATAATTTCATGATCACATTCGCACTACACGCGCGATACATAATCTTAACCATACTAAATGCATTGGGGCGACGCTTGCCGCTCGCGCCATTTTGTAGAATACATTTTTTTTATTACGAAATGTGTGGCGACAATGCAAGAACATTGACTAACATTCCAATTTTATAATTATATAAACCATTGGCGGCGGATTCCGGTCAGAATCGGTCGATTGGGTCGTTCGTGCGCCGCCATATTGACTCGCACACAAGATGGCGGCTGGGGGTGCAAAATGGCGTCGATCGCAAGCGTCCGCCCGTCGTTCACGTGTTCGATATGAAAATTAAGTCTCACGCCAATAGTATTGAGAAGGAGCGCGGTCGGGGCCGGTCGGCTAGTACTCCCAGTGCGTGGCGGCGGCGAGGTCTGCGCCGGCGAGGCGGAAGTTGCCGTTCTTGGCGGCGGCGAGGTAGTCGCGCGACTCGGCGGCGCGGATGGCGAGGCGCGTGGGCTCGCGCAGCTCCAGCAGGAAGCCCTGCGGCGCGTCCGAGTCGCACGTCACGCTCTCCGCGTCCGCGTGCCAGTACTTGCCGTTCTGACCTGCACCACAACAATCGGTCACTACCAACCCTTGTAAGCGTACTCTAGCCCTATTCACTTCAACTATCGACATTAACAACTCTACTCCAGATGGCAACTATCGTGCTGTTCAATTGAACTGTAGAGGCATTGGAGATTGCCTCGTCTATCTCATTCTAAGATTTTGAAAAGGGGTACATGGACTGCCAATTATTCCACAGCTTGATGTGGCAAAAAACCTGATCCATTTCTAATAATTCGCAAATTCAGATAATATTACGCATACCCTTGAAGTAGACGGCTCCCTTGGGCCCGCGCACCACCTGGATGGTCTCGTAGTTGGCCTTGTTGCACTCGAGCCGCACGCCCTTGGGGCCCACGAAGCCCTGCTCGCACTTCAGCACAAGAATCGGCCTGGAAATTTACAGACTTAAATGTAGCTAATCTTGCATATAATCAATAAAATCTTGAATTGACGTTGACGAAATATCATCACATAAAAAACTAACGGTGGTTCCACCCTTGGCAACTCTGATTCAAGAGCATATAGGTGTCTGATCATGGCTGTGGGGATATTGGCATTCAACTAAGCCCCCAATCTACAAGACAGCCAAAACGAACTCGGCCTCAGGAGGACGCGAAATTCTCGTTTGTTTGTAGTGTGACCTACCTGTTAATGAGATAGAAGTAGTATTTGCAGTTGTCCTCAATGGCGTCAGCGTTGGCGTACAGGTGTCCGGAGCGCTTGGTCATCAGGTACTTGCCGTTGTTGGCGCGGAACGCCACCGACCCATCGCCCTGCCAGTCCAGCTCGAACAGCGCGTTAGATGACCTGCAGAGTAACAATGAATTATTGACTGCTCCTATGGAATCTAAAGCGATGATGTGGATACTTTGACCTAGGTAAGTTTTGGAATTAATCAATGCAATGGTTACAAACAGGTTGGCATAATTTTACAAAAGACTAAAACCTCTTCAAAATACTATCTACCCCCAAGCTTAAGAACGACTGATCCATGTAAAGCAACTAAATCTGGACAATTGTATCCCGCGATTTTCCTATCAAATCGGATGTCAAGGGACCGTTCAAGTATTCATCATCATCATCATTATCAGCCTAAAGAAGTCCACTGCTGAACATAGGCCTCCCCCAATGACTTCCATAGTGACCTGTTGGAGGCAGCCTGCATCCAGCGACGACCCGCGACCTTCACCAGGTCGTCAGACCATCTTGTGGGTGGACGTCCTACGCTGCGCTTTCCGGTACGTAGTTCAAGTATTACGTAAGCAATTTTTTTACAATTATTAACCCCCCCGTCCCACATGTCAGCAAAAATCGTACTCCTATGCTTACGTAAACATTAGCACATATATATTTTTTATTTGTTCTGGTTTCTTTTTTTTTTGATTCAATAAATTGTGAGAAAAAATGTAGCAAATCCGGAAAATAAAAAAGTATTCTTTACGTAATCACTATCCATCCCCCCATCGCCATGTTAGTGTTTACGTAATACTTGAATGGCCCCCAAATGTGATTTCGTTAGTTTGCATGGCATTCGAAACTAGTCTATTATTATTCTAATATAGTTCTTTAACATTGATTTAGCCTTTGAGAAATTTGGAGCAAATGAAATATCTTGAAATTAATGACACAACTAATAAAGAATTTCTGTCTTCTAGGCCACCAGCTCGTAATATCGAAGAATTACAGAAGTTTGTGTGGACTCACTTGTTATCTCCGCTGGCCTGGATGCCGCCGCCGGTCTCGAGCGTCCAGTAGCGGTCCTGCATGGTGCGGATGTACCAGCGCCGCGTCGCCCAGTCGAACTCCAGCTGGAACGTCTCGTGCGACGAGATCTCGTCCTGGTTGGCTGTTACGTCCACACCTGAAAACAACAGATTCAGTTACTAATGTGATCCAAAATCAAATATATTTGTTGTATGATGTATAAATATTTCAATAAAAACTTTCAACAATAAAAAGATCTTCGACGCTTTCTTTTCGTAATCAATTACACAAAGGGCCCTAAGTACCTATTACTCGTTTTCGTATTTAAATTGTAAAATTATTTGATTTTAGAGGTATACATTTCTTTGGTTTACTTATTTTTCAGCTGAATAATTATGTGAATCAAGTAAAAGCTAAATAAAATGTATCTAAGCTATTATACTATTTGGATCTTTCAACATTCTAGCTAGAATTTAATGGTGGCAAATGGCACAAAGTAAAGAAAGAATTCCTGTGTAATTATTCCTGAGCTCACTGCTAAAGGGATCATTGCGCTAAACAGATAAAAAACGAAGCCGTTAATATCAGCTTACCCCAGTTAAACACAACAGCGTAAGCTTAGTCGAGTTGCGATGCAGTAACTAGTTCAAACATGTACCGTTAGATGGCGCAATATTAAAATTAAAAATGTAGACGTTAATTATGTTTCTCTATGCAATATTCTGTCTGCTATTTCCTGACGAAGATTGTTTAGTAGACAGAGAGTTAATCAATAGCAATTACGAAAACTTTAAAGAATAGAGCTGTATTGAAATTAAAACTCGCCGGCATTATATGAAAGTTTTAATTTACATTAAAGTAAAATGTTAATGAATTAAGTTCAACACAACCATGATCTCGGTAAATTGCTTATCCTCTTCCTCGCAAATAAACTTTGTTAAATTAAACATAACGTTTCAGCTAGAAACGGTTCTGCAACCACTTGGCTGCAAACGTACATTTATTAATGACGCTCTCTGTCCTAACAGCATCCCGCAACATCCATTAGCCTGTCGGATACTGTTACTGCGATTGGAACAGAACTAACTTATAACCTCTCTATGTCCTACTATTCCTTTCTAGGCAGTCGATATTCTATTTGGGCCACACTGCACCTATTAAGACTGATCAATGATCTTAATGCTTTACCCCTATGAAAAATCATTATCCTCAGGCCTCAGCCCATTTACATAGATGCGATAATAGAAAACATTGTTAATCTGAAAAAAGTAATAGTATGTACTTTACTAATTCCAATGAAATTAAGTTCGAAAATTGTGATACATAAAACAGTCTCAAACATAGCTTTATCCCACATTATAATTCTGTTTTGTCGTGATTTTCAGATATTTCAGTCCCTAAACATCAAGATCAGAAAAAAATTGTGAAGCTATGTCTAAGCTATGTCTAGAACTAAGTCTCAAATATTCAACTGGTGCAAGAATCGAAACTGTATAACTTATAAGTCTGGTGTAATTATGCGACTCAATCAGTCAAATAAATTGAGCACTGTCAATAACATGACGGTGCGTATTTCCAAAACATTTAAACCAACTACTTTATGATTTAAAACAATGTGACTTCGCCAGAGATATAATCAGAAATATTATAGTCAAATAAATTACTTTCATACGAAAAATGATTTCCGTTATAAAATGAATAAATGAATATGCGCGCATAATTATGGGATAATCTTTATACTTTCTATGCATTATTTCTATTTAAACCGCACCGCGCTTAGCAATCAGGTCTGGTCACTTTACCCGGATAAAAAGAAAATATAATTATTCATTTAATGTGACATAATACTCTAAAGCCTCGAGCTCGAACATTTGAAAAATATCCGCAGTTATGACGTATGAGGGGCTATGAAGGACCCAGGGCTGCAGTAAATGGGACAAGGTTCGCAGACGACATTTAGCAGTGAAGTGTTATTATCCGTCGGGAGGTGGGCGGCACAAATGGAGCACGGAGCTAGCGATGCTGCAGATTTGCGACGCACCCCGCGACCACTAGCGCGAGACCGGTTAGGGCCGACACTTACAGCAATTTAAATTGTCTAGGGTTCTACATACTGGCTAAGTAGAATTGAGTAGTATCTTTACACTGTTTAAGAGTTGATATAACATCAAAAACCTCAGTTAAATATTTTGTCTCCCGCTTTGCTGTGGTGGAAAGTGGACAGCTCTATGTTTTTCAACTCCATGTTTTATATCTATTTTCTGATTAACTTCGTTGCGGGATCATAACAAATTAGGTTCCCTTAGATTCGCTGAGCTTCAGTGCTCGGCGTCAATACTGTGCGTGCTGTATTACAGTGGCCATTTATATGCCCTCAAAAACCGAGTTAATCTTTGATAAATAATTGGAAAGATGTGCGCAAGACCATGCACCCTCATGTGTGGTTACCGTGCCAGTAATAAAAAAACATAGAATAGACTTCCTTTCAACTAAAGTGGAACCTCGTAACAACCATGTAATTTATTGAATTTATTAACATGTCATAAGTAGTGAAAATGTGCACGGAAACACTTCGGCTGCTTATAAAAATATAAAACCGAATATAAAATAAAAAAGTGATCGTAGAATAATAAGATTAATTATGAAATAACGATCGGTGCACGTTGCACTTTGATATTCGGCTATCATTGATAGTACGTACTGCTATTATGAGTTAATGCCCACAAGTGTTACAACAATATGATGTTACAACAGTTTTTTTTTATATACGCTACCAAGACAAAATGACAATTCTTCACGTGATGTCAACACACTCCCCACAAGGCACTCGATACGTTCATATCTACGCTTACACGGGTTCATCATCATCATCAGATCATGTATGTCCCACTGCTGGCCACGGGCCTCCTCTACAACTGAGAGGGTTTAGGCTTTAGTCCTCCACGCTGGCCTAGTGCGGGTTGGCGGACTAAAAACCTAATAAATTCCTAAGAACTTTTAGATGTGCAGGCCTCCTTACGATGTTTTCCTTTATCGTTAAAGTACGTGATAATTCATTATGAATACACACATAACTTCGAAGTCAGTGGTGTGTGACTGGGGTTTGAACCCGCGACCGTGTGCCTTAGCCTCGAAGCCATCACTACTTTCAGGCTTAGACGAGATAGATGCTTGGAAATATTCAAATGTAATGGTGGAGCAACCCTATGTAGTAAGCGGCTTCGTCTGTGGTACCGTACGGAGCTCTCGACACAACTCTGTAAAGTTGCGCGGCGCGGCGGTGTGGCGGTGCGGCGGCGCTCAGACGATATTGAAACTAACGGGCCCCGGCACAGATACGCAGCCTCCGGAACCACGCCACCGCTAAATCTAACATCTTAATTGCCTATCGATCTTTGCCGCGTTTTGTGCGACGAATGCTGCAGCATATTTCTCGTTAAATTTTTCATGCGCCAAACTATTTTTAGGTACTTCCAAATGAGTCAACTGTTCATGAAACGATTAAAGTTTTCAATTGATACGAGTACATCAAAAGAATAATAATAATGGCTATGTTTTTCTTTTTCTATATTGATTGTCTCGTGATCTTGCGTTACAAGTATGTACCGTTCGATCTAGAGGTCCTGGGTTCGATTCCCGGGTCGGGCAATGTGTTATTCGGTTTTTCTATTAAGATATTCTCAGTAACAGCACGGAGTCTAGAAATGTGCCCGAAAAACGGCTATAGGCTCGCCCCCTATTACGTGGGACTGATACATACCTGGCGAAATGTGGGTGCAGAAATGCATCTCTGCCTACCCCTTCGGGGAATACAGGCGTGAGGTTATGTATGTATGTATGTATGTACATCAAAAGAAACGTAATTTGTTATTTTATGTTGTGGATGTAATAAACATTACATCATTTATGCCTGCTACTGCACTTTAGGAGAAATATTTATGTTTATAATGTTAAATTGACGTTATATACGAGTCATTTACTCCAGTAGGAATCTCATTAATATAATTACGTTAAAACATTAATTTTTAATACTTTTCATCATAATTAACTACACAATATTTTCTACTCTTTCACGAATCATGATTCCCAAAATCCCAAACATTTTTGAATTCCTCTTGCATGCAATATTCAATTAACATTCAAAATACCAACAGACGCATTAACTCCAAGAATAACATTTAAAGCCAGCCATAACCATATCTAGAAATGCATATAATTGCATATAGTCTAATATTACTAGCGATAATATACAGCAACACATTTCTAGCTAATGGGCTGTTGTACATTCAATATCGTTCTGTAATTGCGGTGTAAAATTTAAGAGGTGGAACTCGGCAGAGAAATCATGGAAAGCATAGCGCGCGGCTTTTTCTCGTGCGGAATAGCTTGCAGCCGAGTGATGTACATACGTGGTGATTACGGTATGCAGCTAATGCAGCATTGGTATTGCCAGGCGAGTAATTGCTTCATTGAATTCCGAATGCAGAATTTATTGAGTATTATAATCGTGGTTGCGAGGTGGTGGATAATCGCGGATGGTTGTGTTTCATGATGGCGTATTCGATCAATCATTAATTTTTTCAATAGTTCAATGAATATGACAAATTCTAAGGCGCTAATTGAAATCTTGCGTACTGATTTCTTTTTCTATAATGCCAGAGAATATTTATAAGTATTACAGATAGGACAAGTCGAAATGGGGGAATAAATCCGAGCGTTGACTGAAAACATCTTTGCTAAAACTCATAAGCTTTTTATTTTAGAGGACAGAAACAAACAATTGCGACAAATTCTGCTCACGTCAACTCATTTTTTTTGAATACAACGACAATTATGACTCAATGAAAGTTTATAAACAAATAATTAAGTAACTTTTAACAACTTTGTTATAACGGGGTGTCAGGTGGTATAACTTTGAAACGACTGTAATGTGTTCTGGACTCAAACACTCGTACAAATTCACAGTTTTGTCAGTCCGATCCACTGTCAACTAAGCAATGTAGGCTATCGGTCATTCACCTTATGATGAATCATCAATTGATAAATAATTCTGCCGCATCGAATCTAGACATTTTAGCATAGAAAGTAAATTTTTATTTTATTGTAATAGTTATGAAATAAATATGTATTTACAATAGTTATGACCGCTAGAAAGTGCACATCAAAAGCAGACAGGAAAAAATTCAGCACAATAATAGTTTGTAAACTTTCGACCAATGCATTGTTGTTTTAGTTGCAATCAAATTAGTGCGGCGGGGAGATCTAAGTCTAAAACATAGCCATGTAAAATTAACTACATCTTTTGAATAGCTAGTCTTCATGGTATTTTATTTTAACCAATTCCCCGAATGTTGTTCAATATTATCCAACATAATAAAAGTAATGACACTTTTATAAAATTATGATTTTTGTTTTTGCAAACCATATAACTTTACTATTATTTAGGATATGAAATGTGTTTGCGGTGTGAACACTTGATTATTTATCAAGAACACTGGTTTTAACATGAAGAATGCTTCTATATCATAATAATATTTAACTCCTGTGTGACTATCCAAAAACAAACCACATGACGCATTCCTTATTTCCAGTACACAATTTTTGTTTCTGTCGAGCGAAGTTGCACAAAGAGCCAAGTAAATAAATCTTGAGAGCCAATGTAGTGTAAAAGTTTACAAAATGCGCTTGGACAGGCTATCGATGGTCGCGGACGGGTGACTGGTGAACATTTCAGAGTTTAACGATCGACAAGTAGACGGTAAGGAAACGTGACCCTCTCGCGGGACTGCGCCTCGTAAATCTCGGGATCGTGATGTGAAATAACCACTGCTATCGGGGCAAGTCATGCTGTACAAGCGAGAGCGGGTCTCGGCATACATACATAACGTCACGGCTATATTTCCGGGAGAGATTGGCAGTCTACTATTATCTCTTTTTGTGATTGAGGTAGGTAATACATAATTTGACTAGACTGCTCGAAACAATAAAACGACTTAAGGCCTGCTCAGATTCAGATGGATTTTTTGTGCGGTGACAATCATCATCATCATCAGCCCAAATACGTCCCACTGCTGGGCACGGGCCTCCTCTACAACTGAGAGGGTTTAGGCCATAGTCCACCACGCTGGCCTATTGCGGGTTGGCGGACTACACATCCAAGAAATTCCTAAGAACTTTTAGGTGTGCAGGTTTTATCACGATGTTTTCCTTCACCGTTAAAGCAAGTGATAATTCATTGTGAATACACACATAACTTCGAAAAGTCAGAGGTGTGTGCCTGGGGTTTGAACCTGCGACCGCAAAAATTCTCGACCGCGCGCCTAAACCTCGAGGCCATCACTGCTTTTTTGCTTTTTTGCGGTGACAAACCTCCAATAATGTTCTTTTGTTACATGCTGTAACACGCAATGCTGTCGTACTTAAATCTTTCTCTTTGCCAAAGACAGATCGTTATTTAAAAGAAACTTATGAAAAACAATGTCCAACGCTTCTAAGCTCTATAACTATAGTATGATCAGAGGTTCCCAAACACTTTTGTTTCATAGACCACTTTCAAAATTTTGCTGGATCCGGTGGACCCCCTACAGCTACAGATACTACTACCAATTTCCATATCTCAAAAAAAAAGCAAGACACGTAGGTACTGATTATGGAATATGCAAGTTTTTACAAGTAATAGTCGTAGAGCTTCTTAAAATATTATCTGCCTATATTGATAGGAGAAGTCAAGCCAACATTTTAGCTTGAAACCAAATTAATTTTCATGGACCCCCGCTTATGATTGTGGACCCCCATTTTTTGTCACGCCCAACGTAGACCCCCGTTAAGTCTCCCGTGGACCCCTGGATGTCCACCACTTTGGGAATTACTGGTATAGACTGTAAATTTCGTGTTAAAAAGCCAAAAGTCCAATGTGCTACATTCGCTCCGCTTGTGAACTAGCGTGCGGCGCAGTGGAAGGACCGTCAGCGGAACGTGACTACGCATCTAGCGTAAATCCTTTTATCTCGCGACGACAACATCTCTCCTCTTTGCCTCCTCCTCAGGGAACTGGCGAGTACACACTCCTTATGCGGAGAGTTGTTTCTTAATGATCAATATTATGCCAAAATTATGGTCTTATGTACGTAGATTCTCAGTTGTTATTCACAATAAATTTTAACATAGTTTAACGGTGAAGCAAAATATCGTGAGTAAACCTGCACACCTAGAAGTTCTTAGGAATTTCGGTAGAATTGAAGTCTAAAAACCCGTACTAGTCCGGGGTGGTGGACTAGTTGTAGAGGAGACCCGTGCCTGGCAGTTGGACGTATATGTGCTGATGATGAATGAATGAATCTTAAAGTTGTTGTTACAAATGGATTATTTGACAATGGTTTTAGAATTTGTGAAATATTGTTACGATTCTTAAAAATATGAGTTCGTTAAATACATTTTCACATTTACATTACATAGGCAAGTTAATTGTTGATGGAAATGATGAAAATGGTTTCCGAAGAGAATGTGTTTGAATGAAAAAAAATATGGACATACATATATATACATAGCCTCGTGCCTTTTATCAGACTCCGTGTTGCTATTGAGAAGATCCCAATAACTGTTTGCCCGACCCGGGTATCGAGCAGAATCGATCGCACATATTATTGAATTACGTAAAGTAACAGGGGGTAACTAAACCAGGGGTAGCTAAACTTAGAATAAGCAAAGCCGCCGACAAAGTTACAACTTTTTGATTGAGCAAATTCTACGCATTTAACTTTGTTGCATCGCCATGCATGCAGCAATTACATGGGTATTTTATCGGAGACAATGGAAGGATGACAGGATTCTTGGAACACAGGAACACGGCTGCGTGACGGGAATGTGTTAATCGTGAGACACATGGTTTCTCTTCATTCATGGTTGTGTTAAATCTCAATTGTTTACACATATAGCTCGCAGACTTAATCGAATTATTAGAATAAATGGATATGGATACATAGATATGGCACATGACATATTTACTGGAATACCACGTTCGATATCTTCCTCTCGGTGACCCGAATGCAACAATGAAACTCAACTAGTTACTAATAACTTACAATTGGCAAGAAAGTTTTTTTTCGATCGAGACTAATGAGTATAACATCTCCAGAATAGATTAGGTTGTGATTTCTCATAGAAGTTGCAGCGTCATGGACAAACTGCGAGTCACGGCGACGTTAATAACTTATTCAAATGCTCGCCAGACGTACTGCGGGAACGTGAAACTCAATTGGGGTTTGATTGAGAGATTGTTAGATGTATTTGAAAAAATGATATTGTCGAGATATTAAAACTCATTGCTCAAAGTAATGGAGTAATTATATGGATATTTTTTTATGAAATATTGCGCCATCTAAATTTTATAACGGAATATTATTTGAAATCTATTCTGTACCTAAAAAGTTTAGCATCTTAGTAAAATTAGGGATATTTTTTTAGGAAATTAAATATTGCACAATATTAATAATATCATTGCCTAGAGTGTATGTGTGTACAAAACAGATTTCAACCGATTTCGTTGATTTTGGAAAAAATAATTATGATTTTATAAGAGAGTGTTTCCAATGCCATTATTGATTCTATAGGTAATAGTATTGTTTACTATATTTTTTTATATAAGCTTTTATTAGCTTCAACCTTATGTATGTTAGTATGTAATGGAAACTTTGAACATGGTTTTGACCCCCTTTAAAACATCTATTATTTGAATCATCTTTATGGAATGTTGATTTGTACCCAAAGGTAAGGTGTACTAACCTTGCTTGACGGAGACGTATTTATCGTTGAGCGCGGCGACAAATGCGGCTTGCGGCAGGCTGTCCTCCAGCGAGAACAGCTCGTCGCGCGTCACCGCCGTGGAGCGGGTCTTCAGCACCGCCTTGGAGCCGATGGGCGCCAGGTACGCGCCGCTGCTGTCGCGCAGGGCCAGCGCCCCCGCGTGGTACTCCGCGCTGAACAGGCAGTTGGAGGTGCACGCGTCTTGCAGCTGCGCAACAAAGTACTGGAGTCAGCTTGGAGTACTTCCAACTTTGTTGAAGGGTTGACGATTGAGCGACTTCTCTGGCGTTGTAGACGTCATATTACCTACAGTCTTTGAAGACTTGTATTATTCTTAATATAGTACTTAAGCAGAAGTTTAGTTGATTAGACGTGTAGATATTTTAATAAGTTTCTGTAGCGCAGAATCAGAGATATAAGAAACAAGACGTTACGGGTTTTATTGCCGCACTGTGGCAGATGTTTGTGTGGTCTAGTCTTTTGTAAGACCAAAAAAAATCTCGTAGTTTCTATGGCCAATGGCTAATGTGAAACTTAAAACATCAAAAAGTAGGTGCAAAAAGACACTTCCACTTATTCTGGCATACAAGCCAGTTTGTTTTCCTAACAAAATTATTAAACAAAAAGTCTTAAACAGAAACATTACAAAAGACCACTTTCCTAATTGCCAACCTAGCTGAATTAATAGCACCAGGAAGAATGAACTGTGGCTGCAACCCAATCGACCACGTAACCAATGGATGATTGCTGTGTAATTGTTCTGATTGCTCGCGATGGCTGGCGGCGAGCGCTACTCCGACGGCGCTTCGCAAATGTCTTACTCAATTGAATCCACGACGCACTTCGCTCTTTGATTGACTGTACGTCCCGCACAATGGTATGGAGATCACTTAGATTACGTTTAATTTCGTTATAATTACTACTCTAATACAAAAAGTTGATTCTTTGTAAAACATAACTGTTTATTTCAGTAATTTAAACGTTAAATCGCAAGGTTTTATGTGATAAAATGTTCAAATAAATAAATCCGTGTTAAAATCAAACACTAAACAAAGGGTTTAAAATCTGCGATATTAACCGAAGCAATAATATCGCGTTCCGAGAACAACCCGTGGATATGCAAAGGCACAGGAGGGATTAATATATTTATTACCGACTGGTAGATTATATTATTTGTATTTAGCACAGATTCCAATAAAAAAAGAAAAGGCAGCAAAACTCTGAATTCTGATCGAAGAATTCTCCAGGCTTAGTTCTACCTTCGCATAACATCTGATTGTATACAGTATAATGAATGTTAAGCACTATGATTACAGGTGTGATTATATTGATTGGCAGGAGCCGCTACTCGCTCCCACACCGAGCATCGAGCGCCTTCCCACGGCCTAATGGTCCAATAATACACCTCGACAGTACAACGCACCGACGCGACGACTCATTGTTTGGTAAATACCTCACATGTAGATGTAGGAAAAACAGTGGTTTTGCGTAAGGTTCTTTGGAAGGTAAGTTTGGTAAGCAGCCAAGCCTAAAAGGACAAGATTGCCTCGTGGTCTCGCGGCATAAGACCGCATGTACCGTGAGGTCTAGAGGTCCCGAGTTCGGTTCTCGGGCAGTGTTATTGGGAAATTCTTAGTAGCAGCACGGAGTCACAAAATGTGCCCGAAAATAGACCCGACATAGGCTGACTCCCTATTACGTGGGACTGATACATACCCGGCGGAATGTGGGTGCAGAAATGCACCTCTCTCGTTATAATTAAACCCATTTTCAAATTGACGGTAACAATAAATTGAAATGCAAATGTAAGAACTAAATGCCAATAGTACTTTCACACAAACACCGCTTTGGCAGACGCACGGCAACAAACTCGTACGATATCGTGAACGTGCGAAAACAAAACGCATTGTCTTCACCGCGCTGAAATATTGGAACACGAGTATTGTGCGTTTGTGTTTACAAAGCTGTTTGTGTACGAGGGAATTCAATGTTGCCAACACTGATTAATTACACAACGATGTTGTAATTACCAGTAATGGACAGTTTCAGATAATGATTTGTTTTCAAATTTGTATATGGAAGACGATTGTGTGTGTTAGAATCGTAATTTATGGTATGAAATAGTCAATAAGTTATACTTAGGCTACAATATTAGTGAATAAAATTTAAATTTCCGCTACTTGTAAAAGTAAGAAGACTTTGCACTCAATATTTTATAATGTACTCTTCTGCATTTACCTACATAATATTTAACTTAGAACAGATAAAAAAGTGAATAAACAACATATAATAAAAAAATGAAATTTGATTTTAATTGACATAATGATCGAAAATTCTTTTATGTGGAATACAAGCGTTGTACCGTAACTCAGACACGTGTTCGCTTATCTTCGCGTTAATCTTGAATCCTTATTTTCAATCTCAACTCACTTCAAAACGATGATTTCCATTTTTGAATTAAAAGCCAATCGTACAATTAAAGAGCCGAAATATTGAAGCAGCAGTTACTGCGTCACTAAGGGTGTCGGCTGCTGCATTGCGAATCCCAAAAATCAATACACACAGACGCACGCCGCATCCGGACCGCCCGCCGCCCAAAATAACTCCCGCTTCCGATATGATGTCTGTCCTTTGAGATGTTTTGTATCGTCGTTTTGCAGTTTTCTGCCAACTTTGGACTTGTTTTCTGCATTCTTACTTTGTCTAGTTTTTAAATGTGCGATTTGTTGGAATCGTTCTGTCTAGACAGCGGTCGAGTTTGGAAATATTTGACGTTTTTCTCATTTGGAACAGTAACCAGAAAAGAATCTTAAGGAGATAGGTTATAGTTATAGGAAACGCTCGCGTAACTACTACTTGATAGAAGAGGAAGAAAAAATTTGTACCTCTGACAGTTTTCTGGCAAATCCGACACTATTACTCTGTCAGTTTTTTATCTAGGGTATTTTTTATAGTGCATGTATTCTCATGCATGCATACAAATTACATACATACATAACTACGCTCCTACGACTACATTTCTCAGAGTTAAGTGAAGCCGTCTTTCAACATTCAGCGGTGCTTTAAATCCCACTTATCGAACGAATCTCATTTTTCGTACGTATCTATCGATCGCGGACTGTACACTTATCAGGAAGACTATGAGAACAGCAACTGGTACCAACCTTTCCACAAGCGCTCAAGTACTTGTTGTTGCAGGTGTGCAGCGCGTACTTCCCTCCTTCATCAGCGCGGAACTCCAGCGTGAACAGCGTGTCCTCGCCCCACGGCACGTTGGCGTCCACGTGGATCTCGTCCAGGGACTCCGAGAGGTGCGCGAAACGCTTGCGACCGATGGAGCGCAGGTTCACCTGTGGGAAACACGTTTTGGTTTACCACCAATTTGAATTCCGAGCTCGTCGCATACATTTATTGGGATAAAAAGTCTATGTTACTTCCCAAGGTCCTAACTTTGTACACACTCAAAATTATTCAAATCGGTTAAGTATTTGTAAGTTAAATCGTAACAAACAAAAATGAAGTAGTTGTGCAGGCCGGCATGATTGTGTCGACCAGCGGGTGACCATATCGTTTCTCGCTGGTCGGTATTATTTTCTTGGACTCCACTGTGCTTACCATCAGGTACAGTGGAGTCACTTTGCCTTGCCAGTATATATATAAAAAAAGAAATGATTCCATTTTTTTATATTTATGTAAGTATCGATATTAATATAGAAGAATAGCTTAAAATACATATACGAGTAGATATGTCCTGACGTCGTAATCTTAAGAAATGGACTTTTAACTATGTGCTGTATTTTAGTAGTTAAGGTAAATATCGTGATGTAAGATCGCGTATGGTTGAAAAGTTATGTATGCAAACTGGTAGTTTTATTTAAGTAAACTAAGTACAGTTTTAAATATTTTACGTCATCAAGTCTTTGGGAATTTTATTGACACCGATACGTCATAGCATCTCGATATCACGTTATCGTTATCGTTGTGTCACTCAAATGATTTTAGATAAACACAAGAAGTATGATTGTTTCCTACTTATGCACATCTGTGTAAATATTGCATTTTAACTGAAAAAAATATATGTTGAAAAGTACCAATTAAAAATTCACCAACATTTTATTTATTTTATTCTGATTTAAATACTTAAATCAATTAATGTGAAAATACAATAAAAGATACATTTCACCTACTCGTATGTATTGTCGAAGGACTAGACAGAAGTTTGCTTGTTATGTTTTGCCAATTACAGCGCCCAACGTAATAAGCAGGGATCCTATTGTGTGCTACTGTTGAATAAACCACCAAATCAGATCAGACCTAAAGAAAGATTCAGTCAATCCATCAGCCAATGGAAGTCCATTGCTGGACATAGGCCTCTCCCGATGACTTCCAAAGGGACTTGTTGGAAGCAGCCTGCAACCAGCGACGTCCCGCTACCCTTATTAGGCATTCTGACCACCTTGTCGGAGGACGTCCTACGCTGCGCTTTCCGGTACTTTCCGGTTGTTCTTTTTTCCCGGAAAAGATTCAGTAATACCAAAGAATGTCAAATAGCATTACCTGAGGTCTGGCAGCGAGGTGCACGTGCCACAGCTCGGCGTCTCCCGGCACCTTGGCGGTGCAGGTGAGCTTGTCCGAGCTGGAGCCCAGGAAGTAGCCGCGCTCCACGTTGCGCAGCGCCCACCGACCGCTGTTGTCGTCTGACACGCTGCACCACACAATATACATTCAGTTTCCATTGCAAAAATTGCTCATAAGCGGTGCATATATGTTTTCTAAAAATAGTAGAAGCTTCAGCGGGATCCATTAATATTTGTTTTAGATCAAGATCCTTGAATGATCGAACAATGTTGTAGTATACATGACTCGATTACTGGCGTCAATAAATCATAAAATTTTTAATAGATAGGAATTAGCATAAATAGCACAATTAAAAATGTTTACGCTCAACTCATAGACAGTCCTGGAATGATTTCAGGGAGGCGTGTAGCAGCCTTTTATTCGTTGCTAAGGTTTTAAAACCGAAAAGAATTTCCATCCTTTCTTTACGTAGCATGTTACAAACTTGAATATTGCGAAATATATTTCAAACTACGTGAACTTCAGCACATTCCAACATACATTTAACATTTTCAACGTAAATGAACGCTGACACAATTTCTACGAGCACTTCGCTTCCACTGGCATTACTGTTACGTTCTGTGGAAATGCCAACGATGTGCTGTGCTAACAACGCCAGTATGCTGGCATTCACTAATAATGTCAACACACGAAATGTCACATGCACCTAGAATTGCATCTGACACTTTCAAATATATTACGATTATAAATTTTACAACAACTTCTTCTACTTTATAATCTCGAGTGAAATAATCTACGCCTAGTAATTAATAATCTATGTTTAGTTTTATGAACTGTCAACTAGTTCATGAAATATTTGACTAGGCGTTAAATTGTTTTTGAAATCATTAAAAATATTAATGGATTTTATTATATTTACAAACATAAAATAATTTCTTTCGAGTCACTTTTAGTTTGACCGCATGGTACATGAAGCAAATGGAACGATAATTAGAAATCAGTTTTTTTCACATCAATGAATCCCACAGAAATGAATGGT
The DNA here is from genome assembly GCA_907164795.1 of Hemaris fuciformis. Classification (NCBI taxonomy): domain Eukaryota; kingdom Metazoa; phylum Arthropoda; class Insecta; order Lepidoptera; family Sphingidae; genus Hemaris; species Hemaris fuciformis. The sequence goes on from OU015440.1 coordinate 16,304,954, forward strand.
TAGATGATTTTTTGTTAGACACTGGATTAATACCAAAGCCAGGGTAAAGTATAAGCCCGATTGTTAATCTTTTAACAAAAGCAATCGAAAGATGAAAAAACAAACGCCAGCAGAAACACGAGCCGTTTTTTTACAATTTTTTGTATAGATCTATAGTCGAGGGTGCATAAGATAATGCGTACTCTATCTTCTTTTAGAGACGCAAAGTGAACACAAGAAAATAACAAAAAATACATCAAAATTAAAAAGGGTTAACAGGGAATTTAGAATATACATAATAGGAATCTTCAACCCTCAACATCAAGGGCAACAATTCAAATTATTTGCATTTACAAAATACAGGCACGCGCGTCATTAAAATTCTGTACGACACCCTTTTAATAACGCTGTCAAACCAAAGTACACCCTGGACTCTTGACTTTGAGTAGAAAATTGTTTAATACTCCTAATAGTTGTATTTGTCCATCCCTGGAGCACCCCTCGAGCGCTCGTTAGGGAGCGGGCTCGTGCCTTCATTAATTTCGGGGGTTGGCTTCCTTTTGTTCACTTGACACTCGAAACCGACGTGATTTTCAAAGTATTAAAAATGAGCTCTTAATTTTGATGTCGGAGATGAAAGTACTAAAATAAAATTGTGTTATCTGTGCCGGATTCGAAAATTCTAGCCCAATTTTGTATAATACTAATTTTTGTTCATTATTTCTTCTGTAGACATCAATACTTTATATACATAGATAGGAATTAAAATACGAAAAAATAGTAACATTTAGCAAAACTATCAATAAGTCATAAGATTTACTGGTGTACCATGCATGGTATCTGTGTACCTTTCATTTAAACATGTTCAGCAGGTTTTGCGTTACTGCGTAGTAAACATAAAACCTCCATATTTATATTATTATCACGATCAGGGCACCTTCACTCAATGCCTAGAATATTTCCCCTAACGGAAGGGATAGACAATAAATCGTGAGTCACATGTCCCATTCTGTTATCGGGAGAAATGTGAGTCAGTATTTAATAGCACGTTTATCTATCGTGAATGTCGATGTTACCGAACAATGACAGCGGAAGTGTTCGCCAAACTAGCTTGATAATACAGCCTTAGAAGCCAATGAATAGACCACAGGGATCAATATTAATGGAACTTGGATCTGAACATTCACTAGTAAGTACCTCAATAGATCGTCTTTACAATTTTACACAATCAAAAACACAAGTTGGATATGATCACGCATTAAAATATTCTACATTGCTCCCTTTGAAAGTCATTGCTGGTACATTCAATAGGTTTATTATAAATAGAATTAGGAAATCTGATAAATCTTTGCTGTTTTAAGTTAGATAACCATATTTGTACCAGCACAGTGAGAGAGCAGACATGGTTTTTATTCACGATGGTATTCTGGGAAATGGTACGATGTATCCGTCTTATTAATATACTAAGTACAACATGGATCTACTACAAATGCTCAATTTAAGAACACTGCACTAACTATAAGATGCAATGTAGGTTCTTATACTAATACATCGATGCATTCATATATCCAGGCTTGTAATATATCTCAAGCCAAGTTTCGTTTGTGTGTAACTCCTCCTGTAATAGGTAGTTAGCTCATTGACATTTGCACGTTTGCAAACTTCATGTTGCTACTGAGATTTTTGCTTGACTCGTGAATCAAATCGCTACCGCACAAACCGATTCAGTATAAAACTTATGGAATGAAATAATATTTATTGAATCTATAAAATGTCAAATACATCACTGAGATTCAGTCATTTCAACATTTGGGTGTAGTTATCACTAGAGAAAAACCGGCAATAAACTCTATTGTTGCTCTTTTCCAATTACGAGATAGTTTACAATATTGATACAAAGACTAAAATTTCCGAATTAGAGGAGCTCATTAATACAATGTGCATTATAAAATTCGTGACTAAAATTTGCAGTAACATAAGACTGAGTTCAAAAGGTGTAAGCAACCTATAAACGAACAGACTGCAGAGGCAGTAAAGCGTGTAAATACATAAGAAGCTGTTGATGCGAACGCAGCTCCCTTCCGGTGAGTCACGCGACGGCTCGCCATTAGTATGCGACGAGTGACCCGACACGACAGCACAAGATTTGTTATTTCCTCGAGCTTACAGTCATGCAGACAAGTCCTTAATTCTTAGTTCATAAGTTTGTACTTCAACTAGCCGACGCAGCAGATAAATATCCCTTCCCAAAGGTTGCCTGCTATTTTAGGATTTAGTTAATTAGATCTTCTGTTGAATTTTTGATACTGTTAACGGAATTGGTAATGGAGAAAGAAGGAAAAGACCATAATTGGAGGGCCACACATAAGAACTAATTGTAAATCTATATCACTTTGGGCTTCACTAAGGCAAAAATAAGGTATTTAAATCTGTCTCGAATTTAACATTGACATAAACACGTACAGAAAATTAAGAACCAACTAAGAATAAAAATATATACCTATCCATGGGAGTCGGCAAGAAATATAAAACGATTTGAAGACGATTGCTGGTGGTAGGATATTCGTATCCGCCCGGATAGCGACCACCGTACACAGGGCGTAAAACCCGCCATAGTGGCACATGCAAATGTGCCGCGTTCCGGGATCAGCCAGTGTATATCCGGTTTTCGGGGGGGCTTCAATCATGGTGAAAGGATGACTGTGCCGGCATTTTTTGGCCGGTTTCTCGCGGTCAGTCCTTTGTTCACCATGGTATTAGTCCCCCAAACTTCTACACAAGATAGGTGAAGAGGTTTTCGGCCGGCATGATTGCGTCGACCAACGGGAGATCATCATCTCTCGCTGGTCGGCACTTTTTCTGGACTCCATTACACTTACCATCAGGTGCAATGGGGTCACTTTGCCGTGCCAGTATAAAAAAAAAAAAAAGACGAACTCACGCCATCAAAATTGCACGAACCTTTGTATTATAATTTATAATGTAGGATGGTATTCTGACTATCCAGCTAATGCTACTGGTGCATGGATACTACACTATCTTGTTTTCAACGCATATAGAAATAGCCGAGAGCAAAAATGAATAAAATTTAAAAAGCCGTTCTGGTTTGACTAATGGTGTTATTTCCAAAAGCTTAAAATATTCATGAAATTCGGTGGTTGTTTATAGACGGAATATCTAGGGCACACATTAATTGCGTCACGATGACGTAATAATTAAGGTGTGCACAAAAATCTTTCTTATCAAAATATGTGCATAATAGTGACACTTTTCAAAGTGTCTTCTGATTTACTATTGAGTGTGATTATCATAACAAGTTCTTCTTCCACTGAATTAGACAGTCAATTAATTTTCTGAATGTAAAATGGCTAACGTTAAATTATTGATATTTGTTAATAGTCAATCAAAGTACAATAAGGTCAGCATTTTGGCAATCGTCATTTTGCTTTCGACATGATTTCTTTGTATTGTATTTAGATTTGCTGATGGCAGCGACCGCTGTTCATAAGGAGTAAGTCCTACTATAGTGACGTACGCAAGTCACGTTTTACGGTCAAATACAGGATTTGTTATTGCAAAACAGGCAACATTATGTTTTCAGATAGCGTAAGGTAATCCCAATCTATTTAGATCAGACGACATACCATGCTGAATCAATGTGGGAAGATTCCCTTGTATCAATATATAATTGTACCTGATATGGAACTTGCTGCCGGGCTCCTTCTCATCAGACTCGCAGGTGACGTTCCCGAAGGAATCCACAGCCAAGTACTTGTCCAGATGAGAGCGTAAGTAGATCATGCCTATGGACAAAAACATGTTGATAATTCATTAAAAACATAATTTTATTACACTCTCCCTTTCTGCCACAATTTGTTACCAATGTGATTTATATCCTGCTTTCTTTGATATTTTTATCACAATAAGAAATTACACAATGGGGTTTGAGTCTTCTTCATATTTAAAAAAGGTAGGAATAGAATACAATTATTTTACATAAACTCACGCCTGTATTCCCCGAAGGGGTAGGCAGAGGTGCATTTCTGCACCAACATTTCGCCAGGTATGTATCAGTCCCACGTAATAGGTGGCGAGCCTATTGCCGTTTTTCGGGCACATTTCCAGACTCCGTGCTGTTACCGAGAATTTCCTAATGGAAAAACCCAATAACACTTTGCCCGACCCGGGAATCGAACCCAGAACCTCTAGATCGCACGGCACATACTTGTACCGCGAGACCACGAGGCATCATTTTGTCCTTTAAAAATAGTTTCGACAATAGCCATAATAATTAGCAACAAAATACATCCATAAAATCTTATGAAAGCAAAAGTAGACAATAATTGTTTTGGTATTTGTCTGGCAATTTAGAAAACGATTGGCAATTTTAATAACAATAGCATTAGTCTTAGAAGAATCTCTCTGCATGGCAATCGATGTTGCGAAACATAGAATAATTTCCGCATGGATACAATCGATTTCAAAAATACTAAGATTTGTCATAAATGCGATTTTAAATTGTTAGGATGAATTTCTAAATTTGTAAAAACATTAGAAGATGTTATTGATATTATTTTTGACGATGATTTTAATAGCATAATAAATAATATTAAAATTTGACGAATACAATGAATGACGAAAACATGATTAACATAAAAGTTATGCTCCCAATTTCTAAAAACTAATCTACGAGATTTCATGGCAGTTAAGTTGTTTTTTTAGGGGCTTAAAAAATCTGTTGACGATAATTGTAGAATTATATAAAAAAACATTCATGTGTAAAAATATGCATGATTTATTCTTTTCTATGTTACCCATAAAAAACAAAACTTGTAAAAAAAACCAAGTCTCGCAACTCAGTTCTTCTACCGTAAAAAGTTGTGAGATCCATGTGATACCAAGTCGATAAATTTATTCAGTCTCCGTTTTAAATAAAAGAGTTGGATTTGGCAATCGCATGAAAACACGATGTATCTCACTTTTAGAGCGATTGCCAAGTCAAACTATTTTATTTAAAACATTAAAGATTTTTAATATTGATATGGTCAGTGGTCACTATAAGATGTTGTCTGGTAAGCTAAGTGCATAATAACTTAAGACAAAAGGTCCCTTAAACGGAGACTGAATAAATTTATCGACTTGGTATCACATGGATCTCACAACTTTTTACGGTAGAAGAACTGAGTTGCGAGACTTGGTTTTTTTTACAAGTTTTGTTTTTTATGGGATCTCATTTCTTTTTGTAGAAAGTCCTACTTTTTTCCATTTCGGTACCTTCTACTTCTTGAGTACTAACAACGGATATTCTTAAAACCCTCGCTCTGTCTTATGAGCTTTGCTTACTTTTGTAGGTAGTCTTCCTCTTCTACATACGAGACGAGACATGTTCTTTATTTTAAAATAATAATTACTTTTTGCGTTAGTTAGAAAAATTTAGGGCCGCACGTCAAACGTCAGTTAAAGTTAATCCTTTTGTAAAATTGTTATCTCTCTTTCACTATAAATTGGTACTGTCAATGTACCAAACAGAAAATTACAACATCAAGCTTAACAGAGGTATAGCTTGAATTGATTTACGGCACCAAATGCCGCACTCAATTTTTTTTAATGAATAAATTACTTGACCCTCTATGAATATTTCCTCACGATGTTTTCCTTCACCGTTAAAGTACGTGATAATTCATTGCAAATACACACATAACTTCGAAAAGTCCGATGAGTGTGCCTAGAGTTTGAACCCGCGACCGCCGGAATTCTTGACCGCACGCCTAAGCCTCAATACCATCACACCTTATCTGTCTACACCTATATTCCATTATCTTATACATATACAGGTACACTGCTTTATTAGCTGCAAATGTAACTTTGTAATCCTATATATTTATATGGGATTACAAAGTTATTTATGCAGTTTGTGAATCTAGACAACTAGACCGAAATTGCAAGATATTTTAATTTTTCCTTAAGTTATACACTAAACTCTAATTGTGTTCCAAATTTGAAGCTTCTATGTCGGCTAGAAGTGCCTTAGAGTTTTGATGATCGGTCAGTGAGTGACCAAAACCGCGAAGTTTGACTAGTTATAATTCTTAAACTACTGGTTAAAAATGAATAAATTTTGATATATACAGAGTTTATACTATTCTTGCTTGGTGATTAAAATTTCAGGTTTCTAGGTTTATCCACAACGAAGTTATAGGGTGTCGAAAATGGCCTGAGTTGCTTCGAGAAAAGTATAGTACGGCCGTGCCGCTTTTTCGCTCGACTTGGCGGGGGCACTGCCGTGCCCCCAGATTATTTTTTAAATTTATATAAAAGTAATATTGGAACCACAATATCACTCATTCCACAACAAATATATTGAAGTGGTATTGTACAATTTCTAAACAACAATAAGGCCTACACAATGGGATTCAAATGAAGCAGCCCCGTTCAATATCTCTTGACTCGCTCATTCATTCGAAAGCAGGTATCCCTCCCGTGTAAACCAATAAACAACCCCTTGGTAATCAACCCGTAGTCAACACAATATTACTTGAATTTATTTCAAAATAATTTAGATATTATTTAGATATTATTTGACAGCCCCGTGGCGCAGTTGGCTAGACACCAGCTTGCGAAACGAGAGGCTGCGGGTTCGATCCCCGCACCGAGACAAATGTTTGTGTGATCCACAAATATTTGTTTCGGGTCTGGGTGTTTGTGAGACCGAAAAGTCTCTCGTAGTTTCTGATACTCACGACACAGGACTTGTACCTAGTGTGGGGTCAGAACTATGTATGTGACTGTTGGGTGTATTTATTATTATTTATTATTATATGAAAATGTTTAGCAGGGCAAAATGTAATTGGGTCCTTCCATTTGTAAATTCTCATTAACTGGAAAGAGTCAGCAAATGTATCCGAGAAATAGCAAAAATCTTGTCCTCTGACGCAATGTGGTTTTGAAATATACCCAAATCTATGTGGGTACGTTCTCCTTAAAAATGATAACGCAATCATTACAATTGATAGTTTTACTAATACGTTTTACTGTGTCAAAATTAGTTATGTGATTTTCTAAAACATTTATAAATCTCTTATTAACAATCTGAACACGCTCCTGAATATGTTAGGCTAATCTTACTTCGATTTACATTAATTACTTTATAAATCTAGGATAGGAAAGCTTGCGTAATAATTTCGTTCCCTATTGCCAGTGAATACTCCATTTCATGGCTCCAGTGGTATTGATTTTTCGTTTGTCGAGGATTTGAATAAATTCACCTGTTTGGGGAGAGTCGGGGGAGAATTTATCGACCCGGCGACGGGACCAGCTGGTCGAAGACCTTGACAATGGGGCGCCTCCCTCGGCCGGGAGGGAACCGCGGCGCGGGACGCGGCGGGCTATAGAGACGGCGGGAGTGTGGTGTGTAGTTTGCGCTATTATTACTTTGAATTTTTTGGGATTTGAATGAAAGCATCAACCTTACAATATGGATGTTCCGTGGTCGTTATTCGGTGGTTTGTTATGTTTCTTTTTTATTATTTAAATGCAGGCTAAAGGTTTTCCTAGTTTAATCTAAGTTTTAGGGAGCTCATATTTTTTTTTCGTAATTACGAATAAGACCCGTGACATGTCTTAGTTTTTCGTTAGTACTATCTGAGTAACAATTGAGAGTATTATTAATATTTGATAAAGAATGGGAATTGCAATCAATTTAAATTGTTAACCAAGTTTTTTACGTACATCCGGAGGCGTGAAGTGTTTTTCAAATTTTATGATAATATTTTACACACATTTTACGACAGTTCTGGTTGAAGTAATAAAGTTGGACGTTGAAGCAATGTTTTGACTGAGTATGGTATGTAGTGTTTTTGTACTTATCAGGCGTTTAGCCAGATGAATGGTCCCATTGTTCTTTATAACGGTGCAGTAAATGTGTCCCAATCGTTTGTTGGGTCATTGCACTCTGTTTAGATACTTCTTATTTCATTTGATGCAGTTCTTATTTCTATACTAATCTAATACATAACTACAACGCAATGACAATTTATATCTATTACTAGCTGTGCCCGCGACTTCGTCTGCGCGGAAAATTAATTTTTAATAAGAAAATTTATAAACTAAAAGTAGCCTAAGTTACTCCTTATTACATCTACCAGTGAAAGTCCCGTTAAAATTGGTCCACCCGTTTCAGAGATTAGCCGGAACAAACAGACAGACAAAAATTATAAGAAATGTTATTTTGGTGTATGTACCGTATATACATATATATTCATGCATATACATGTAGTAAAAAATGGTTATTTCAATATTACAAACAGACACTCAAATTTTATTTATATGTACATAGCCTAAGTTACTCCTTTTGTACATCAGCTATCTGCCAGTGAAAGTCCCGTTAAAATCGGTCCACCCGTTTCAGAGATTAGCGGGAACAAACAGACAGACAGACAGACAAAAATTGTAAAAATCGTTTTATTGGTATATGTACCGTGTATACATCCATATGCATTTATTAAAAAGCGGTTATTTCAATATCACAGACACTCCAATTTTATTTATTTGTATAGATTATACATAAGTACCCGTATGTCAGTATTATCTTAGTATCGATTGCAGAAAGGTTTTTTTTACAATGATAATATCACTAACGAAGCTAATCTTTGTGATGTGATTAGCTCTAGCAAAGACGTCGACATAGTAAATTGGTTGATAGTTTTTGCCACTAGGAAGTACAAAAAAAGTGTACAATCTATTTTTATCTGTTCAAACGACACTCCGCCACAACTTCCCAGGGGGTAATTTGAATGTAAATAAGATAAGATAAGGAAACTAAATATTTACAGTGATTTTGGCTAAGTTTCGACGACATATGATTATCTCGAGTAAATTGCCTGGAATGGAATGGTTTGCCGGCTCACGTGTTCCCTCCTTCCTATGATCCTGGATCCTTTAAGCGAAGCGTGAAGAAGCATTTGTGCGGGCCGGCATTATTGTGTCGACCAGCGGGTGACCATACCGTTTCTCGCTGGTCGGTATTATTTTAATGGACTCCACTGTGCTTACCATCAGGTACAGTGGAGTCACTTTGCCGTGCCAGAATAAAAAATAAAAAAATTTAAATGTCGATCACAGAATTCAATATCTACTACAAACAGTATGAATGAATAAAATAGAAACACTTCAATTTTCTTTGATTTCAACAATAAACATTTATGTGATGCCTTATCGTTATAAATATAATTAGTAACTTAGTTTAAGTTCATTAGTTTCTGTCTGGAATGGAATGAGACGTCTTGAGGCAAGATGCAATTTATATATTTATGCATATTTCACAATTCCTTTATTATAAAATGCCTACTATTGTGTGCTTAAATTAAATTGGTTTGTAAACGCTATTTTCGCCCCCTCATGGCCACACACGCACGTGTAATGAAGGGCTCTGGTGGCGAGGGGTGCTTTACATCAATTAGTGCGCAAAGGGGATGCCAGCCAAATTGTGTTACCGTCCAATTTCTGTTCAGACAGGCGCGGAAGTTTATATTTATGTATAGCCCATTCCCGATTCTGTTGTTAGGTACATACGGGTGTTAATCGTATGTAACACTGGTTGGTTCTTTGTATATTGTAAGTATATTGGCAAATTTAAATAGGTAACGTCCTGAGGTCCTTATAAATTGCAATTTAATAGAAGGCTTGGGCGTTTTTAGTTTGAGATGGATGTAAGCACTGTATATCTTGTTTGAAGTTTATTACTTCAAAATTAAATGAAGCTCAAGTTACTCTTTATCTATTAGCCAATGAGTCAGTTGGAACTTGGAATTGATCCAACCGTTTCGGAGATTAGCCGGAACAAAACGCCAGACAATTTTTCTTATGTTATGATAACTGCGTGAACCCTTATATGCAATTAGTAAACAACATTTACTTGGAATTACATACAGACGCTACAAATTTAATTTGATTGATAAACAGATTTTATTTATAGACACAAGACTTGTATCTTAGTGTGGGGTCAGACCCATGTGTATGACTGATGAGTGTATTTAATAAATTTCTAGGACTGCGCATGAAAAGTTGATATAGGTAATAATAATAAATACACCCAACATACATAGTTCTGACCCCACATTAAGATAAGCGTCTTGTGTCGTGGGTATCCGGAACTACGAGAAACTTTTCGATCTGACAAACACCCAGACCCGAAACAAATATTTGTGGATAACACAAACATTTATCCCGGTGCGGGGATCGAACCTGCGGCCTCTCGTTTCGCAAGCTGGTGTCTAGCCAACTGTGCCACGGGGGTGTCTGATATAACATTAAACTTACTGTCATTGGCGTTTCCGGAGGCTGGCTCGAGCGTCCATATTTGTTTCTTCTTGAGGCTGGTCCCGTTGGCGTTGATCTTGAAGCCGAAGGTCTCCGCGGTGAGGTATCGGTAGCGCGAGTTGATCAGCCCGATGGTCCACCAGCCCCGCTGCTGGTTCTGCGTGATGATGTCTCCCGCGCCGTTCATGTCACCGTTGCTGTGTCCGTTCATCTGTCAAATAGAAAGTACTCATAAATAAACTATAATATTCACAGTGGTATGTCTTAAAATGCAACTGTGAGAGAGAATTTCATAGTAAGGCCAGTTGTCACGTTTAATAACAAAACTTTTCCGAGCAAATATAAAAAAAATCGTGGTTATTAATTTAAACGCATAAGAATGCTTACTACTACGGAGGGGTTTTAGGATTACGGAGTTTTATTCTTTACGAAAGTACAGTCAATAAAATAAGAGTAAGTACAGACCAGTAGAGAACAGAAAAAATATATATTTGACCAAAATGCGCACAGAGCTCGGCTACACATACGAGTATATTAAGAAATAATAAAACTTATTTACAAAACTATACCTAACAACATTGAAACGCGGCCAAATCAATTTACAAAGAGGGTAGATTTATAAAACGCGTTATATTTTCGCTCAACGTTCCTACCCGATTTATGTCACTTTTAACCTTTCGTCTGGCCGCCGACCTGGCCACTCGCAAAATGAATTTTCTCTAGGGGTTACTCTTGTAAAATTTATTTTCGCAGCGTAGGTACTTAAATTTTTTGTAGTTAAAAGGTTTTTATTTTAGTTTCGTTAAAATCATATCTGAATTAAGCTACTTTTTGTATATCTGAATACGTTGTTTTGCGCAAAAATCAACATCCAATTTCAATAAACGTCTATAATACGTATTTGGTGTTAAAAAAAAAGTGCAAATACAAGTAATAAAACCCAGTAATTTTTCAACGTATGACATAAAATCATTTTTTTATTTTAAATATCGCTTAAATAAATAAAATCTATTTTTCTTATCCTGAAAATATGTACCGGTACGGGATTCAATACTGCGAAATCTATTTCCTGGTGTCTGATATTTTTTTTCTTGTTAATATTACTTATGTTGCAACAATATTCGCACATTTCTCCTTCACGACAATGTAGTGCGCAATCGTCCAAAAAGTCTAGACTCTAGAATTTAGTAATAAAAGCTAGGCAGGCAGCCACGGTGCGTCAGACAAAAGCGCAGGAACAATGGCGGCTAGACGATAACTATTACAAGCCCGCGGCACCGTCTGGCTACACAACCAACAATTAATTTCTTATTGACTCAAACGCTCGTTCGAACAATGCGTTTTATATTCTTCACGCTATAAGAAATGCAGCGTCGTATTATAAATGTAATATGAGAGAACAGGAGTTATACCTTATCAATTTACATAGGTACATAACCTCACGCCTGTATTCCCCGAAGGGGTAGGCAGAGGTGCATTTCTCTCACGTAATAGGGGGCGAGCCTATTGCTATTTCGGACACAATTCCAGACTCCGTGCTGCTACTGAGAATTTCCTAATGGAAAAACTCAATACCACTGCTCGCACCCGGGAATCGAACTCAGGACCTCTAGATCGCACGGCACATACTTGTACCGCGAGACCACGAGGCAGTCGATATCTTATCAATTGAAATAATTAATATACAGGCGGGCTGCCTGTTGCGCTAGACACCAGCTTGCAAAACGAGAGGCCGCGGGATCGATCCGCGCACCGAGACATATGTTTGTGTGATCCACAAATATTTGTTTCAGGTCTGGGCGGTTGTATGACCGAAAAGTCTCTCGTAGTTTATGATACCCACGACACAAGAGTTAGTGTGTGGTCACAACTATGTACTCGCATGTAACTGTTGGGCGTTTTTATTTATTTATTTATATTATTTTTCTATTGGTCCTGGAAAGAGTTTACTTAAATACTGTTAAATATTGTTTTACTGTGTTAAGTCAATTTTGCGTAGCGAGTACCAAATCAGCCTTACATTCATCATCATCATCATCATCAGCCCATATACGTCCCACTGCTGGGCACGGGCCTCCTCTACAACTGAGAGGGTTTAGACCTTAGTCCACCACGCTGGTCTAGTGCGGGTTGGCGGACTACACACCTAAGAAATTCCTAAGAAATTTTAGGTGTGCAGGTTTTATCACGATGTTTTCCTTCACCGTTAAAGCACGTGACAATTCATTGTGAATACACACATAACTTCGAAAAGCCAGAGGTGTGTGCCTGGGGTTTGAACCTGCGACCGCCGAAATTCTCGACCGCGCGCCTAAACCTCGAGCCTTACATTAATGTAAGTTTAACCAAATAAAGAAAAACGTCTCTGGTAGGTACATATTTGTATAATGAATCGCTGAATTGATTTTCGCAATAAATTCTAGTGACTCCTGACGACCCGTTTTAAAAGCCCAAAGATATTTTGTACTGTTAGCTAAGGATGCTAGAGCACTGCAATCATCATTGCATTGAAAAAAAACTTTCACAATTGACCTTTAACATTTAAATAATTTTGCATAGAAATAACAAGGTCATTTAAAAACTTCTTTGTTAAGAAAATTCTGTTTTGTATGTAAAAATAGCCAAGTCTCTATATAAACTAACTATTATCTTAACAAAAAAGGATATACGTATTTTACTAATGCTAGTAGTTTAACATTACAATCTCCACAGCACGTGTTCTCGTAAGTTGACATTAGTGGCTACTTTTACGAACTGTTTTTTTACGTTCTGAGTTGTGTACCCGAAAATTCTTCTGCAAATTCTTTTACCAATGTATTAGTCTAGTTTCAAAAATTTGTGATGGCCTCACATCGAGATTTAGGCGCGCGGTCGAGAATCTCGGCGGTCACGGGTTCAAACCTCAGGAACACCTCAGACTTTTCGAAATTATGTTTTATTCATAATGAATTATCACTTACTTTAACGGTGAAGGAAAACATCGTGATGAAACCTGCACACCTAAAACTTCTTAGGAATTTCTTAGGTGTGTAGTCCGCCAACCCGCACTAGGCCAGCGTGGTGGACTAAGGTCTAAACCCTCTCAGTTGTAGAGGAGGCCCGTACCCAGCAGTGGGACGTATATGGGCTGATGATGAAGACTTATTTTACTAGAAGAGGAATATTTATGACATATTTTGTCCATAATTTGGTATGATGTGTAGAGTTTATCTAGTATAGTAACTGCGACGCGGAAGTGCGTGATAAGGGACAGGACACGGCTAATCTCAGCACGTCCAGTCGTTTAAGCAAAGCGTTGCTTAACCGGGAGTTACAGATTACTGGGACTGGAGATTATGTACTCTTGTTGGCAACAGATTACGTTATGGAAGATGTTTTTTTGTTTATGAATATGTGGACGATAGAAACGTGAGTGTGAGTATAAGTCTTCTTAAATAATGAGAGAGATTGTGGCAATTACTGAAGGTAAAGCGCTTCAGGCAGTCCTAATAATGACGATTGATAAGAAAGGACCATTAATCATCGCAATCAAGAAGGCCTGTCATCATCATCATCATCATGATGCCCATATACGTCCCACTGCTGGGCACGGGCCTCCTCTACAACTGAGAGGGTTTAGGCCTTAGTCCACCACGCTGGCCTAGTGCGGGTTGGCGGACTACACACCTAAGAAATTCCTACGAACTTTAGGTGTGCAGGTTTCATCACGATGTTTTCCTTCACCGTTAAAGCAAGTGATAATTCATTGTGAATACACACATAACCTCGAAAAGTCAGAGGTGTGTGCCTGGGGTTTGAACCTGCGACCGTCGAAATTCTCGACCACGCGCCTAAACCTCGAGGCCAAGAAGGCCTGTGTTCGTTTACAATTGCACGGTAAGCGCTAACTGTATACATACATCTTCTTGGTTTCATTAATATAAAACATTAATTTTGAATACTGCATAATGCAGATAGATATTTCGGCGACTTGTGAATATCAATTGAAATAAGGGAAAATTCGTCTTAGAAATTTAAATATAACGCGACTTTATTTCTGAATATTTTGACCTATTTCGTCATAAACAATACAGTATGCCTTTACAAATATCATAGAACAATCATTAGCGACTACCAAAATCTGTATCACATTGACATTCCGTGCCAGTAGATGTTATCGAGGAGCTCATCGGACAATGGTAAGGTCGTGTGGGTGCAGGACAGCCGTCACGCTCCAGGACCAAGGTCTATGTGACGGGTCAAAGGCACCACGCCCTTTATATCTACTATCAGCACTATTTTTAGTCATTTAAGTGAAGATTTGTATGATCTTCGGCGTGTTAGAAAAAGAAATGTATTTTAATATACCTCGTTAATTATGTTAACAAAAATATCTTAACTTAATGTAAAATATAATTTAACACCGATACCGTTCCTAGAGTAAAGATCATTGAAAAGTCAAAAATTGTCTTCAAAACTTCTTGACAGCCCCGTGGCGCAGTTGGCTAGATACCAGCTTACGAAACGAGAGGCCGCGGGTTCGATCCCCGCACCGAGACAAATGTTTGTGTGATCCATAAATATTTGTTTCGGGTTTGGGTATTTGTGAGACCGAAAAGTCTCTCGTAGTTTCTGATACCCACGACACTGGACTCGTATCTTAATGTGGGGTCAGAACTATGTACCTAGGCTACTGTTGGGTGTTTTAAAAAAACAAACTAATACCGATTTTAACTAAAAACTATCTAGGATGACTAATGATTTCTTAGGAGTACATTAAACGCACTATAACTCATAAACTTCATAAATTTTCGGGGGGGCTTCAATCATGGTGAAAGGATGACCGTGCCGGCAATTTTTTTGGCCGGTTTGTCGCGGTCGGTCCTTTGATCGCCATGATTGATAGTCCCCCAAACTTCTTCACAATAAGGTGAAGAGGTATTCGGCCGGCATGATTGTGTCGACCAACGGGAGACCATCATCTCACGCTGGTCGGCACTTTTTCTGGACTCCATTGCGCTTACCATCAGGTGCAATGGGGTCACTTTGCCGTGCCAGAATAAAAAAAAAAAAAAAAAAACTTAATAAGTTTATACAGTTACTACATCTCTCGTGTATAATTTATATTAATGCTAAATAGTACTATTATCTTATTCATTAGCATAATAAATTTTAGTCTATCGTTGTATTGAATGTAGGAAGTTAAAATATAGGGCACGATAGCACAGAATGCTAGCACAATGAGCCAGGTGTGTCGAGGCTGAAGGCGCGGCGCTTAATAGACCATTCATCTTTAGTAACATACAAATAAATTGACTAGGGCGAGGTTTTAGTTGTAATGAATATATCAAATGAAGGCCTCCAGGTTTAGGCACGCGATCGAGAATCTCGGGGGTCGCGGGTTTAAGCCCCAAGCACACCTCAGACTTTTCGAAGTTGTGGGTATTCACAATGAGTTATAACGTACTTTAACGGTGAAGGAAAACATCGTGATGAAACCTGCACACCTAAAAGTTATAAGGAATTTCTTAGGTGTGTAGTCCGTCAACCCACTATAGGCCAGCGTGGTGGAGTAAGGCCTAAACCCTCTTAGTTATAGAAGAACCCCGTGCCCAGCAGTGGGCCGTATATGGGATGACGATGAATATCTATCAAGTATTTTAGTTCATGTCACTATAGTATTCTAGTGGAACCATTGAAAATATGCGGTAGGTTCATTTACTGGTCACTAGTATTAAACAGTATGAATTTATAGTAAAACTTTATAAACTAACCTATAGATTGTGAATACTTTTACTACTTAAACATGTGCTGTCTCATTTTCTGTAATGCCACAGTTCAATCAATGAATCAATATACACTACCGACAAAAAGTTTGGAAGCACTTTTAATACTCTCAATTACTTTAGAAATAATATAAGATATAGTATTATTTAATGAAGAATGATTAGGTACTTAATTAAAACAACAATTAAACTATGAAACAAAACCATATTCTTATTACTAAAATAATATTATATTTTATTACAACATCGATAAAATTTGTTATTATCAATTTGCTATTTGTTTTTACAAAAATTATAGGTGCTTCCAAACTTTTTGTCGGTAGTGTAAATGGCCAAAGTATTCTTAAATAGTAGGTTAAGTTAACTAAGTCGTTCGACGATAAGCCAAAGTTTTTCTTTATATATACAAGCACAGTAAAGTACATACATTGCTGTTAAAATCTATTATCTGTAACCAGCAATAAGCTCGCCCTTTTACAAACACCTATATCTTAGGAGATACAATCGCGAATGCTTAAGAAAGGCAGCACATATGTACATGGTGCTTAATTACGATTAAAATTCGCCCAACTCGTAATACGTCGGCCGTGTCGACGTGCCGAGGTGTCGCATGTCGTGCATTGTGCTCGTCACAGTGTACACACAGGCATATCCTGCAGTACTTTGAGACTGCGGACCAGACACCGTATCGCCTAGCTGGAATACTTGCGATTGATTGGTACGGACTAATGGCTTATACCACTGACACACCGCAATTGGAATTTTAGTTTATAATTTCAGTGTGTACAATGGAAGGTAAGAAGGTTCTAAAAGATGAATGGTGGTTAGGTTTAGATTCGTTTCGTCCAATACTTGTCACTTTTTTACCTATAAACTAAATGAAGAGCCAACTAACTGAATGTCTAATTAAATTCTAATGTATTTCTTTTACAGTAGCAGGACGGAGTCTGGCAAGGTACCGGAAAAAGGCCATAGGCCCCCTATTACATGAGACTAATATGTGGCGAAATGTGGGTGCACTTTTTACACTCACTCACTTTTTACTTACATTAAATACTAAAATGCACCATGACGCTGTCCAGGGGGTACTCCCGCGTGTAACATGTGAAAGGTCTGTAATGTTATGGTTATCTCTGCCGGGGATCCTGCGAGTCGGCTACCGACCCAATCATGTCGCTAATTTCATTGTATCGCTTTTTATATGGCCACCACGTTGCCAAGTATACTTTTTATGCACACAATGCTGGTGGTAGAATATTTGTTAGGATATTGATACGAGCGCAGGAAGGAAACATGCAAACCATATGTAAAAGACTTTATTCTTATATGATACAATTAACCAGTACTTACACTACGCCATTTCTCAGAGCAGGAAGGAAGCGTCGGGGCACAGACTATAAACGCTAATTACAGTGCAGATTATATAATATACTAACACCCCCCGCAATTTATAGTTATTTATATAAAAACAAAAAATTGAAAAAACAAACTTATTCTAATAATTAATTATCTTAACTAATAACAAAACGCACTTTGACAGCTGACAGTTAACGTCAAAAATCTTATAGCCTTACAACTAAATAAACAACAATTCACTACAACAAATTTTAATAAACAAAACAGTTCTAATTTCAGAAACAAGTTGAATCACTGTATTAATTGATTACGAAAATAGTTAAACTTTACAGTACTTAAAGGTTTAGTCATAATATCCGCTACATTTTCATCACTTTTTATATAATGCAATGAAATCAACTTTTTGCTTACAATATCTTTTACAAAGTTATATTTTATGTCTATATGTTTGCTTCTTTTTGTATTTTCACTACTGTATAACATTTTGATAGCACTTTGATTGTCTATAAAAACTTTAACATTAATTATTTGTTTAAATTCACTTGCCGACCTATAATTATTGTAATATTTCCTGTAATTGCCTCTTCCTCTTCTGAAATTATTTTTAGGCTGGTATTTTCCTTTGGGTTTTATATGTTCTGGACATTGGTATGCTTTGTGACCTTTCTTATTACATTTATAGCATACATAAAATACATTTTCAGGACTGTTTACAGATTCTTCTTCTTTTTGTTTGATTTTTAGTTCTGCACCTAACAATTTGCTTTTCACATAATCTGTGGTTAATTCAGCATTAGTTGTCTCAAGAGCCGCTATGGTAGTTTCATAGGTATCAGGCATTGTCAATAACAAATGACATACTTTGTCAGGCTCACTTACTGTATATCCAGTTTCTTCTAATTGTCTTATTAATACATCGAATTTTCTGAAGTGTTCATTTAACTCTCCGGTATTATATTTTAATGTTAATAATTTTTTCTTAATATATAAGGTAGAGAGCGTGCTTTTTCTCTCAAAAATCCTTTTGAGGCTATCTATCATATCCTTAGCACTTTTGGCATTTCTAACATACTTATTCCAAGTATTTGTCTGGAATGCTGCAAACGATCACACTTTTTGCCTTGGCATCTTTTCTAGTAAATTCTTTTATGTTTTCTAATTTACCTTCTTCAATTACATCTTTGCAATCTTTTTCTTCAAGTATGCAAGAAATTCTGAACAGCCACGAGCTGAAATTTTCTCCAGTAAACTGTGGTAGCACGTTTTTATCTGCCGACATTTTGATTTTTAATGTTGCGCTCGTATTTAATAATCACTTCCCTATACTTGCCTAACCTGTGCCAATCTGGCTTACTCCGGGCTTCTGGGCCCATAACCTGTTAGGATATTGATACGAGCGCAGGAAGGAAACATGCAAACCATATGTAAAAGACTTTATTCTTATATGATACAATTAACCAGTACACTACGCCATTTCTCAGAGCAGGAAGGAAGCGTCGGGGCACAGACTATAAACGCTAATTACAGTGCAGATTATATAATATACTAACAATATTTACATACGATTGATAACGATAACCAAGCCTTAGGAATAGTGACCAACGCAAACGTGTTGTTTCAGGATTAAACAAGACTAAAGGTAAGGTTTGTCTCCAATGGACACTACGTATGGAATGTATAAATAAAAACACCTAACAGTCACATACATAGTTCTGACCCGACATTAAGATACAAGTCTTGTGTCGTGGGTATTAGAAACTACAACAGACTTTACAATCTCACAAACACCCAAACCCTAAACAAATATTTGTGGATCACACAAACATATGTCTCGGTGCGGGGATCGAACCCGCGGCCTTTCGTTTCGCGAGCTGGTGTCTAGCCAACTGCGTCACCGGGCTGTCGATATAATATACACTCGACGCTTATAATCCTGAAGAGGCAGGCAGTACTGTGTGTACACACGATAAGCCATTGACTCTTCCGAAAGTTCTACTTTATATTCTACGGTGATTGACATAATGTACCAATAAAAATTGTATTATTAGTACATACAAACATACAATTAAAACCATGCAAGCCATTTAATATTTAGGTTGTCCTGTTCATATTGAGTTATTTTAATGATTTATATGAAACAAATACCTGTTATTCTATTTCAGTTCAATGTGATGTTTTCCTGTATTTATTGACGAGTACTTGAGGGACATTTATTTTAGGATTTCTGTTTCCTCTGTTTATTACAAACATGATATAAATCCTTACTACATTACGCTGGGCATGCGCCTCCTTTTAGTTTTAAATAGGTTATACATTCTTCTACTGGGCTGAGGCGAGTAGCTGCTGACCTGGAGTGAGTTGGAGATCAAAGTTGCTTTTATATTTTTCCATTCCTTAATCTTATCCTATGTATCGTTATGACATTTATAATGTAAAATTTTAATAATGTAATGAAAAAAAAGAGACATTATATTGCTATTTTTTAAAGAAATAAAATGACATGTCGTGTTGCTGAGGGAGTTTCTTGCCATTTCTTCTCCACAGCTATAACACGTTTCGAAGCGGCAATAGTTTAAAAAAAAAGTGTAAAATTGACGATTCAAAAGAACTTGTAAAAGTCTATTTGAATAAAGATATTTTGACTTTGCCTTTAAAAACTGTACTATTAAAATAATTTTGACCAACTTTGGTATAGACAAAAATGGAAAAAATTAAAAATAACTGTTTATGTGTGTGTGTGTTGCTTTTGTTAAAAAATATAAAAGAAATTGTAACTTCTTCAGAAACAGTGCAAGCTGAAGGCAGAGTAGGTTACATGTACTCTCTTAACCCATATAAACAACAAAAATACCGTTGATGCTTTCATCTCATAACTTCAAATTACAACTACTCGTAAATATACCGTATAAATAAATTTTATCGTGCAAAACTTCCGCAAAACATATTATTTTAAAACCGAGTCACAAATGAATCATACGCGTTCCGGAGCTGGTATTTATGTCTCAGGAATCGATGCATGCAAAAATTACATTCTGACGCCAAGTGCACGCAATAACAATAGCAATAGCAACTGTTAATAAAATATTGCGATGCATTTTTTACTTGTATACATGCATAAAGCATACATATGGATATATGGGGATCCCAGGGGGCAGGCAGAGGTGTATTATTGCATCCACTGTTCGAAGTACCAATTAATAGCGAGCGAACGCATAACTGTTCGAACGGGGAACTAAACTCGAGATCTCTCGATCGCACGATCATTAATCTGACCATTTTCAAGCGATCTCTGATAATAATTTTGTTACATTTTTATTCAAAAAATCATTCAATACTTTCGTGGCTATTGATGAATGAAAGACCTTTTGAATTCCACTAAAACATTATACCATTATGAGAAGATGAACATGAAACAACTCTAAAAGCCGGATGCAGTTAAACAAATAAATCCGGAATAGATCATTTGGTCCAAACATTTGTCCCAAATACTCCGCCAATACCGGCTATATGACATGACAAACATTACTATTATCAGGATCAAAGTTGCCAACTACGGCACACAGTGACAGCGGGCTGTGTTATCTATCACTACGAACGCCTCTTAAATGTTGTCGACTCGCCTGTCAATATGATTCACAAGGAGCCATAAATAAACTTATCTTGCGGTTCAGAGGTCTATGGCCGAGCTTGGACCACAAACAAATGCAAATGTTATTGAAATTTAATTACTTAGGAATTTGATAGACAGACCTAATACTTAAAGCTTTATCAATATAGGGGTATTAATATAGAGTACATACATACATACATAAACTCACGCCTGTATTCCCCGAAGGGGTAGGCAGAGGTGCATTTCTGCACCCACATTTTGCCAGCCTATTGCCGTTTTTCGGGCACATTCCCAGACTCCGTGCTGTTACTGAGAATTTCCTAATGGAAAAACCCAATAACACTTTGCCCGACCCGGGAATCGAACACAGGACCTCAAGATCGCACGGCACATACTTGTACCGCGAGACCACGAGGCAGTCTAGAGTCTTTCAAAGATATTTAATACAGCCTAACAGTCACACATACATAGCTCTGATCCTACACTAAAATACAAGACTTGTGGTATCAGTAAACACGAGAGACTTTTCACTGTGGATCACACATTTGTCTCGGTGCGGGGAGCGAACTGGCGGCCTCAAGTTTCGCAAGCCGGTTTCTAGCAAACAGCGCGACGGCGTTGTCAATAAGCAATACGCGATCATAATGTTATTGATGGTAATTCTACTATCAAATGGGATGTATTTGATACTTGATAAATTGAGATATTTTACGCCTTAGCAGTGATGGCTTGAGAAGCAGTGATGGCCTCGAGGTTTAGGCGCGCGGTCGAGAATTTCGGCGATCGCAGGTTCAAACCCCAGGCACACACCTCTGACTTTTCGAAGTTATGTGTGTATTCACATTGAATTATCACTTGCTTTAACGGTGAAGGAAAACATCGGGATAAAACCTGCACACCTAAAAGTTTTTAGGAATTTCTTAGGTGTGTAGTCCGCCAACCCGCACTAGGCCAGCGTGGTGGACTAAGGCCTAAACCCTCTCAGTTGTGGAGGGGGCCCGTGCCCAGCAGTGGGACGTATTTGGGCTGATGATCATGATGAATGATTTTACGCATTTACCATCTTTCATAAAGTCTGGCTTTAAGCAAAGCGTATCTTAATGAATGAAGGCTATTAAATGATATAAACCATAATCGTTTTCATTAGAATAATTATAATAACGTTTATGCAGTCTTTTTAACAATTTAATTTTCGCAGATAGAGATGCCTTTGTGCCTTTTAACCGCTGAACCGGTTGGTCATTCATAATTAATGCGGTTGAGCTGCAGTCTAAGAGCGGTGGGAATAATCATTTATTCCATTAGCTAAAACGCTTTTTCATAAAAGCGCAAGGTCTCTATGAGGGAAACTTGTCGGTCTAGAAAGCATAATATGTTATATTGCAATAGACTTCTTTGTTGTACTTATTGCCGCGGTTGGCCTTGAGGATAAGGCGTACGGTCTGTGAAGAAAATTATCACTCACTTTGACGGAGAAGTGTTCCATGAAATGTGCTTCTAGGCTCTAATATTTATTAAATAAATAAAAAATAAATATATCCAACAGTCTGTACATAGTTCTGACTTAGATACAAGACTTGTGCAGTGGGTATCAGAACCTATTAGATTTTACGGTTTCACAAGCACGCAAATCCGAAACAAATATTTGTGGATCATACAAACTTTCGTCTATGTGGGGATCGAACCTGCGACCACTCGTTTCACAAGCTGGTGTCTAGACAACTGCGCCACGAGGCTGCATTTATTAGAATTTCATTCAATATACATATCAGTGTGGTAAACATCCATCAAGTGTACTCAAACTGTATCAAATTGTTATGAAGGCGGTCTCCGGAGTCCCTGAATTCTGGTACATAATGTAATGTGGGCCTCGTGCCTAGAGGTCTCCCGGTACAAATAGGTGCCGTACAACCACGAGATCCCGGGTTCGAATCCCGGGTCGGGCAAAGTGTTATGGGGTTCTTCCATAAGGAAATTCTCAGTAACAGCACGGAGTCAGGGATTGTGCCCGAGAATAGGCTAGCCCCCTATTACGTGGGACTGATATATAAACGGCGAAATGTGGGTGAAAAAGATGCATCTATGCCTACCCCTTCGGGGAATACAGGCGTGAGGTTATGTATGTAATGTGGGCGTCTTGGGGCGGTCGAGTGCGTCAACTCCACTTTCACACGAGTTTACTACCTGTCACTTTTAATGCGTTTATAACATGTTTAAGTGACTCGGTATGATAAATAACCTATATTATCAATCAGAAGCCGTCCATCTAATTGAATCTAATTAAAATAACGTTACTTCAGAATTTGGTTAACAGTTATCCATAAAATAATTTCTCATTTATTTTTAGAAAGAAGAAAGTAATGATTTAGCGCAGTTATTTTTAGAGAAAAATTATATCACTGTGATTGTCACAACAATGAGAAGTCGAATATAAGGAAGACACAAGTCACGGTTACATATTTAAGTAAGCATTTAATTTAGTTAGCTGTCCAGTATCCTAATAATGCCCGACAGCCCCGTGGCGCAGTTGGCTAGATACCAGCTTGCGAAACGAGAGGCTGCGGGTTCGATCCCCGCACCGAGACAAATGTTTGTGTGAGCCACAAATATTTGTTTCGGGTCTGGGTGTTTGTGAGACCGAAAAGTCTCTCGTAGTCTCTGATACCCACAACACAGGACTTGTATCCTAGTGTGGGGTCAGAACTATGTATGTGACTGTTATAAAAATAATAATAAAAAAAAAATGCCCGTCTGCCATTAACAATTATTAATAAATAAATAATAATAAATACACCCAACAGTCACATACATAGTTCTGACCCCACATTAAGTCTTGTGTCGTGAGTATCAGAAACTACGAGAGACTTTTCGGTCTCACAAACGCCTAGACCCGAAACAAATATTTGTGGATCACAAAAACATTTGTCTCGGTGCGGGGATCGAACCCGCGGCCTCTCGTTTCGCGAGCTGGTGTTTAGCCAACTGCGCCACGGGGCTGTCAATAATAAATAATAAATGTTTTTTATCAAAATATTAGCGAATATTTACCTAACTAATAAGATGTTTGATACACGATGCACAATTTGCATAAGAATCTATAAATTACATAAACTGCATTCGTAACATATTTAGAACATGTTGTGTCATTAACCTCTTCATAGATTTGTGTAAAGTTATGCAAACACTTTCCGATTACGAAAAAGTTCATTAGAACAACTTTACTATGCAACTCTTCCGCGCATCTTTATTCATTCTAATTGGCTAAAATTATATTTTGAATAAACTTCACAATATTTTATGCCGATGAGCTAATTGATGCAAGTTGAAAATGTAACGCGAAAGAGCTATTAAATAAGATGATCGTCGATATAAAATGGTTAGCGATAAGTTATCCAGTGCCTTTTTTTAATAATACTAATAGATTACCTTCACTCGGGTGCAATATCACAAAAATATTACCTTACTCATGACCCAAGTTTCCGGCTATCTCAACACCAAAAATCATTCAAATTGCTCTAGCGGCGTGAATGCGTCAGACAATACGAAAGATTATGAGTGAAAATTGTAGCTTGAAACGGTAATCTATGGAGCCATTCTATTTTCAAAATTATTTCACTGGCTGAAAGCTACACACCCTGAAATGGGCTAGTTTTTCCCGGACACGATCGAGGCGGGACCCAAATTATCATTATCTCAGTACCATCAAGACTTTGCCTTGACTGCCTCGTGGTCTCGCGGTACAAGTATGTGCCGTGGGATCTAGAGGTCCTGGGTTCGATTCCCGGGTCGGGCAAAGTGTTATTGGGTTTTTCCGTTAGGAAATTCTCAGTAACAGCCCGGAGTCTGGAAATGTGCCCGAAAAACGGCAATGGGCTCGCCCCCTATTACGTGGGACTGATACATACCTGGCAAAATGTGGGTGCAGAAATGCACCTCTGCCTACCCCTTCGGGGAATACAGGCGTGAGTTTATGTATGTATGTATGTATGCATCAAGACTTTGTTAAGCTTAGCTTGCACTTTTGCCACACCACAGTTCAATTGTATCAGTAAGGTAAGGTCGCATACCGGCGGTGGTTGCGAACCGCCCCGACCGGTCAATCCGGTGCGCATGTTACCGCGTACGGTACCCTTGTATCGGCCGGCTTTATTTATTGTCCGTGGTTATGTCTTGCCGGTAGATTCTGCGGTCGATAGTGCCGAGTAGCGGCCAACATTGGAAAGTGCCGGTTTAGAGTTCCGCAAAAAACAGACCGTTAGCATTTTAATCCGCATTGTCTTTCAACGGGGGTACAAAAAGGTAATTTCTTTATTGCATTTTGTTAGTATGCTGAGTTTCCGCTATGTTGGCAACACGTTTATATGCAGCCAGAATTTAAAAATGCTATATTAGGAATTTGATTGCTATTGCAGATATTGTCATGGTTAAAAATGTTACTAAGGGCAATGTTTCTTGACAATTGAGCTACAAAACCCTAAGTATTTCTCAACAAACAATCGAAAAAGACTAAACCAAATGCGTTTGCGGATTCTTTTTAACAACCACATGGCGAAGCTAATTTGCAGAATTTTAAACAATAACAATACGCTCTTATAGTGTGGTCATAAAAAGGAACAATGGTCCCCCACT
Source organism: Hemaris fuciformis (assembly GCA_907164795.1). Lineage (NCBI taxonomy): Eukaryota > Metazoa > Arthropoda > Insecta > Lepidoptera > Sphingidae > Hemaris > Hemaris fuciformis. The sequence continues at coordinate 16,330,610 of OU015440.1, forward strand.
GACCGCGTTCACAAAACTTGCGTCCGGACAAAAACTTGCACTCATAAAAATATATCAACGGGTTTTTTAATCTAGATTAGAAGTGGCACGTGATGAGTAATTTCTGCTCGTCGCTTCCGTCGTGTTATGAAATATTCTCATGGGTATTAGAAACTTCGTCTGAATACCAAAATTCGGGTACCTTCTTACAGCCCGACTTCAAACTGCATTTCATACAGGAATTATACTATTATTAAATATTTTAATGTAGATATATTCAACACCGATGAAATATACAATATAAACTTTATTAAGGTCTAAATAGTGGTTAAGTATTATGTTTATACTTTTAAAAAGACTTCCATTGATTTAATCATAAAATAAAAAAATGAGGCTAAGTAGGATTGCATTTCCGCGGGCGGATATAAAAAATGGCGGAATTGACCGCTATTTTTTTAAATAAATATGTCAACCACTAAATATGGCAATATCCGCCGGCAGTACGAAAAAAGTTTGTTAAGTTTCAAGTATTTTTTTGTTTTATGAATTTTAAACATCAAAATCAGTGTTACTCTAAAAGAGATATATATGCAACGTTTGAGTTTTAAACTAGCAATAGGGCTGTTTATTGCAACCGATGTACGGTTTCAACAATACGACAGACGTATTTTATTAACTTTGGTCAATATTTACTGGAAATTATAACAGGTTTCTCATACTATGGAAACTAACTATAATTATGTATTTCCGACTATTTAATTAAAAATATAAATAAATCTCGTGTTTCCTAATCCTCTCCGAATTTCTTCAACAGGTCTTCTAAACACATCGCAATCATTATTAAACATCGAAGATCTATAAATATAGCGTGAAATTCTTAAAGCCGAGCTGGATTCAATCAACACAGGAGATATACAGATGGTGTGGAGCGGCAGCTGCGTGCGAACAGCGGATGATACAGCGCCGTTAGAGTTCGCCGACCTTGTTCGGTTCCACCACGCCTCACCGGCAGACAATCGGTGAAAAACTCCGCACTGTGTGTAATTAGCCGATTTGTGCTACACTTCTGTTTAGACGTTTTAAACGATGTAGTCCAGTCATTTAAGCTTAAATTTGGTAAGAATCTCGGAATTCGAGATACCCAGCTGTAAGTCTGTAAATACTTGTATATTGTCACCCTAAAAGTTGTCTCAAAACCTACATATGGTAGGGTGTGTGCAACTATTAAATTTCAAGGTCAAAGGTCGCAAAAATCGTTTTTTTGCGCTTTTTTTGTAAATATCTCATTTCCTATGGGTTTTTTGCCATTTGTATGTATTATCAATATTGTAGAATACAAAATTCTCTACAAATTTTGTTTATCACATTTTTTTATACGGTGAACCGTTTTCGAGATAGAGGGCGGAGAGCGCGCGGTCACAGCATCACTTCAGGTCAACCGGTGCCTCCGGTCGAAAACGCGCCATATATAGTTGATGAACTATCGATAAATCAATGATTATAAATATTTGTCAATTTTTATTAACTATTATATTATATTTTATCATTTTCTTCATGCATTAAATCTATATCTATTCAATAATACTGATAACCGTTTACTAAAATTAAAAAATAATTAAGAGAAGAACTTAAGTCATAATATAATTATATTCCCAAAAACGGAGATATACTCGACTAAAAGTTTTGAAAATTATCCTCATTCCAAAACACATATTTTATTTCTGCACGCATTAAGTGGCTGTGACACAACTTCTGCGCTTTTTAAAAAGGTAAAAAATCATTTTTAAAAGTTTTTGAGAAACTGACAAATTTGGATGAACTAGCTGCAGCATTTGAGGAAGAAAATTGTTCGGGCCAGAGATTATTAGAGAGTGGAACTCAAACCTTATTGGCAGTCTATAATGCTCCGAAATCTGTGAACAGTCTCGATCATCTTCGTTATATGCATTACGTCAAGTCTACAAAACTTAATAAACCTGTGCAGCTTTCAAATATTCCACCAACAAGTGCAGCTGCTCATCAACATTTCAACCGTGTATATTATCAAGTTCAAACTTGGTTAGGACATGATTTGGAACCCCAAGTAAATTTCATAAAGCAATTTCATTTCATTTCATTTCAGAAACGATTTTCTGGAGCCTACCTTACCACCTGCTCCAGAAGATTTGCTAAATACAATTTTCTGCAACTGCAAGAGTAGTTGTGGTTCGCGATGCGGATGCAGGAAAGCGGGCTTGCAATGCTCTTTAGCTTGTGGCCAATGTAATGGGCAAGTTTATCTCAATGCTCTACCATATCAGAGCGACATTAACGAAGATGGAACCATTGACCCCGAAATCATGGAAGAACTTGAGACAAATTTCGTTGAAGACGATAATGAAGACCAGTTTGAAATTTACCAGCAGCCGGAAGACGACGATGAAGAGGAAGAAGATGATTAAAATTATAAATTGTAGTTTTTGTACCTTTTATTCCATTTTCTTTCTTTTAATAAAATAAATGTATTGAATGATATTTTTAATAAAAAGATTAATTCATAATTTATTTGTTTTTTTTTCATCAGTTAGTTATTAATAGTTAGTTATTAATATTAATATTAATTAGGTTCAAATTCAAATATAATTCCTATATTTTCATTAACAATTCTGCATTATATGGGCAGGTAAGTAAGTGTTTTTAAATAAATTAATACTGAATAAAAAGTGGATAGGTTAGGAAAAATTTATAAAATATAATATAATAGTTAATAAATCATTGATTTATCGATAGTTCATCAACTATAAATGGCGCGTTTTCGACCGAGGGCACCGGTGTACCTGAAGTGATGCTGTGACCGCGCGCTCTCCGCCCTCTATCTCGAAAACGGTTCACCGTATTAAAAAAAAATTTAAACAAAATTTGTAGAGAATTTTGTATTCTACAATATTGTTAATATATACAAATAGCAAAAAACCCATAGGAAATGAGATATTTCCAAAAAAAGCGCAAAAAAACCATTTTTGCGACCTTTGACCTTGAAATTTAATAGTTGCACACACCCTACCATATGTAGGTTTTGAGACATCGTTTAGGGTGTCAATATACAAGTATTTACAGACTTACAGCTGGGTATCTCGAATTCCGAGGTGAACTTACTATAATGACTGGACTAATGGGATTGTCTGCACGTTGTTCTTTTAATTTGCACGTTTTATTAATAAAATGTAACAAAAATAATATTATGATAGCTTGAGGCATAGAGCATAACTCTCTTAATCCGGTCGGAAGATCAAAAATTTTCATGCTTTGGTGGATTTATGGATTTCCAGGCTGTTAACTTGTTCCAGTTAATAATTATATTTGGTTTTTATAATATTTAAATATATGACACCAAATTATAGGCAAAATCTTAAAATTACTTAAACCACCATCTCATTAAACTCAGATACTCGCAAGAGAATTTCGTTCAGAACTGGCCACTATGATTTACTAGCGTTATCTATCTAGATTGTAAAGCGCTTGCAATGCAGCACACTATGTATGGTATAATTACCAAAAAACCCATATTTCATAGCCGGCAGAGTTAGCGGAGCGCGGCCGGCTGTCGGAATCCGGTTGCAGTGGATGCACACGCGGACCGAGCAAAAACTCCTTCATGTTAACGAGATATTAATATAATTGCTTATGGAAATTTACTGTAAAACTACCGAGTATGTGCTGAAGTAAAAAACGGTTTGAGCCGACAATGCTTTAAAACTACCATGTGGATAATATCAATGACACATACATACATACATACATAAACTCACGCCTGTATTCCCCGAAGGGGTAGGCAGAGGTGCATTTCTGCACCCACATTTCGCCAGGTATATATCAGTCCCACGTAATAGGGGGCGAGCCTATCGCCGTTTTTCGGCCACATTTCCTGACTCCGTGCTGTTACTGAGAATTTCCTAATGGAAAAATCCAATAACACTTTGCCTGACCCGGGAATCGAACCCAGGACCTCTTGATCCCACGGCACATACTTGTACCGCGAGACCACGAGGCAGTCAAGACAGATGTACATAAATAAGAATAGAAGTAAGTAAATGGAAAATTGTTATGCGAATTTATAAAAATGCAATTTCTCGTCAATATAGCGATACATAACATGTTCATAATGACCGACAACATTGCTGAAGATATTTAAGCTTCATCTAACATTCTTTACGAAGTCATAGATAGACTATATTCTGGCTAAGCGACCAAACCTTGTCAAAACTGCCTTCACCGAAGAACTTTTTTGTTTCTTTCTCCCCATCTCATCATTTTCGATCGTGATTTACCTAATACAGACCAAGGGACTAATCATTTGAGTTCCAACACAATCCTGACGACACAATGTAATGAAAAGAATATTTTCATATGTTAAAATTGTCCTAGAAGATAAATAAAAAATTCCTTTCGTTCGCATTGTTCCTGAGCTAGTGGCCTTTCCATTCATTGTGTTTATTCACACAAGAGTGTGGTGTGCCAGTTCGCGTGTGAAGTCCGGTGCACGTCCCAAAAACTCATTAACTAGATCTTTTCACGTCTTTCTTTCATCGTGGTGAGATGTTCTATGTGTGAATATTGTGACTTGCTCATTAATTTCACTGTTCTTCTTTTTATATGTTGCCCAGATGGTTCAAGAAGTAAGATCGCCAAATTGGAAATTTCAAACATATTTCAAGCTATATTTTATTTATTAATTTATTCCTTCTTTTTCAAAATCAACAATTAACTTTTCCCTGAGGTATTTGGCAAATTGATGGATCCGATTGTATCGGTTCCCTAGTTCTTGGTTATTCCTGTTAATCCAAATAAGTTTTTGTCTTTATATAAGCATGGATAAATAATAAAGACTGTAATAAGCCACTTAGCAACAATCAACAATAAACGTAAAGCACGAAAAACCCAAAAACATAAATCGTCAAAATTATTCTCACAATATTTCCCCTATTCACTGAAAGAATCTTTGTAATTTCCAAGCGCAGTCAAACTACAAATTGGTGCAAGCCCGTCATTATAACGAGCCAAATAAACAAAAAGCGGCTCCGTCAGTCATCAACAATTAAACAGAACAAATACCTTTAAATAAACGTGGGCTCGTGGATGCAGCGCAGTCGGCAGACACTTGTCAGTCAACACCGCATTTTGTTCCGGCCGCGCTGCACCGATTACAGATCTAGGGATGTTGTTTTTTATGCTCACGTTTATTAAGATTTATTTATCTGTTTACTAAGTAAGAAACCATTTATAGTTCGATCAGATTACCAGAGAATTAATAAACGATTTTATGACACATGAACTATGACAAAAACATGCTTATGAGAAACACATAAAGGTAGCATTGATCCTTAAGATACCAGTCTATTTGAGTACCTTAAATACGAGAGATTTTATGCCGTTAAATGTTGTCGATCATTTTTTCCTTGGTGCGAAGATCGAATCTCCGTTTAATATGAATACTTTATTTAGAATAATTGTTTAAAAATGCTTCACATTTATTAAATTAACACATCAATTCTTTCTCAATAAAATGAAGATGTGATACATCACTTATGCTGCGTATGCATGTCAAACATCCAACCTATGCGTTCAGTCGGGTGCCGTCTATTTTAGTACCACAAACTTATGCTGCGGACTTGATGGCGCCACTGTCTTCGTATCTGTTTTTTTGCTTGAGAATGTCGTAGTTGGGATCTTCGTCGTGTGTAATAATAAATTGGTGTATCGGCTCAGTTTGTTTTAGTTGGTGTAGGTCAGAGGATTGATGGTGCGAATGGGCTGGTCTTAATTTAGTAGTTGTTTGTAATTTGATTTCAGACAATGTAATGAGTGAGTGTGTGTATTGGCGCCGGATGATTTCTATTTATAACTCTAGTTACAGACGTAAATATCACGTATTTTTTAAAGGTTTAAATACCCATTTCAATTATTCGGTAAGGTACCTTACTGAATAAATGAAATTAAAAAACCTTGGTTAATTGTAGAAACAAACATTGGTTAATGTCCATTACTCTTGTATAAGGTTTTAGCGTTCCTACATTTGTTTATTTGTTATACGTAATATGTATGTTATTTACCTTTACAAGAGGAACCAAAGCAAACTAAAAAACATTTTACGAAATTAACTGTAGGACACAATTGTAGTCCCGCAAAAGTACATTTTCAAGCTCAAATTGTACCGGATTGCGAACCAGCTCGTGCTGACAAAAATACTGTCCTATTAGTAAGAGCACGAGTACCCAACGTGCAACTACTCCACTACGCAGCACCCTTCAAACACGAGCACCCTGTAGAGCTTATTCCGTCGCACAACACTACATACGCGGCGTTTTAAAAAGTTAAGTTGCGCTTCATTTTTTTGCACATTTCTCTCCATTCATGTAAACTTTTGCGGTTTTACGTTCGTTTTTGTATGGGACGTTGATTATACAGATTGGTGTTTTACCTGCAGTTCGTAGTTTTCAACAATGCCATTGTTAGAATAGATAAAGTCTTTTCTATCACAAAAGCCGTAGAGTACAAAGGAGATACATTAGATGATGGGCTGCAACGGGATTTAAGCCTTGCTATCGTCCTTTCGGTCTGTCCTCTATCCGAAATGAGTTATAATGTGCTTTTCTATTGCAAATTCTATTGAAACGTCATTTTTATTACCAAACTAGCTGACCCAGCGAACTTCGTTCCGCCAGCCTAAGTTACTCCTTATTAAATCAGCTACCTGCCAGTGAAAGTCCCGTTAAAATTGGTCCAACCGTTTCAGAGATTAGCCGGAACAGACAGACAGACAGACAAAAATTGTACAAAACGTTATTTTGGTATATGTGCCTTGTATACATCCTTATGCATTTATTAAAAAGCGGTTATTTCAATATTGCAAACAGACACTCCAATTTTATTTATTTGTAAGATAGATTAAGAAATAATCACTCGACACTCTTATTTAGATCACTAAATTTAAAATCATTGCGGTCACTTTGCTGTGCCAGTATAAAAAATCATGTTAATAATATCAGGATAATTTTGGTCACAGTGCTGTGCCTGGAGCCTTTAATGAATAAAGAAGAAAGAAAGGACATCTTATTCAGGTTGATAAATTAATAAAAAAACATAGCAAATAATTCCAAAAATAAGAAGGTTGACTCAATGTCTCAATAAAGTTATTTATAATTTAATGTGAACAAGCGTGCTCCCGAGGAGTGGTACAAAAACTGTTCCAATGAACCCGATGCATCATGCAGGACACATGTTCAGCGCTTTAATGGCTGACAAAACTTGTCAAGTGAGCTTTAAAATCAACGGCACAGACATGCCCAATATAATACTTTCCATAAATGTTTGTTAATGGCAACGTACACTCAATTTAGATTTAATTGAAGGTAAATTCTAAGAAGCACTGTCGATAAATGTACGTTTATTGAAGTTGTCAATCGATTTACTGCATCGTGGTCTCGCGGTACAAGTATCGATTCCCGGGTCGGGCAAAGTGTTATTGGGTTTTTCCATTAGGAATTTCTCAGTAACAGCACGGAGTCTGGAAATGTGCCCAAAAAAACGGCAATAGGCTCGCCCCCTATTACGTGGGACTGATACATACCTGGCGAAATGTGGGTGCAGAAATGCACCTCTGCCTACCCCTTCGAGGAATACAGGCGTGAGTTTATGTATGTCAATCGATTTATAAACCACATAGATACACTTGCGATCATATTCAATCAAGTCTATGTTACCTAAATGAATGCAATCTGTTGTCAAACTAAGACAAAGCCCTAAATCTACCATATGTGAGCAAATTCCAATCTATATTGTTGTAACAAAAACTACGAAGAAATTACTCAAACGAATTCCCTGGGCTCAAATATCCGACCTCTGTGAAGCTAGATCGGTTTCCGAGTAGTTTAATTTTTATACATAATTTAAGATAAACAAGAGTGTAGTAAAAATCACCAACATTAAGTACTGTGGCCTTGACATTGTATAGTACACTGTACATCCGGAGTGTAGCGACACGCAGGCGGCGCTGCAGATGCCGACAAATAATGCGGTTACACATTCGATAAGATTCCGGGACAATATTTTCGACTATATCCGAAGGCATTTTCGCCAGTACTTATTGTACCATAATATGATAGAGGATGAACAATTGAGAAGCCGAAGATTGGGTCAAATATAGGAAATTTAGTCTGAAAGCAGAACCCGGCAGCTTCTTATATAACAGATAGAAAGATTTAAAGGGGATTGAACTATTTTTACTTATCAGAAATATTTAGAACTTCGAAACCAAAATTACAATAAAACTGCCTGTAATAAATCATACCTGAACACTCTTATACAATATCTAATGAGAGAGATAAAAAGAAAAGAGTTAAAAATGTATCTTAATCTTAAAGCAATTTTTGTGTCTTCGTTCTAAAGAAAAAAACTATGGGAAATAGAGTATAATGGTGTGTGTGTGATGACTTTGACCTTGACACTGTCCCGGCCCATCCGGAGTCAAAGCGGGCGACGCGTGCCATATGTGGAACTAACAAACTAATCACTTTTATTTATGGAACCATCCGTTTTAGTGTTCCAGCGTTTTTTATCTACTTATTGAAGCATAAAATTAAAGGTTTATTAACTCCAAAACAAATTAAAGGGATTAAGTAAAAAAATCAGTTATAAGTAAGCATAATATTTTAAAAATCAGATTAAGCTTCGTAGCAATGAGCTTACTCTCCCTTTGAAACGGTACTTCGACGTCTTATCTAATTTCAATGAAGTTTTAGAGAATTGTATAAGGCAATAAGGGCATTTTCTATTGACTAGGAGAGTCACGGAAACAATAAAAAGATTTTTATTGTATTAATTGGAAAATATTCAATAATGCAAAGGACGCCAGTGACAAAATGTATTTTTTAAAGTATTGTATTTGCTTCATCAAAACATATCACAACCATTAATACTGGCTGGACGAAGAGCGTAAAGAAGATTTATTTTATATTAATGTGTGTGACAGTTTATGTTCAGCCCAATGAGATTATGGGCGTAAAATTTGCAGATAAATTATTCCATAAATTAGAAGCGTGAAGTGCAGTGTACTTCGTGCCGATGACCTTGACACTAGGCCCATCCGGAGCGGAGCACACACGCGTGTAGTAAGCCGTGCGGGGAATTACAATGCGTGAACGATCGTGTGAAAAATATATCCAGTTTAACTTCGAAATTGAACTTTTGGAAGCAGACTACGATGCTATAAATGTGCAGCGCGGGATCAAATAGTTAGGGATTCGATTAACGGGTCAGGAAATGTTTTATTGGCTTTTTCGTTATGAAAACCTTCGATGCGGCACGAAAGTTATATGTGGACATAATACAGTAACAGATATGTGGCTAATCTTCCCCATATACAAGCGTAAGTTGTAAAAAAATATAAATTTCTAAACGCAACTGGAATGAATAACGTAAAATCTCGTAGATCCTTTATTCATAAATTACCTTCACACGTTCTAATTTTCTTTTGACTGCAATCGTGGCAATATTTACTAACAAGGACTTCGCTTTCGTCTTAAAAAGACCAACAGGTGAGTTGAAGTGCCCAAAATTGGACCTAACTAAACGGTGCTCTAAAAAAATTTAAAGTGTAGTGTTGTGGCAACCCTTATCATACAGCTGTCTGGGTGTTATGTTGTCCTGGTGTCGCGTCCTGTACAAGGCGGGCTGTGCACACTGCATCACAATGAACGCATTCAACACCAACACTGGCTATTGTGTCACGTACTTGACTTGGGACTTTGATTGGTACTATAACATAGTGTTCTTTTTCTTTTTTAACATTTTTTTAAACTTATTATCATGTAAACTATGCCTATGTAAAGTTATACTACATTTTTCGTTTGTTTTTTGGCTGATCCTGGAATGCAACTGTGACGTACAAATTACAATGGCGGCTTTTGTAAAAGTTATCCGATCGCCCAAAAATCATACCAACAAAACTACAAACATTGAGTAACATAATAAAAGAATGCGCTTTAAATGTATCAACATACGAAATGAAATCACTAAACGCGCCGAAGAAAACTATTTTGAAGCGGCCTAATGGATGCCGACAAAAAGATAGAATCGATCCATCGCATATGTGGAATAGCGAGGGTTTCATTAGGTAGCAGTCGCCACTCGGCGTGGTGGTATTGCAAAAGGCAAAAATCATGGCGTGCTGTCTCCGCGCTATATTTAACTTGCGGACTTGGACTGAGCGCATATACTGGCAACACATGCGTCCTCTGTTGCATTTGTAGGGGCTTTGTTATCATATCTTTAGTTTTTTGCTTCTGCCTAAAACTACATAACATTGACTATTCATCTGTTGATCTTTTTAAATTAATAGTTTTTTAATTCTATGAAATAAGGAAATGTAAGATTCGCCTTATTGAGTTAAAAATTATAACTGAAGTAATATTTACTTCCGTTGAATAAGCAATAGCAAAAAAAACACAATTAATTGTTAACATTATTTGGCAGAGAAAGAGTTCTCACAGTAAATAACTTATAGCATTATAACTGTCGAATTCCATAGAAAATATATGAATAGTGTGATTTATGTAGTGTAACAATAATCTTATAAGAGTATTAAAATGTATATATGTATTTATTCAAGTGATTTTTTGTTGATCCAGAACTCATAGTAGTCATCATGTACACTTTGGATCCGACGGCATTCACAAGTCTGAACGTTCAACTTTATTTGCACAAGTGTTTGACAAGTAAGGACAGAGTGATACGTTTGAGCCGCTATTTACAATACCTCACGAACCATCATTAAACTAGTACTTACCACCTCAGGAAATATGAAAGAGCTAGGCTCTTTGCACATGTTCTGACATGGTCAGCCCCGTGGCACAGTTGGCTAGGTACTATCTTGCGAAACAATTAGCCGTGGGTTCGATCCCCGCACCGAGACAAATGTTTGTGTGATTCATAAATATACGTTTCGGGTCTGGGTTTTTGTGAGACCGAAAAGTCTCTCGTAGTTTCGGATACCCACGACACTGCACTTGTATTCTATTGTGGGGTCATAACTATGTAACTGTTGGGTGTATTTCTTTGTTTATTAATGTATTAACATGATAAGATACAAGTTTTGTGTCATGAGTGGTGGAAAACACGCGAAACTTTTCGATCAAACACTCGCCAGGCTTATGTCCAAACACGTGTGGATTACAGACATAATCTCGGCGGGAGGATCGAACTTGCAGCCTTATGTTTCACTGTCCCCTAACCAACAGCGAAGGTCGATGGATCAAATATCAAAGTCAAGATGTTCTAGGCACGTAAACCACACAAGACGCAGATGTCTGCCAACTTTAATACATACAAACTTTGTAAAACAGCAGAAAATCTGCGGTCCTTCAAGCCCTCTAATGCATAATATTAGATCTATTCAGTCTTTCATATTAACCGGTCGCGATATAATTTTTGGCTGATAAACATCAAGTATCAGTAATAAGATAAAAACATAATAATGTTAACAAAGCCCGGACATGTATGAAAGCCTCTCCAATATGCTAATAAGCGACATAATAGTCGCTCGACCGATAAACGCCACGCCGATATGCTATCACGCGTCTGATAAGGAAGATATGTCAATCAGCTCGCCTGCAGCGGCCCGGACCAACTTCGAGATGCGACAGATATGCAAAATTTGTGTTCATGTCATTTATATGAGCCGGCATAGTAAATACTGAGCAGTTGATGTTAAACGTAGTACCACTTGCCAATAATAATAATGCGCTTGTTAATAGAATAGGGGAAGAGTAACATCCCCCGCCGTCATCATTATCATCGTGTAGTCCGCCAACCCGCCTAAAAAATTCCTAAGAACTTTTAGGTGTGCAGGTTTCCTTACGATGTTTTCCTTCACCGTTAAAGTAAGTGATAACTCATTGTGAATACACACATAACTTCGAAAAGTCAGAGGTTTGAGCCCGCGACCGCCGAGATTTTCGACCGCGTGTCTAAACCTCGATGCCATGACTACTCCCCCGCCATTGGACATAATGTATGTAGGTCTGCCTAGCGTGACTCAATAATGAACTGAATCGTAAAATCTTTGGATTAATTAAATACATCTTTGTAATTATTTACATATATTCACGCCTGTATTCCCCGAAGGGGTAGACAGAGCTGCATTTCTGCACTAACATTTGGCCAATTGTTTTTGTCCCAAGCAATAGGTGGCGGGCCTTTTTTTGTTTTTCGGGCACATTTCCATTCTCCGAGCTGCTACTGAGTATTTCCTAATTCAAAAACCCAATAACTTTTCCCGAGCCGGGACCTCTAGATCGCACGGCACTTGCTTGTACCGCGAGACCACGAGGCAGTCAGGCGTAATTATTTACTTTAATTTTATAATTTCAATGCGTATTAGAAAAATATCTCCACGACTGGTCTGACAAACTATTAATATTTATAATAACACTTAATTCCTTGTTAACATTCAACAAAATAAAACATTTATATTTTTCGATACAGATATTAAAAGTTCATGGCTGCGGCACGGTTTCCGTAACTATGCGTGTCGGATCATCTATCTCGGCATCATAAAATGTTGGCAAACTTAGCAATCAATCCGTGTTACCATACCCACAAAATAAAACTGGCCACAAAAATAGATAAAAAATAATGACGGCAGCTTCACCGGAGCGTTCGAAACCGCGTTACGGTGTCCGACTAACTGAATAACAACTATATAGCCGTTAATTACTGAAAATGCTGCATTAGAAGCTGAACGAGCACATTTTTATGATGATCACTATCTTGCACTGGAGAGTTGGAAAGTGGCGTCGATGGCGTGTCTGTTCACGATTTGGGAAAGTATTGCAATGATTTCGAACGCATTCTTTCAATAACATCCGTTTATTTTGAAACGCTACGTGCCTTTCACCCGACAATATTTAAAATGATGACTTGTGCCATTACTAAGCAAAAAATAATGAGCACAAAACTACAGACGCCGAGATGACGACGAGAATTCAATGAGTTTACGGTAATACCTACACGCTAAATGCTTGATATACCTACTCATAGCGAAGGCTTGAAATTGCAAGCATTATAAAAATCATTACTAAAATGACGTTTCAGATTTTCATCGAAAGATACGTTTCCGATCTGGTTGCCAATTTATCTTATTCTTTCTCCATCCAGTTTTACATAAATATTCATCGTTGGCAACACACCTACGATGTCTAAATGTTGTGATTGTTTATAATAATCACTTAACATCAAGTGAGACACTTAATCAATTATTAACAAAGACGTAGTAGCGTTGTATCCAAGTGTAAATAATCTGCAGTGGATAGATTATGCGACCCCATTCACCAACGGCACGGGTTATCAATGGGATCTCGATGGGGTAAAATCTTCGCGTAGATTGTAAAGAATATTCGTATCGATATCGACCACCGGGCATGTGTAAGTCAAGTGCAAGATTATCAAGTTCCGGGACTAGGCTGATATACCTGCTTAGAACAGGCCAGCATTAAGTTGACTTGACTGGAGAAAATCGAATAAACTGTAATTGTCCCATATTCTTGCCATCATGTTTGAATGCGGCATGGCGACAAAAAATACCATGGACCTGTGTGTTGTTGAAACTCTTGGTTGATAAAAACCTCAGGCAAGACCCCTGTAAAACTGTATATTGACTCGCGTATTGGCTCATACCCAAGATCAGAAACCTTAGCACTTAAGAGGTGACAGTTAAGCACTGTCTAGACTACTCAACACTGGGGCTTTGTCGGTTTATTGATTTAACCAGCAGCTCGTGATTCATCATGACTAACCGCGTCCATTGAACCCGTTTCCAAAATTATTCCGGCTTCGCAGCGCAGCGTGAACGATTTTACACCGAATCCACAAACTTCATCTATAGGTATTTTTTTGTTGGCGCGAGTAAAGTTGTTTGCTTGTCTATCTCCGCAGGTGTTAATTTTACACTTCTGGCAATAGCTTGCGAGATTATAATCGAAATATTTTCTTTTCCGGTCATGTATTTTTGCTAAGGCAAATATTTTTTGCATTAGTATCATAACTGGCGATCGAAATGCCTATAATATGAATTAAAAGGCAATTTTTTTTGACATTGCATTCAGAGAGGATAAGCGACAGCCCAGCTAGCTTTGGAGATTCTGATCACATAAAAATTACACCAGCATGCAATTTTACTCAATAAAAATGTTTAAGACACATAATAATTGCAGTCTCAAAGACTCCTAAGGTCATTTTAGCATAAACTTGCGGCAAAAAAATTCAAGTTCATTAGCACGTTACCCAAGAACATTTAGCGCTCAAAATACAAGGAAATGGCATAACATTTAAGTAAAGCAACCCATTAATAACAGTACTGAAAGGAAACCGTGTTAATGACCGCTGCTGAAGGAACTCAACACAACCTTTAAAAATAAGACGATGTTAAGGCTCTCAACGTTCTATCAATCATATTTACGTTACCGTTAAGCCAGCTATCACGGTCAGTTTTTATTCCATTTATACGTGCCAAAACAATATCTATCAATATTTATAATGTTGATGGGAACTGTCGAGATGAGATTTGATTTACTAAACAATAGTAAAGCGATAAAATCTTTATAAAAATCGGCAAAAGTCATTAATCAAACAGCCGAGTCCATGTTAAAATTGGCAAAACCCGAGACGCATATTTACATATTTACTTTCATAGATATTAGGTTGGTAAAATATAAGTTTAAGTTTACATTATAAAAATTTCAACGTAAAATTTGATATATTAAAAATGCAAGAAATTTGTGCCAAAGAGATGATGAACGAACTAGATAAAAAATTTACAAAAATAATAGCTTGGAATGAGCTGACACTGATTTAAAATTTGTGTTTTCTTTAATTTGTACTTAAAATGCCGAGAAAGCAACAAATAATGTTTATTCTTAAATTCTAAATCCAAACAGGGTTTGAGAAAGGGAAATGAGAAACGAAAACAAACGCCAACTTGTTAATATAAGCGACTGTGTCTGTCTGTGGTATACATAGCAAAAATTACCGAAAACTAATATTACGAAACTAAAATTACTAAAAACAAACTAACCGAATATAATTGTTGTAACTCCATCGTTTGAAACCGCCCGAATAATAAAGGTGAGTCGTTTTTTTGTGCTACCGTGTTTTCTTTCATAGGAAAAGTATTTCTAAAAGTAAAAAAATAAGTGACAATCTATTTCCAAATGTAACATTCAAATACTTGAAAAAACGAAAACTTTCTAGTTTGAAAAGCTTGAAGCATGTCGGGTCGATGACGAAGTGCACGAAGTTTTCCCCGCGACAAAAGGCATGTCTTTCAAATGCCAAAAAAATAAAAGTGCAAGATTTGAACTCTGTTACGGATAGGACGATTCAGGAAACACGATGTTAGATTTATTGTATAATTATTATTTATAATAAAGATTTTAATAAAAAGTGTCATACCGTCGATTAAGAAAAGTATAAAAAATATATTTGAATATTTATATAAATCATATGACTAAGTCCTAGACAGGGCTCAGGAGAGAGAAGACATAAAAAAGAGACCTTATTACCAAGAATAGAAGCTGGGAAGACAGACTCGTTCAGAAAGTGAATAAAAGAAGATACAGCATCTTGTATATTTCTACAGTTGCGTTACGTTTAGCTTCGCCTAACGCAGATTAATCTGCGAAACGTGCTAATATATTTTTATATACTGGTTGTACACTTAATTTGTTTATCGTCCTTGGCGCTTTTGCTTCTCCAAGACCTATAGCGTTTTAAATAGTAGCCATTCACACGGCGTGGAGTGCTAATTAGGGAAAAACACGCCGCCGGCCGCGTCACACACATCATGGTGCGCGAGTCTGTCCCGATCTCCGACTATCGACATCGTGTCACTTGAGATATTGCATTTTTAAGAGCATACGAAGGTTTTTGGATACCTTCTGTCTAATTTTAATTACATTAGATAGATACTGCCTCGTTGTCTTTAGACTTGGCAAATCTTGGGTTCGGGAAATTCTCTGAAGCAATACGGGGATCTGGAATTGTGCCCGGTAAGATCTAAGGCGAAGCCTTATCAAGTGGGAGAAAAAAACGCTATCGGCCAACGTGAGTGGAGAAACTTTGCATATTCCTTCAGAGATAAATCTGACCTAACACTGTGATACAAGTCTTCGGTAGTGGGTATCCGAAACTACGAATGACTACGGTCTCACAAACACTCTGAATATATGTATATGCATGTGATCGTCTTTTAAACTTGACAATAGTTAAATGAGGTTTTTTCTATTTAATTAATGAGCAACATTTAAAAAATATGTTTTATAAAGTTAAATTAACTAAAATAATTCATTTTTATAGATATAAATACATATGTCCTACGATTTCTAGAATCTAGAAAAATGATGTAAATCAATGGAGATTAGAGATGTTTCTCGCAATTTTAATGCAAATGCGCCTGCGTGACGATCAAACGTGTTCTGCTGTGCGATGCGGCATAAGTCGCACACCAGTTTGCTCTGGCCTTATTATTTCAACAAAAATATACTAAACCTGTTTTTGCACGTGCTTTCGCATAAAATTACCTTGTTTAAAAAAAACTAGGAAAACATATGAATTGATCACAACGTTATGCATAATAGCAAGACGCAAAGTTGTTTTTCAAAAAGCTTGCTAATATATATATACTCGTATTATGATTTTTTTTGCAAAATATATTGACGTAAAAAGTATTTTTAAATACTCTTTCGCATATTAACTATATTATTGTGAAATCTATAAAAATTTAAACCGGTTATGAGTTCTTCCGAGGTCTATGTTCCGCGCAAAGCCTCATCCCAATTAGATGATTATAAAGCCATTAAGGTAGTAAGCACTCTTTTTATTCCGTGACATGCTGTAAGACCGTGACTTGATTGTATATGCAATATAATCTTTTCATTGACTTTTTCTTAGTCTTTAGGTACTTCTTATAAGACTACAGTCCTAATTTAAAATACGAGTATGAGTACGTTTCATTATAATACTTTTTCCAGAATTGATTTATAAATAAAATATAATAAAATTCTGTAAAGTAAAGATTTCATTAAAAGTTAATAATTATTCTCCTATTTTGTCAATTAATTATGCGACTAGTCTTCCTAACTCACAATTTACATAGAAATTTATGTTGAAAACCACTAAATGCTTACATAGACGAAATGTACTCTAAGAAAAATGCAAAATATTCGAATATTTCACATAAAATACGTTGAAATTTATTGCAAAATTATTCTTGAATTAATAAAATGCACAAAACTAGTCTGGGCTTGGACATGCGTGTCCATAAAATATTTACTTCCATTCGTATTTCATATTTTCCTTATTGGAATAATATTCATTTACGTATAACCGTGTTATTTACTTTATATAAATATGATGTTATTTTTATACCATATATAAATCGGTTGTGTGAATTACATATCTAAATGCAATAGGTATAAGGAAAAAATAATACCTTAATAAACACATCCAAACCAAAAGTAAATATAATTATTTTCTAAATTGCTGTAATAGTTTATATTTACATTACTTTCATCATCATCATCATCAGCCCAAAGACGTCTACTGCTGAACATAGGCCTCCCCCAATGATCTCCACAGTGGCCTGTTGGAGGCAGCCTGCATCCAGCGACGACCCGCGACCTTTACCAGGTCATCAGACCATCTCGTTGGTGGACTTTACTTTGACTCGTTATTAATTTTAAAAGTGAGTGGGCCATCTCAAGATCTTGAGTAAGATTTTTTTTGTCAAAAAGTTTTGTTTTTTATTAGCTACAAATTCGACCCCCAGGCTAAGAAAAAAAAAATTTATTCACTCCACTCTATTATACATTCTGCGTACATTATTCATTCTGTAATTTCATTGCTTCAGAATTATGACCACCCATTCTATGTTTCTGATCACTACGGTCCATGTAACTGTTGCCTGGAAGAAATCGCCGAGAGCGATAAGCCTCCTATTTGTAACACAATCTTATTTTAATATCACTATTACCAATTGTGTTCATTTAATTTGGTGTACAATAAAGCGTAATAAATGTGTATTTTCACATTTGTCACGCAAACTATACGAAAATTGAATGGTAATGAGCCCCGCAAACAAGCCCTACACTGTTAGCACTTTTGATCGATAACTATGAACTCCATTTAAGTACAAATATTGAACTAAATGTTATAAAAAAGAGCAATACATACATACATAACCTCATGGCTCACGCCTGTATTCCCCCGAAGCGGTAGGCAGAGGTGCATTTCTGCACCCACATTTCGCCAGGTATGTATGAGACATGAGTCCCACGTAATAGGGGGCGAGCCTATTGCCGTTTTTCGGGCACATTTCCAGACTCCGTGCGAGAAGAATTTCCTAATGGAAAACCTAATAACACCCGGGTTTCGAACCTCTAGATCGCACGGCACATACTTGTGCCGCGAGACCACGAGGCAGTCAAAAGAGCAATAGAAATTAACAAGCTTGTCTAAATGCAGTTAAAGTGTGATTTTGGGCGGTTGGTACATATTATGCAATTATTGCAGTGTTTTTTTTAAAGTAAAATGTACTTAGACAATAGGTAGTTTTCGTGTTATACTTTTAATCAAATTAATATTTAAATGCGCTTTAATCCATCTCACCGAAGCGAAGGAGAATTTCCATAAGGCTAACATAAAAATGCCTCTATTTCAACATCTTTTATTTTTGGCCACAAAATGTAGCGTAAGTCTATCACCAATATTCTTTCTGTCCCAATATTATTTTCAATCTGAATCAAGGTATTTTATTTGATTTTAATCTTCGGATAACTGAAAAGTCTTCTGTCAAATGAGGTTGTAATTACGATTAACTTTTTCGTAAAATTAATATGCAAGATGAATGTCACTCCGCTTTCTCACTTCACCGCATAAAAGGAAAGTACTTGGATAAACAAATTTCATTGGGATTATGATATTAACTATTCATGAATATTTTATTACGGCTAATCCCCGGCGACGTGTACATATACATAATTCATATATGATATTATACATTACTTTCACGCATGCTAATAGACACTACATCCTTAATAAGATCGATTTTGCCGACGCGTAGTCACATAATGGCTACGTATGTAATACTGAAGTTAAGATGTATTTTTGAATTATTTTACTATTTTACATGCATACATACATGAACTCACGCCTGTATTCCCCGAAGGGGTAGGCAGAGGTGCATTTCTGCACCCACATTTCGCCAAGTAAGTATGTATCAGTCCCACGTAATATGTGGCGAGCCTATTGCCGTTTTTCGCTTTTACTGTTTCCTAACGAGCATTGTACGCAAAAACGTATGAATAATTGTTTAATAACAAATTGTAAAACCTTACAACTTGGTATCCGTCCCAAAAATTGCAGACAATATTTTTCCCTTTCCGGACAATCAACAACTCAACAAAACAAATCAATGTGCGAATTATTGTGTTTATTCCTGGTAATGTTAAGACATCTGTTTAGAGCAGTTTCCTGTCTGACTATTCACCTTTATCTGGCTAATAAAGTAATTGAAAAACATTATAGTTATGCAAATATATGAGGAATATAAACTGCTACATAGCAACTGGTTAAGTAAAAAATATACTAAAAATCGTAAGCGATGCGGACTTTATATTATGGCACAACCTTCCCTGTAGATGTAGACACAGGAAAGGCGTGTCTCGATGACAATGCCCTGTCCAATACAAACTTACAATAAAACAATGGCGCTATTAATATTTTTCTACTATAAATATAGCTTTAGAACAATGAAAAGGTTTTAATAATTTTTAACTTAGTATTGAATGTAGAAATAATGCTTTAGTATTGCAATATTGTATAAATGATAGTACCGATGGCCTTCACGATGCGTAAATTGCGTACGCGAACTTAAAACATTACACCTTAATTGTGTTCAATATGCATCTTTTGGTATACATGAATGAAGTTATCTAATCCAGTCATTAATTTTAGACGACCATACAACGTGAAATGTTAAAGACGTAAAACAATCCTATTTTTAGCCTGTCATTCTGGTGAGGGTAGACAGCACCCACGACAGGATTTCAAACACGTCTTACAAGTTTAACTAAACTCCTTTCTACATGATTGAAGACAAGCTGAAAAAACATTGAACAAAAGATGTTTATAAATTATTTATATTCCATAACAAAACGCGGGCGGCATAGCTAGTCGTCGCTCATTGGCGCAGATAAATGAAACGACAAATACGGAGGTGTGCGGGCCCGACAGAGCAGGGGTGAGCACCCTCCACCGACCTCTACCTATGTACATCTCATCCCGGGACAATCGATTCGCCGGAGTCGGCTGTCGGGTTCCCCTAGCTGCCGAGAATCGAGTGCTGAGCAACGGCTCGCCCGCCGCGCGGCCATCAACCCACAGACACATTCTAGAAAAAAAAACAACAAAAAACCTACCTTTTCACACTCGAGTTACTTGCACCACCAAGAAATGCAGGCGCAGAGATCGCGAGAAAACCACAGATGCACTAAGTACAAAAAAAATAGTTCGCACAATTCATCAATTAAATAAGCACTGAATGTCAATTTGTATCGTTATTATTTAATAATTTCTTATACCGGCTGGATTGCACCGGTGTATGTTTTTTATTTATGTGAATCGTTTGAGAAACGACACTACCCCCACGGCTGTTCGCGGTGGACTGAATAAAGTGAAGATGGCGCTCGCTGGCCGTCCGGGATGACGCGAGTGAATGTAGCTGCGTGAGACCCGTTACTCATTCCACCAATGACGATTGGATGCGTTCGTTCACTACCAATCACCGACGACTTGTTTTCCTTACACTTAGGGCGTGAAAGTTTGAAAAACCCGCATTTGATCAAGAAATATTACTGTTTAAAATAATATTTTAACTCATAAAAAGAGACCGTAAACAATAATTACATTCGGAAATGTTAAAAAGCAGTATTTATATTTGTATAATCTTCGTTATTTAACGAAATAAATTTTTAACATATTAAATCAAAAAGTGTGAGTGGATTGCTTTGATGGTGTCGCCATCTATTTTTGAACGGACAGATATTTTCTTTAAGTGGTGAGAAAATTAATAAGTCATACACATCCACAAGTAAAATGTGCTCATTATTCAAGTACTTTCTCGAAACTGCTTACTGCAACTTTGGAAAGCAAAGCCGAGTTTAACTGAACGGTATCATACTGAACAATTTGCATACATTTAACGCTTGGAAAACACGTTAGACAGTTAAATTCGCGAGAGTTAAATGTAAGTTAGTAAAAGTTTCTAATAATGTTATTGTTGGTATGTATTTATTAAACTATCGTTTTTCTGTGAAAGAGGACAAGATATAAGTAAATTTTAATCGTCGCATTTAATCGACATTGAAACTTTTTATGAGTAGATACTCTACATGAAATATTTTTATTTTGTGTAAGTTGTCCGTCTTGTTTCATAGTAATTGAAAATATTATTTTTATTGTTAAAATTTCATATACTTAACTTTATTTATCGTAAACTACTTACAAATATAACACAACAAAAAGAAAAAGTAACATCGTTAGCATGTCTATACTCTATTTTAAAAAAAGAATGTGGCTGAACACTGAAAGCGGAGACAACTGGCTGAGAAAATTGTCCATCACCGCGTCAGCCACGTGTTGTTGAATAATTATCATCAGCACTGAAGTCGATGGCGCGTGGAATACACACACGTCCACTCAATTTGCTTACAATAGTGTTGCAGAATGAAAACGATGGACGGCCATGACGCTTCCGCTATTTTCAATATGGTTGACATGAGTTGTCAAAATTTTAATGATATTTGTCACGAGAATCGTTCGTCTTTAAAAAGACGCGTTTGTTTTGAGAGAATTTAAATGGACTTTAAATTTTCCGAAATAGATCCATTCTGTTTCAACAATACGATATGTACAGATAGAGCTACACAGATTTAGAAACTAGCCTTCATTTGGCTGACCGAGAGGCGTATTTCATCCAGTTTCTCGAGCAAAAAGCGCACATACCGCACATTGCTCATCATCTGTGGAGGCTTGTTTCAGTTCGCATACAGACAATACCGTCATTACATATCGCCAGCTACTAAATCAATTTCAGTGTCGTCAATCATAATGTTCACGGAGTTTGGTCACGAAATATTTGTGAATCGTACATATGTGTGATACTGATAACTTCTTGTATAAGTATCAGGGCGCATAGAAAAAAGCCTTATCGATAAAAAATCCTATTACTCGTATTTTGTATTTTCTATGCATTATTTTAAAGTTATATATAGTATTGTTGACTGCCTCGTGGTCTCGCGGTACAAATATGTGTCGTACAATCACGAGGTCCCGGGTTCGAATCCCGGGTCGGGCAAAGTGTTATTGGGTTTTTCCATAAGGAAATTCTCGGTAACAGCACGGAGTCAGGAATTGTGCCCGAAAAACGGCAATAGGCTCACCCCCTATTACGTGGGACTGATATGTAAATGGCAAATTGTGGGTGTAGTAGGCATCTTCGGGGAATACAGGCGTGAAATTATGTATGTATGTATGTATAGTAGATATGAGCGCCGTGGGCCAATTCCACGGCGGCGGCGTGGGCTAAAAAATGTTACGGCGGCGGCGGCGTCGCGGCGGCGTGGCCTTGGAATTAGATGTTGTAATTAATAGAGATCAGTGTTTTATAGTAAAAAATAATCAAACACACCATTGGTTTCAAACATAGCTTTATAAGAAAGGAACACATAAGCAAAGTATAATTGTCTTTTTTTATTTACAGAAACAAATCGCGTTTTGATGAATAATCATCTTATTATCAGCAAAACAAGTAAGCAAACATTAAATAAATCACAAAAAAAGGAAGGAATCAATAAGGGCGGCTTAATTTTTCCTTGATCTAAATTTCTCACATAAACTTAAATACAAATTAAGCATAACGCTTAAGTTAGTAAATGTAAATATTTTAATTAAATTATTATGAACAATAAATCTCTTCTATATTTAGTAATAATATAAGAAAGTTAAAAATACTATGAAATTATTAAATCTCAGCATAACTAAACAAAGTGAGCATGCGCGAACGCATGAATGGTGCGCGTGCGAGTGGGATAGCAAGTAGCGACATCCCGGAGGTGTCGCCTGGAGGCGGCAGTGCTTCGGCTGCGGGGCAAGAACTCGGCCCCGGGGCTCGACGGGGTGCCTGGACGTATCTGGGTGCTCGCCGTCGAGTCGCTGGGCACGAGGCTCCGCAGCCTGTTCTCCGCGTGCCTGCAGCAGGGCAGCTTCCCGTCGCGGTGGAAGACGGACAAGCTTGTCCTGTTGAGGAAAGAGGGGCGACCCGCAGATTCGCCGTCAGCGTACCGGCCCATCGTGCTGCTCGACGAGGTGTGCAAGCTCTTTGAGCGTATCTTGCACGCGCGCCTCGTCGAGCATCTGGAGAGCACGGGCCCGGACCTGGCAGATTGCCAGTTCTGGTTCCGGAGGGGCCGGTCGACGATACACGCGATTCTGCGAGTCAGGGCACAGGCGGAGGATGCAGCGTCTCGGGGCAAGTGCGTCGTGGCGGTGTCACTCGACATCGCCAACGCATTCAACACCATGCCCTGGGGCTGCATCAATGAGGCACTGCGGTACCACAACGTTCCGCCCTACCTACGGTGTCTGGTGCAGGCGTACTTGTGTGACAGGTACGTTGTGTATCCGGGCGCCGACGGGTGGCACCGTCGGGCGGTGTCGTGCGGTGTTCCACAGGGCTCGGTTCTCGGGCCGCTCCTGTGGAACATCGGATACGACGTGGTGCCAACCTTCGGGACGTCGCTGTCGTCTGCTACGCGGACGACACGTTGGTGACAGCGACGGCCAGGACCCCACAGCGGGCCGCCCTGCTCGCCGGGTTCGGGACCGAACTCGTGGTGGGCAGGATTCGGCGACTTGGCCTCCAGGTGGCCCTGCACAAGACTGAGGCTCTGTGCTTTCACGGATCTCGGTCTAGGCCACCGCCGGAGGCGCACCTGATGGTGGACGGCGTGCGGATTTCCATCGGCTCCCAGATGAAGTACTTAGGTCTGATTCTGGACAGTCAGTGGAAATTCCGTGCGCACTTTGAAATGTTGTCGCCGAAGTGCTCTCAGTCGCCTGCTGCCCTACATTGAGGGTCCTGGCTTCCCTTGCCGAAGCCTTTATGCTGGAGTCGTGCGGTCCATGGCCCTGTACGGGTGTCCCGTGTGGGCCTCTCGTCAGTGTTCTTCTGGCGGGAGGAGGCGTACCAGCAAACCGGACAGAGACCGGCCCCAAGAGAGGTCGAGGCCATGCTGGCCTCCCTCCGCAGCGCCGCCGTGGAGGAGTGGCGTTCCAGGCTGGAGAGTCCAAGTGCTGGCGTGGCGACCGTCGCGGCAGTGCATCCTGTCCTCCAGCAGTGGATGGACAGGCGCCACGGTGCGCCGACCTTCCGGCTGACGCAGGTGCTCACCGGGCACGGCAGCTTCGGTGCGTACCTGTGTCGCATCGTCGGAGTGGAGGAGACCGCCGTGTGCCACCATTGTGGCAACTGCCGTGAGGACACGGCCCAGCACACGCTGGAGGAGTGCCCAGCCTGGGACGAGGAGCGCAGCGCTCTCGTAGCGGTCGTGGGGAGAGACCTCTCGCTGCCGACTGTGGTCGCCGCCATGGTCGGCAGCCGGAGGTCGTGGAAAGCTATGCTCTCCTTCTGCGAACGTGTCATTTCGCAGGCGACGTAGGAGGCGTCGGGTCAACACGTAGCCCGGCGCCCAGAGGCCACACGGGGCCGCCGTCCCTACCTTGGCGGCCCCCGAGATGAAGACTGCACACGCGTCAGGTCGGTGTGCCTTTTGGCTCCGCGCAGAGGCGGTCCCGGGTCAATCCATAGCTCTGGCTTCAGGGTATTCCGGGGCCGTCTCGCTGAATGCGCTGATGGTGGCCATCGCGGGGTTTTTAGTCGGTATTACGGCGCAATTATTCTTGGTAGGGACCCGGCCCAGTGGCCGCCCGCAACAACTACGGGCGGTAACATCTATGCTGGGTCGGAAGGCGCCGGTGAGCCCGACACACCTTCGCCCCTCCGGGGGTGGGATGATGGATTTTCCCCGCGGAAAAAAAAAATTAAAAAAAAAGTAGCGACAAGACACGGCGGCGCGCGATGCGTTCTACTCGGCGGCGGCGCGCCGGGCACGAACCACGGCGACGGCGGCGCGCCGGCGCGGCGCTCATATCTAATGTATAGTTATTGTATAGTTATAGATATTGTATAGAAAGAAATATATTCGTTCATCCCGTCCGATAGCTCTTGAAGTTTAGTGAGAAAGTGGGTACGGCAGCGGAAATGAGCGATTTATGACATAAATATACACTGACAAGAACCTATGGCCGTACCGCACGCAAGTAGCGCATATATTAGAAGTAATTATTGTAATAACATGCACATTGCCACGCAACGCGTTCCTTCACCGCTATTATGGGTTTGCTCATTTTTATTGTGGTTGTGAACGGCACAAGCTTTGGCTGTAACTGTTAAAAGTAAGCTTTAAGGTCTGGCGTCAAGTATGTGATAATCTCGCTACTGTCTTGGCACATAGTTAATCAAAACAAATTGTAATATCTTAGTAGTTAACATCATGCAACCTTTGTGGTATTCGACGAGCATATTCTTCTATGGAAATCCATTTTTGTTTATGTAAATAATAACATTACATTTTTTTTTTTTTATATCAAACATTGTTGATGTGTTTGTGAAGAATTTTCTTGCTATTCCAAACATTGACAACGTTTTATTAAGTAAGTACTAATTAGGTATTATAAGTACTAACATTTATTCGAAAGCACGGAATATGCGTCAAATAGTTGATAAGGAACTTTTTTCCAATTGAGGGACAAAAAGGGCCCACAAACATGCATATTGCTGCAGCAACAATTACAAACATCAGAACAAAAGATTACGAATATTTTTAGCATTTTCATTTTGTCGCGAATTTAAGGATTTTTTAATATACTTTTCCTTTGTTGTAGGCATTAACAAAAAATCGGGACTTCACGATGCCAGTACATATATCTGTATCAAAAGAAAACTTTTGTGAAAGTTATTTCACAGACGGTGACTGCACACGAAGTAGATTTTCAAGGCTAGATATTAAAAATGCACGAAAAATAGCTAGACATTTTTTCGGTGAGAAAGCGAATTAAAGATGCGAGCATACTAGCTTGTCAACTGTCAACGCCTGAGGGCAGAGGGGTTTGTAATTGGTTCTTCTTCATACGTACAAAAACCTTAGAAGTACTTGTATTTGTAGAGATAACTGAGATATATGTATAGATAAGTACGTATAACACAACCAAAATACATCGGTATGTGCCTCCATTATGAAAATAAGCCTCCCTGCCGCAACGAGGGGCTGCAATACAATGATTCCTCTCTGTTATGGTTGAGGATTTTCTACTACACACAGGCTCGAGTTGTTTGAAAAAAAAATATGATATTTTTCCGACACGAGCTCTCGAAATGGTTTTGCTTTGCTTTAAGCTATACCATAGCTACGTATATTAGGATGTTTATTCCGATAGCAATTGCAATGGAAAACTAGTCTTTTCAATCGTTTTTTGGCGAAAGAAAAATTTGATTATGCCACAATTTAGCCATAGGTCTGGGAGAGGTTGGGTACGTTAGGGGCGAGAATGTTACATGCGTGCCAATATTTTAATACTGAGCTGGGCCCGCAAACAAATACCTCCTACGCCGACATGACATCTAGCGGTGGCTTTTCGCGCTAAGGTAAGCGATTACGGAGGGTGGACGAAAAGTATCATAAAAATTCCACAGGCGCCCTGAGCGGCTCTGAAACATAATTTTCTCATCTGCCTTAGAGATAAAAGGTGCAGTTGCATCCCCTCTAACTTGGTTCCACCGCTAGACAGCTTGTGTGTGCTTGCTACGAATACAGGTCACTTTCAGTGAGGGCGTAAGATCCTCAGAGCGCGGACACCAACCTCAAATAGTCCTAATTTAATGAGTCACTTTTGGCGGAAGGCACAGTATACCGTGGGATTCTAACTCCTCTATTAACGTTGTAAGGTCAGTATTTATTTAATCACTTTCCTATCATAGAAAAAAACCAAAGCATTTTGTTTTTACCGTGCCAATATACACTACGCACAATCCCCGCAGCCATGGGGGTTGCTGGGCTTTAGTAATGCTTCGTTAAAAAAAGATTAACCCTTCATGTAGATGCGGCCCGTTCCCAACGAAAGGCTGCATTTTTTTTAAACTTTATTTGAGGCCCAAAAGTCGCTTATCCTTCCACATTCAAAGTCAAAGTCAAAGACAAAATATCTTTATTCAAATAGACTTTTACAAGTTCTTTTGAATCGTCAATTTTACACATCTTAATTTTTTAAACTATTGATCTATATTTATAACTATTCATCCATTTAAGTAAAATAAAGCTCTTGAGTAACAATATTCACATGTCGAATTTGTACCGTGTGTCAATTGTTTGAACTAAGTTGAAAAATATTTTATACTTTAATATTATACTCCAACTTATTTTTTTAAATGAACATTGTCCTTACGATCCTGTTCACAATCTTATTTCACTTTAGGTACTTTCTTTTTTCAAGTAGCAAGTCAAGTAGCATATTCAGCAGTAATTGGCCAGATGAACATAGATAAAAACACATTATGGTACAATCGGCTGAAAGTGGAAAGATTCAAGATACCCATGTAACCAGGTGAACTCTTTAAACTATCTAATTTACAAATTTAAAATTAAAACGCGTGGTCCATATTACAAACTTATCAAATACGGCATGCTTTACAATCGTAATAAGATATCTATAAAAACTTAATAAATTATATCGGATAATTACTTTTGATTACTTATATGATCCAAATAGAACTGTCATCATCAGCCCAAATACGTCCCATTGCTGGGCACGGGCCTCCTCTACAACTGAGAGGGTTTAGGCCTTAGTCCACCACGCTGGCCTAGTGCGGATACTGTATCACCAATAAATTATGAATACTACGATCTAGACTGCTTCGTGGTCTCGCGGCACAACTATGTGCCGTGCGATCTAGAGGTCCTGGGTTCGATTCCCGGGTCGGGCAAAGTGTTATTGGGTTTTTCCATTAGGAAATTCTCGGTAACAGCACGGAGTCAGGAAATGTGCCCGAAAAACGGCAATAGGCTCGCCCCCTATTACGTGGGACTGATATATACTTGGCGAAATGTGGGTGCAGAAATGCACCTCTGCCTACCCCTTCGGGGAATACAGGCGTGAGTTTATGTGTGTATGTATTACGATCTGTAGCAAATAATGTAGGTAGTACATTCCTAAAAAAAAATCAACAAGGCTCTATAAAACTCCAATTTGAAGTAGAAACAAACAGCGACACTACTAAGATTTCATACAAATATGAATTACGATGCCTCCGGTTTAATTCGTTGCTAAATTTACATCACATTTGTACATTATAATGGCATTTATTCTCCGAGACGTAGCGGTATAGAAAATGTCTTTATTAAGTACCAGACGCCAATTACCGCTGAGTAATCCCGTTAAACTTATAAAATGATCTGACCGACTAACGTGGAGCCGTCCTGCCCCTCTCAAATGATATTCAACTTAACTGAAAGGAGACATATGTAACATTTTCAGAGATCTAAGTAAACTGGAAGCAGGATTGTAGGCCGATGAAAAAGAGCGTGAAGCAAGCGAACAATTTCGGTTCGCGCTAGCGTTTTAATTAGGAATGTTTTAGTTATCTCTTGCGCTTTCGCTTCACATTTTCTCACTTATCTTTATGAGTTGTACGTTGAAATAGTGCGATGTTACTAATTAACTAATAGTTTTAAGGCGACATCTGTGACATTTCAACTTTCCCCAGTTTAGAGTGATTTTAAATCGTGTGAGTACCTACTTACCTACCTATTGGTTTGATTTAAATTGGAGAATCAAATCGAATACAATTATCCAAATAGTATTTCACTTTCGGTTAAATGAAAAATTCCTCTTCGGCTCTTTTGGATGGAGAAATAAGTATGTATTTGTCCATAAGAATGTCTTGAATCAGAAAATATGATTTTAATGTTTCACCCAAATTATAAGGGGTCTAAAAAGAAATAACTATTATAAATAATCACCAAAACCGTTTGAGAATTTTGTCGAAAATAGTTCCTAAAACAAGGTTGACGAATGAAAAAATATTCTTTAATCTGATACTTATTAGTCACTTTTCAAATAATTCTAGGAAATACGGCACATCATATGAAAAATTCATTGACAATTAATATCGATGCAGCGCAATGTGCTAATGGTTAAGATCTTGATCATCAATTAATTTGATCATCATTATCTTGGCTATTATCACCAGTCAGTGGCCATCCGGACAGGTGTCAGAATTGAATTTTAATTGCAAACTGCAATTTCATATCGCAACTATATTATCATCTTCTTATCAAAACGGAGGCGTTCCAATATCCATCTATTTTTCAATTTAGTTTCGTTCAATAGATATTATTTCTTTGTTAGTAAGGACAAATTGGTCTGAGTTAACTATTCAAATTTTTCTGTTACCTATTCACTTAATTAGTCAAAAATTACTCGGTAAATAAGCACCAATTGACAGGTGAATCACTACAGCGATTTCCCGCGGCATTCCTGACTTATCTCGCGATCGAATTGTATTGGCAAAATCCGTCTAATGATGCATATAGTATTTTCACAGCTTCTGTTATATGTCTAATAACAGATCTCGTGCAATTATAATCGCGCGTGCATCGAATTTATGACGGTAAGCATCGTTAAATCTGCGCGGTCGGAATTCGGTGAGGCGGCGACGAGCGGCGCGCCGCGTCGTGCGTGCGCCGCACTACCGCCACACATTATCATAATTGATGAAAGCAGAGATGCGCCGCGATGTTCGGGTAATGCAGTATTTGGGTAACTTGCAGATGTTGCCGATTAAAACATGTTACATCACAAAGAGATCCGGTAGGATAGGCAGACGCAGAAGCCACTTCATTGTAAAGGTGAACCGTGTACATCAGCTGAAAAATCAAAGAGCTTATATTTTCCTCAAAGGCCGGCAACACACCGATGATTCCTCTGGTATTATGAGTGTTCATGGGCGGTGTTGACCACTTAACATCAGGTGACTCACTTGCTCGTTTGCCTCCTTTTTCCACAAAAAAAAAAAAAAATTTAAGGGTTAAGACTATAATCAAATATTTCTGAAATGCTCGTATTTACGACTACAAGTTATATCAAATATGCCGAAATCACGTATTAGGTATATTAGAACCGGAGGAGAGGAAGACAAGATAGTGGCGAAAAATCTACGAAGAATTTTTGGATGGTTGCGCACTTACAACGGATGGATGATTGAAAAATTACAAAACGGTTTACAAGTGTATCAGGGAGGGTTTCCACCGTAGTAACACATGAGCTCAAATAAACGATAACAGGGACCGTTAAATCGCGCCAAGAGATTGATGAAAGTGGCTGAAGCTAATGACGTCGTGTCAGGAGTCAGGAATGTATAGAGTAGAGAGCCATAATATCCTACGGGAGAAGCTAAACACCGCAGCGGTGATATTGACTAAGTATATATTTAGTTAATCTCAAGCTCCGTATGTGTGACTGTTACATATACCAGATCGAGTATTTCAGCTGAAAAATATCCGCATCTTCGTTGATGCACTAACGATCGGCTTCCGTTTTGCGCGACGCCGCCACCGCGAGTAGTGACAACACACGCCACCTGACTATATAACACACGCCAATGGCCGCCATTTCGGGAAAGCAAGATATAAATGACGTTAGAACAACGTGATAAATCGTCTGGATAATCCAGTTTCGTGTCTTCTCTAACACTATTATGTACATTTTCATTTTAAATTAAAATGCTGTTGATATATTTGTAACATTCGTGTTGTGTGGACATGTTACATGTATTAGTCGATTATTAATGATAGTCGACTATGATTAATTATTATCTATAAGTACGTGCGGTAGTACGACAATTGCATGCTTGCAGTTTTCAATATCCAAGATTTTCTACAATTAACACTTATCTAAATACTACTATATTGGCCTCCTCTCCGGTTTAGCCTCAGAATTCAGAATAGCCATTCATCTTCAGCCCAACCCGCACAAGGCCAGCGTAGTGGTCTAAGACTTAAATCCTCTCAGTTGTAGAGGAGGCCCGTGACCAGCAGTGGGACTTAGGTATATGAATATTTATTGAGTAACAGGACACAGCCCATATTACAAGTTAAGAAGGAATATTTATGATTTAGTCTAACACTCTGGTATAAGCTGCATCATAGAAACTCTTCGTGGAGATCTATGGAGATCTAATATGTAGGTAAACAGATTTCCTTACGATGTTTTTCTCCACCCGCAAACTGGCCGTTTCAAATGCACACGTTAACTAGGTGTTTTAATTAGTAGGTTTTTCACTATCCAATTCCAAACAATAAAATCGCAACTACAAAACTTATCTTGTGACTTTAAATAATTACAGATATGTGATAAATGTAATGGCTCGTAGCCACTGCAATTATAGCACTTATACGACTTTTACCAACACTCCACTCGATTAATCGCAAGCAATTGCCAGTAATAAACCACGGCTGTATGATAAAAAATTAATTCTTCGCGCCTATGCATCTTCATGCATACATTAATAAAAATAATACTATGCGTAACACGTCATTTAATTGACGGTCGTATTGGTACAGAAAAAAGGCTTTAGAAAGATTGTTGATTCGGTCAATGCACTGAAGAATATTTGTTTGGCTCCAAATTAATAAGGTGTGCTAGTAAAGGCGGAGCGCATGAGCGTCTTAACGATTAGGCACGCTATTTAAGGATCCAACATTTCAGCAATTACAGGTTTAAGTAATTAAAAAAAAAGTTTTTACGTTTGTCAAATCTAACAACTTGCAATAAGCTGGTGTGGTAAACTAAGACCTAACCCATCTAAAATTGGTGGAGGCCCATCAGCAGCAGCTGGAGTGAGACGTAGGTACTCGTATCTACATGGCCTGATATATGTAAAATTTATCTTATTCAAGTTATGCGATGAGAAAACTCGTTAGAGAGTTATGTCAGCTTCAAATGAAGAAGCAACGATTCACTTGATGTTTATCGCCAGGCTTCATAAAATGTTTCCAGTACTGATATGCGTCATATTCCTTTTAAAAAAATGACTATTACGGCTAATGAAAAGAGCTCGTAATTAGGTCGTGCGGAAAAAGTGAATTACAGTTTGATATTTACTTACATACATGATACAACACTCTAATACCTGTAAACACTGAATTGTGACACCAAAACTGTAATGTTTTTGCGTAAATATATGTATATTAAAGAGATGAGCACTAATTTATTTTGCAAAATAACAGCATCTAAATGATGCAATTGTATATAAGTAACTTTTGTTTTATTCTCCGATCCCCGAGGGCGTATGCAGATGTTCATATCTGCACATCTTTCGCCAGCATTCCACTCGAACCACGTTTCTAAGTCCCACTTCCAGTATATTTTCAGACTTCGTCGTGGTACTAAAAATTTCGAATGCAAGAAACAATACCAATTTGTCCCACCCGAGAAATAAACAAGGTGCACATTGATATGTATGCGCAGGGCCTGATTAACCCTTAGGCAAGTTAGGCTGCAGCCTAGGGCGCGACGATCTGGGGGGCGCGCTGAAACGATTTCAGCGCATGCACTATTAATCTAGCATCCTTGCATCTACCCTACATATTTCAACTAGACCGAGACAAACAACAACAAAACACTAAAACTAAATGCGCTGTTAGCTGAAAAAGCTTGGGACTCCCTGATTTTACTCGACTACGGCAAAGCCAAAGGCGGAAGGTTATGATTTTAACAGGCTATGTATGTATGTCATGCATGTTCACCTGTTGTCTCATAGCTCCTCGACTACTTATTATTAACTGGACAGATGGTATCGTTAGAAATGTCTTGATCGTCCGCTAGTTATATAGGCTATACGACGTGTCATTGAATTTAATATGGCACTCTCTAGCGGTCATAAAGTAATGTGTTAAAAAATAAATGCCGTTTTTGGTATCATTGGAAAGGGCGTTAT
Organism: Hemaris fuciformis; assembly: GCA_907164795.1. Lineage (NCBI taxonomy): Eukaryota > Metazoa > Arthropoda > Insecta > Lepidoptera > Sphingidae > Hemaris > Hemaris fuciformis. Next base: position 16,363,788 of record OU015440.1, read on the forward strand.
TTGTACATTAAAAAATATATAAATATTGTTAGCATTTGCTCGTGATTTTTTCCGTATTTATTCAATAATTGTGATATTTATATGGTATGCTTGTTTGTTCCCTCATACCTTCTAAACTACTGGCCAGAATTAGACAAATAAGGAATCGTTAGAAGCGTCTTAATTGTCCACTAATTATAGAGACTATAATATAGACTATGTGTGGCGTGGCTTAGGCTTGCAGAATTAGATAGAATAAAAATATCTTTCCAGGTTCTCTTAATTCCTGAGATTGACAATTTATTAGTCGGTTTAGTTTGTTAATAAAATACTTTGCAAATAAATTGATATTATAACAGCACCAAAACATTAAAAATAAAAATAAAAAGTTAAAACTAAAACCTAACTACGACAAAAGTGAGGCTAAAAAAGAATGAAATAAGGTTTTCGGAACATAGGATTAAACGACGTTACTGAAAGAGCAAGATAATCGACACATAGAATTTACCAAGATGCTTTCGTTGCAGTTTGACAATAATGTCTTACGATACGACACTAATATCAATGTACAGATATTCAAGTTTGAATAGCCGATACGCTTCGTCATGAAAAAGAGAAATTTTGAATCAGAGGCAATCAATAGATGCGAAGTGACCACATACAAAAAAGATGTAAGAAGAAAAAAAAACAAAATTTCATTTTGATGAAGTTAAAACGGGGCATATTGAGTTAGAAGGGAGACGATCTTTCACTCCGACACCGAGGCCGAGCATTCTATTTCTGCCAGAACCCCAAAGGGTTTGTTACAGTTAATAAACAGGTTTAATGTTTTATGCATGTTTCCGTGTGGAGATAATATTTAGATTTTTTAAACAATGAGTGTTACTAACTGCAGTGGCGAAAGGTTTTTTTTCAGCACTGAGTAAGAAATTACTTGCGCTCCACACTCTGCCAGCAAAAACTTGCAGCGCTCTCGCTAATGTAAGACGAATGATTTTTTCAAACTATGAAATTTGAAAAAAATTGTGGAAAGATTGCAAACGCTAAAGCACAAATAAGGTCTTTTGTATAAGCTAATTATAATAACTTCATTACTATAATTTTCAAATAAATCATTAATCAGTTGCAAAAATGTTTGAAAACTAGTATGATGCCTCTCGTCTTTTTCAAAGATAATAACAGAAGTGTAAATATTAAAAATAAAAACTTAAGAGCGTTTACGCTCCGCGCGGCTAGTCGAATTGCGGTAAATATGACTCTAACTAACGCCAGCGTCGGTAGTTAATGATATGAAATGAAATAATGTTTAATGAATCTGATCATCATCAGTAATACTCTTTAAAATATTTATACAAAAAATAAACAAGTGAAATTTATTCAAAACAAAAATTGTACGTTTACAAGTACACCTTCTTATATTATAAAAAGTTTTTGTTTTATTAAATTAAGTATCATATATGGGTCAAAAAATACTGTACTGACAGTAATTTCTCATAATTTCGAATGCCTTAGATTTTTTATTACTTGAATAAGGGATCTAAATCTTAATATGTTTCTCACTTACTATTTGCTTGGCGACATTTCCAATTCAACATTTTATTTTGATTAAATATGTTATAAATAAACCCGAATTTTGAGCCTCGAAAATGACTCTTAATTTGAATTTATGAAAAACTTCGTTCAGTTATCTTGTTATTTATCTAAATTTACCTAAAAATCTTAAAATGTGCTTCACTAACTATTTAGATGACAATATTCCCTAAAATAATTAGTAATTAACATGTTTTTTCGATGAGTCTTTCATCAATTTTAAGGGGTCTGTTTTTGCTCAAATTGCGCTAAAACGCGTAAACGCTCTTAAAGTCGAAGCAACTTCACACACTAGATGACCACGCTCATGGTCAATGGCCGCAGAAACTAAGTTGTCTATAGAAACTAAGCCAATACAAGTCATGCGGCCAAACACGACAAGAATTTGATTTTCTAATTGGTAGCCTGCAGTCACTTGTCATGATTTTGGTCCTATAGTGCTTAAGGTAGGTGCTTTGCCTTCCTGTACGGTCGGCTAAAAAAATGGTTTGCCATCCTAAGGTTGAATGTCGTGCAGATTGAAGGACAACTTTAGTTTTGCTTGCAGATATATCTGTAAACTTTTATAGGTAGTATGAACCATGTTAAAATTTTCTCACTAGTAAACAAAGTCAAAACTAATATACTACTTTTTAGGCCGACCATAACACACACACCTGGCGGGGGCGCATCCTCATAATTAGCCTAGGGCGGTCAGAACTCTTGATCAGTCGCTGTGTATGCGTACACATACCTATTATGTTGTGGGGCCCAAAAGGCAGTAGAAATATTTTAAATTATTGATCGGACACATAGTTCTGACTTCGCGTTCAGATATTCTACCATGGGGTATCGAAAACTATAAGTGACTTTGCAGTCTCACAAACACTTAAGTTCACAACTCGTTCCATAGAGCGGTATCTAAGCAATTGCCTCACAAGGCTGTCAATTAATATTCTGAATCTTCTTTAGAACTGTCGTAATGTATTGATTTCACGCAATCAGAAAAATATTAAAACTACTATGTCAACTGCAGCCTTGTGCAAATCATATTAGACCTGTAAGTATGGGATTTCAGACATTGTTTGAAATTCTGGGTTGACTGTTTATGTTGTTCATTTGACCGCACCTAGCATTCTTTAACCACATTAATAACAATACTTACGTGCTCATTCGCCATTATGACCTTGCTATATGATATGCCTATAAAAATGATGCAAATCTGGAAACATTAAGTATCTATTGTATTGACGAATGGATAAATGTCAAAACTGATTAAATTATAGTTTAAGTATTCTCTTAGAAACGTTAGAGTTCGTCATCGAGCGGAACGAGATCCTAATTAAACTATCTAGAGCGTGAAGCGTTCTTGCATGTACGCTACATGTTTTTCTGGAAGCGAATTAAAACTAGCAATTTTGTTTGGTCTGTATAATAAACTAGTAATAAAATAACATCGCATATGTTTCTAAAATGATGCCTTTATTTTCTCCTTTCTAATAATTATAATAATTAGCGAAGGTAATTAACGTGAGAATAATAAAGTGTAACTAGCTTATGTACGCACTGTTTCATCCAAGTGATATATTCTTGCACAAACATTAAAGTACTTTCGAAAGTTTCGAATTTCTGCATAAGTAATAGTAAATTAGCATGGATGGTAAGTAATATAAAATTATAATTTTAAATCGTAATGATGTAACGGCAAAAGATATTGTTTACGAACTTTACTTAGTTAATAAAATAATGTCATTATACAAGGCATTCAATTATCTTATTGTTAGTGTGGGGGTGGGGTCAGAACTATGAATGTGAATGTTGGGTGTATTTATTTATTAGTGTTTTTACATATCATTCATTTCATTTTGTGAGGATGGTATCATACACGCTTGTATTCCTGAAGAGATAAGCATTGGTGCATTTTTGCAAAAAAACACTTTGCCCGACCCGGACTTCGAAATCGCAGTCACTTTCAAAGTATATGTATCAAATTAAAAAGGTTTTTACTAGGCAGACAAATATACATATTTTTATACTGATAATTTTTCGCAATATAAGATTAGCTAAAATTAAAGTTTTAATTATTTTCATTATAAAAATAAATAAAATTAAGGAGTTTCAACCAATTAGTCCAATAACTTAACTAAGACATGGTAAAACGTAATTTAGAACCAGACAATAACGTAGTCCGAAGGAACAAAATAAATAATAAATTGTATAAATAGACTGTATGAACTGAAACCCTTTGCCTTGTGTATTGACATACAAATTAAAAAGGATACTTGACAGTTGACAGTTGACTGTTCTATTCTATAATCTATTCTTTCCGTGAGGTTATTCCAGGGGGGGTGCACTTAGAGCAAAGTACTTTTTCGAAGACGATGACGCCATCTAGAAGTCGGCAGGACGAGATTAATGGCGGCCATATTAGCGTTAACCGTCAAGAATTTTCCATTTACATCAATGCGGTTTTCGAGATTTGTCTCAATTTTCGTTGTGAATTGTGATATTTGTTTTTGATCGTTGAACCGTTACCTATTTGTAAAAACTTGTTATTTTGTTTATGTTACGTAGTTAAGACTTCGTAATTATGAGTGGACTCCGGCGTAGATACTGTGTTTTTGGATGTGATATTACATGTAAGTACATAACTTTAAAAGTATACATTGCTCAACTTTAACGCTTCTTTAATTGTAATAATCAATTAAGTTTCAATCAAGTCAACAACGGCAGTGTTTACGACTGCTGGACATGATTCCCGGGTCGGGCTCAGTTGATGTTGATGGCAGTCGCTCCGTGTTAAAACTGATATTCAGCCAAATCTCGGTGAACCAGTAATAGCAGACCCTAAGCTCTTAAGCGCAAGCTGGGCATGCAATCGGGATAATTCTAGGATGATGATGATGATCTTTAACACATCAAGATTATTATTTCATGTATAAACATGAATTGTTTATTTCAGTGTCACATCGTGTACCTCTTCACCGGTTTCCAAACCCCGACAAGCGACCTGACATGTTTGCTGCTTGGGTGTCATGTGTTGGTGATATATTGACTGAACATGACACCCACAAAATTTATAACAATAAAAGAATATGTGACCATCATTTTGATTCAGCCAACAAAACCACTGGAAGTCGCCTTATTGCTTCAGCTATACCAACTATTTTGAAACGTAAGTAGTTTTTAAAGTTGTATTGTTAAATCAAAATTAGGTGAGAAAAGGTGTGAAATGAATACCATTTATCAATATCTTTTGACATTAAAATACAATAAAAAAAATATTGTTATAAGTAGTGTATATAGATATTTACTTTTTGCAAAGTTTTGATGGGTTAACATTCTACATTAACAAAATATTATCATTATACACTCAGTGCTTTCATAAGCATGCTGGTACCTACTTGTTGTGGCCATAGCAACACGCCAACTGAGATTTTTTTAATTTATTTACTTGCTTATTATTTGTAAATTTAACTTTACTTAAACATGCATTGTTTTAATTCTAAGATATGACTGCAGAGTTTAATTATAAAATATCTGCAAGTCCTAAAATTTATTTAAAAGAATTTTTATGTACCATATTGTCTAATATTAGTTAAATGATGCTGTTGTAAACTAAAAGTTGTTAACTTCTCTAATAATTGTAATTACCTGTTCATGCCAGGGCAATAAAGCTGTATGAGTTAAGCTCTTTAGTGACGGCAATCCTTAGAAATAAATTTATCTTTTGTTTTGGCCAATAACTCAGTGCACTGAGCTTTCATAAGCATGCTGGTACATATTTGTTGTAGCCATAGCAACACACCAACTTAGATTTAGTTTTTTATATTTACTTGATTATATGCTATATTTACATAGTATTATATTTTTTTAATATGATGAAATAATTATTATCTATCAAGAATTGATGGCAATTTATTACGCTAAGAAAAATAGAGTGGTTGACAAGCTTTTAAGGTTATAACCCCTTGACTTAATTGAATTAAAAATACAATGTTCTATTACAGGTGTTTCACATTCATTGGGTACCATAGCAAATACAGACCATAATTACTGCCGGCCCAGAAGAGAATACCAAGGAAGACCTTTGATGGATATTACAAATTTGACATCTCAATCTGTGCCGGCAGCAGTTGTGGACTTGGAAAGTGCACCTGGCCCCTCCAGAGTTATTTCAACACCATCAACTGGATCTTGTCAGACATTGCAGTTTGACTTAGGTAAGACATAGCTTTCATAGTTTTTTTAGATCTTATTATATTGTTGACAATACTTCTTAGAATTAGAAGCTAGTTTCAGATTCTTTAAGTTTATGTACTTAATTTTGATTAATAAAACATTCAGTACTTTATGAAATAATATAATTAGTATCTAGTCAGTCTGTTATCAAAATAATGTGGCTATAGTATTGTTTTTAAATTTCACAGATAAGACACGCAAATACATTTTAGAAAAGACTCGGGCCAAGTGCACAAAAAAAAGAAAGCAGATGCAGAATGAAATAAGAAGATTACGCAATCAAATAAAGAGTTTCAAGATGCGTCTTCGCCAAACAAAGGGACTTTGAGAAATTATCACAGCACGTTCGTTCTTTAATTTTTACTTGATAGCACTCATTATTTAAAAAGGCAATTGTTGTTTCTTGTATTTCTTGGAAGCAACTTACTAAGCATTCTGAGGGATAACAAAGCCATCTTATTTTTGTATATTCTTTGGCACATATATATTTATTTAATGGGTTATCCACACTGCTAAGTAAGTTGCTTTTACAAATTTTACATCCCTTGACAACCTTTTGTAAACACTTGGTCAAGGGGTGCCGCAAACATATACTCTTTGATCAACGCCTAAGTCAAAAATATTTCTATTGTCTTGAATAACATTAAGAGGCTGATCAATGACAATACTTTGGGATTGTAAGGAAGCATTACTTTTTCTTTACTATCTATAAAAAAAGCAAAGGACTACAAGCAATCATTACTATCCGCTTCGCAATTGGCGTTAATGGAATGATTGCTGCTAAAATTATTTAATAATATTTTTTTAAATGCTCCCTCAAATCCCACGCAATTAGGTGATATATAACGAGCACCTAAACTTCGAATACCGTAAAATGTGGTGAATAGGGACAAATCCTAACTTAATGAACAATTTTCAAACACATTTCTATGGATAAATCGTTATCTCAAGGTAATAATTATTGAGTCTTACTGGTACCTTTATGATTAAATGGAAAACTATACAATTAGCATTCTGATTTTCGCAAAAATGTAAAAAATATATGTAATCCCTATTCACCCGGAAACTGGGGTTAATAGGGACGAAAATAGTGTCAATAGGGAAATTCACCAGGGCTGATACTTCTTACTTGTAATAAACAATTTCCATTTATTTTCTGTTATTTTATTATCTGATGATGTAATAAAATGTACTCATAACTTTTTATAGTTTATTTTTATAATTAAAATCAAATAGCAATTTTTACATTTATAATTAATATTTGTGAACATATCAAATCAAAAATATTTATTTAAAGTTATTTAAACCGGTTTTATAAAGTTATTCGTACCAATAAACCACGTTTTTCCAGTAGCCAACTATCACTGTTATTTAAGCTAATTTTGCACAAAATCAATATTAATTATACATCTAACCTTCCTCATCACTCTAAACATTGATGAAAATCCACATAAAAATCCGTTCAATAGTTTTTGAGATCATCGCCAGACTTGCTGGGGAACTTGTTTATTTAATATGTATTGATGTTTCTTGAAAGTCGTGATGGCCTCGAGGTTTGGGCACGCGGTCGAGAATCCCGACGGTCGCGGGTTCAAACTCCAGGCACACACCTCTGACTTTTCGAAGTTATGTGTGTATTCACAATGAATTATCACGTACTTTAACGGTGAAGGAAAACATCGTGATAAAACCTGCACACCTAAAAAAAGTTCTTAGGAATTTCTTAGGTGTGTAGTCCGCCAACCCGCACTAGGCCAGCGTGGTGGACTAAGGCCTAAACCCTCTCAATGGTAGAGGAGGTCCGTGCCCAGCAGTGGGACGTATATGGGCTGATGATGATCATAGTTTCTTGAAAGTCATTTCATTATAAGGAAATAAAAAAAAAATATGCAGAAAAAAATTGTTAACTGTTAAGTGCCAACCCTACTAACGTGTACCTATTAATACATCAGTGGTCCCAATTCAATTTATTCTCATCCCAATTAACCCCTCTTTCGTCTCTATTCGTACATGAAACGTTCCCATTCACCCCAAAAAAGATCAAATTTTCATGCCTTTCTAATTTATCAAAAAACATTAAAATTAATGAACAACTGACACTTACCTCCAATGTATACAAGACTACAGACACTAAATTATAAAGGGTACACGTTATCAAAGCAGTAGAACAAAGGAAAAATTATAAAATCCAAAGTTTGTCACACCAAAAAAGTTTCAGTTACGAAATGCTATGTTAAAACACATTTTTTTTATAGTTTGCGGCTAATATCATGCTTGTTAAGTGGTGCCATAAAAAGTTTCGGCATTCTACTATTATAGTACAAAAAATAATTTGTAAGTAAGTAGAAGTAATTTTAAGCGTTGAAATCTTTTCCCCGTTTTTTCCCTATTCACCCCTCAATCCCTATTCACCACATTTTACGGTACTTCCGAAGAAGTTCTCGAGTGGGTCTTGATTGAAATTCCGAGCTAACATAGCGTCAAAGGAATATTTTATTAACAACTATTGCCATATTGATTTAAAGCCTTCAATTGTTCTTATTAAATTTAATTAATAGTTGGTACAGACTTTTCAACATACTCCCCATCACCTTTTTTACAAGAAATTTTACTGATTTTAGCATTTTCAATGCGTCGTTCGACAATTCGTGATGAGGAGAATTTCTTTTAACAGCAGATCTGTATATTTTACCATTAGGTACCGCAAAACTAGAAGAATTGAAGCTATCAAATAATTTGTCAATCATCAGCACAAATGGTATTAAATCGCGGCATTCTGAAAGAATGTCTCGTCTTGCTGCAAAATTATCTGTAGCTACTGCCATACTATGGCTTAATACTTGAAAGCATTTTTCACTTTAATTTTTTTAATTTTGCCGGGATCAATATGTTCATAGATAATTTTTGGCCAAAGAGTATAGTAATTAAAAAAACAAATTAAAATTGCCAAAAACAAAATACGCAACTCACCATGTGATCTGTCTGCTTCAAATACCCGTTGAAAGTATTCCCATTTGATTATTTTTAAATTATCATTATGTATGTAATGCATTTCTTTGTTTAATAAATTATTTCTTTTACCTTTTAGTAGGTGGGGAATATCGAACAACGGGATTATACCTTTATTATTTATATTAATAATGTCGCATCGCCATTCTTTACTGATGGCAGATGGTTGCTATTATATTAAGTCCTGATGATTGAACATTAGTGATAACATCAACTAGGATTTCTTTCAATTTTGTGGTTTTTAAGCTTTGTGTGAAGTAATACGCCACTGGTTGTTTAAAGTTTTTACTAATGCCCATAACCGTAAAAACTAACACATGATTAGCAAAATTTATGTTTTTTTCGGAACCATAATTTTCGAAGCCTACAAGATCGTCTATGTAAGCATTGTACGGAATTTGAGGAGAAACATACATTTCATCACATAACAATGTACATAAACGATCTTGAGGCAACAGTGTTGATACCGTACATTTCAGTTCCTCGAAGATTGGCTTATTAATTCCAGGTGCCATTTAATTTGAGCCAGTAATGACTTCAAATTTTTTTGAGATGGCAACGTAAAATGTTATTTGTAGCCTTTGGGACTCTTTTTAAATATTGAGAGTGCCAAAATCTATTGATCCAGTGTGTATCGTTGTCCTTTCTTTTTCTTTTTTCCCTTTACAAGAATGCAATCTTGAATTTTATTTTAAATGTTTTTTCCTTAAAAGTGTAATAGTTCTGTTATTAGTTTCTTTAATAGTGAGCAAGTTATAATAATAATGCTCAAGTTCCTATTGTTTTATTGTTTAGTTTTAAGATTTTAAACAAGTTTGAATATTATTTTAAATGTTTTCCTCAAAAGTGTAAGAGTACCGATTAGTTTGTTTAATAATTTGCTATTATTCGTACAACAATCCAATTACAAAATTAAATTATGGTGGTCCCCAAGATACAGGCTTAGCCTAGTTTGGGACCCTCTGGAAAACGTTTGAAAACAGCAATTATTTATGCGCAAAATATAAATGTATAAAAGTAAAGATGTAAGAAAATGTGATATGTGTATTTTGTGATAAATAAAGATTATTATTATCCATTTGGTTTTGGTTTACATAGCTATACAATACAGAGGTGCCTAAACTATACGTAGAAAACATAATATAGATAGTAGTATATAGCTACGCAAATATTTGTAGGTTTAGTTTTACACTTGATTCCTAGACGGCAGCACTTACCATACATTCAATTTTTGACATGAGTTTCCACTCTTTCTTACTTATATTACTATACTCTTTGGGTTATTCATTTTATTGATTTTCGGTTTGAGTTGAGCTTCTAAGGTTTGCGCCACTAAGCTTTTCAAGCAATATTTTATGTAAAGTGCTTTGAATTATGCTGTAAATAAGATTGTACTAGGAATTAACTAAATATTATTTTCAAAATGGCGTTTGTTACATCGCGGTTAAATCTGTTGCGGAAAATATCCCAAAGCGCAACATACACTACATTACTTAAAAGACCGATGGCTTATAAGAGTTCTATATCTTTGGATACGTTATATCCCAATAGTTCTCTCAAATTAACCACTCCAGCATTTGTAAGTATTATGTTTATAACTTAAAAAATGTAACGTGTATTTGCAATCTAAAAAAATCGCTCAGAAGAACTATACATTGATATTATTATATCGTGGGTTTTTACTGAAAATTGCAATTAAATATTTAAATAAAACTCATAAAAGTAGAAAGGCTATATAGATATAACACTTGTATTTCACATAGTAATGTAAAATAAATCATTCCTATTAAAAGGAAATACATTCTGTGTGTTCATCCATCACCAGATCAATCATCTTAATAGATAGTAGTGGTAATAGCTTAGACATTGTGGTACCATCTTTTTCCATACAAAAATATAATTTATAAAAACCCTGAGCTTGCAAAATGAATCTTTAACATACATTTTAAAATTTTATCATATTAACCTCATAACAATAAAGTTGAAGAAGAAAAAAAAATTCAGGGATATTTTTATGATATAGGCAATCGCCCCTTATTATGTGGGACCAAATAATTGGCGAAAAGTAGGTGCAGAAATGCACCTCTGCCTACCCCTTCAGGGTATACAGGCATGAGTTTATGTATGTATTTTGTATGATTATTCAAGGATATATTAATGATAATTAGAGGCAATAATTGCTTGGCTTTCCCATAAATCCAAATGTATGTAAAAAATGCTTTTTGACCTAAATAATATTGTATGGTAAAAAAAAAAAAAAATTTTTGTGACCAATAATGTTAATTTTAATTTTCTAAAATGTAGTTACACTTTGTTCATAAAGGCACATTTTTATATGCATCAATTTAAGAGAAAGTGCACATTTGAATTGATGAAACCATACATAAATATGAGCCTGAATATTAATATTAATAAACTAAAATAATCTTCTATCATTAATTTACATAGCACCTTTGCTTATTGTTAGATAGAAATATAAGTATAGTTAAATGTATGTAATTTTTTCTTTTTAGAATCCAGATCCAAATGAGAAGTTTTCTGGGTACATACCACTTGAGAAATTGGATATCTCTTACAGCGCCAGCTCTGGACCTGGAGGGCAGAATGTTAACAAAGTAAGTATAGACAAGTCTTGTATGAGGCAATGTAAATTTGCCTTTTCATACCCCTTGATGCATCTTGTAATACAATTGATATGCATTTTGATTCCAAAATATTATCAATTTATTGTTTTTTTCCCAATAGGTACACACAAAAGTGGACCTTAGGTTCAAGCTCAGTGAGGCAGACTGGCTGCATCCTGACATCAAGGCAAAAATGTTGGAAACGGTGAGTTATGTATACTGAATTGATTATCATATTATACAAGTCTGTAGTGTATTCATGTTTTTATTTTGTTGATAGAAAATACATTGCATAACTAAAAATTTATTTCTGAGATTATGTTTTTAATGGCCATATACTGAAACGCTACTTAATCTGAGGGCGACTTATATATTTAAGTGGCTGTTATAATTTAGGCGGTATACTGAAACATCATTTATCGGTTTTAAGAATGTGACATTTTTTAAGTATATTATACCGCTTATAACAGCCACATAAATATTAGTGGTGGGCTATTATGAGATACCCTAATGTAATCATTCGATTATGAAGATGTCTCGAGATATCTCGAATATAACAAATAGTAATTCCTAAAAAAAGAAAAAAAAACAAGAGCCACCCTCAGGCCTCGACTTGGGTAAGTAATCTTCTAACAAAAAAGAAAAAACAAGACCTACTCGAGTCTCGACGAGATTCCATCATCAGCCCAAATACGTCCCACTGCTGGGCACGAGCCTCCTCTACAACTGAGAGGGTTTAGGCCTTAGTCCACCATGCTGGCCTAGTGCGGGTTGGCGGACGAGATTAGTAGTTCAAATTAGTAACGTCATTTGATAATGAAAAAAAAAACAACAATCGATTTATCAACATTAGTATTAGTAGGCTCATTTGATTATCAAAATCATTCATAATCGCCCACCTCAAATAAATATAAGTCGCCCTCAGATTAAGTAGCGTTTCAGTATTCGGCCATAAGTCTGGTGCGTTCAGGTATTCTATTAGGCTATACCTCATATAACAATCAATTTTAAATTAAGAAAATGTGATTTTGTAATTCACAAACATTTATAAAATTCTAGTATGAGAAGAAGCTATCCAAGGAGGGTTACTTGATCATTAGGTCAGATGTGACAAGATCTCAGCAATTGAACCTAGCAGACTGCATGCAAAAGTTACGCGCGTTGATCAGGAAAGCAGCAGTCACACCAAAGAAAGCTTCCCCTGAGACAGAGGAGAAGATCCGACAGAGGTTAGTAGTTATGAAAAGGTGAATCAAATATTTTAAGCAATTTCAGTTATGTGTTTATAAAAGACTGCCTTGATAGTCCCAGAATATACAATAAGTGAGTGGTTTCTCCTGTTCCTTTTTTTTTTTTTATACTGGCACGGCACAGTGACCCCATTGCACCTGATGGTAAGCGCAATGGAGTCCAGAAAAAGTGCCGACCAGCGAGAGATGATGGTCTCCCGTTGGTCGACACAATCATGCTGGCAGAATACCTCTTCACCTTATTGTGAAGAAGTTTGGGGGACTAATACCATGGTGATCAAAGGACCGACCGCGACAAACCGGCCAAAAAATGCCGGCACGGTCATCTTTTCACCATGATTGAAGCCCCCCCGAAAACCGGATATACACTGGCTGATCCCGGAACGCGGCACACTTGCATGTGCCACTATGGCGGGTTTTACGCCCTGTGTACGGTGGTCGCTATCCGGGCGGATACGAATATCCTACCACCAGCACTGGTTATCCTGGTTTGGCTAATGGTATTTTCCATTAGGGAAGTTTTAGTAGCAGCTTGCATGGAGTTTGGATATAAGCCCGAAATAAACTTGCACCTTTTTGCAGCTTTGTTTAGGTACAGATGTGAGTGTACTTATGTACACAATATATCAGGAGATTCATCACACTTACTATTGAAACCAGGCAGCATTTGCAGCAGCGGAAACCATGGATCTAGAATCCTGCCTGATAGAAATACATCATTTGCTTCATTTTCAGGCATTTAAAGGCTGCTCGTCTGCGCGTGGCAGTCAAACGGGAGGAGTCACTGAAGCGTGCCCAGAGGCAGCCACCAACTGTAGTAGACTTATGATTTTTTCATTAAATTGGGCACCAATGCTTCAGCATAAATCACTCACAATGAGTGTGTAATGCTGAATCTAAGCAGAGTTGTTTAGCTGTTTTCATTGTTGTTTTAGTGATAAATAAATTTTAAGATTATGCTTGCCGTGTATTTTTCAAAGTTAGAGTATACATATAAGTAAAATTTAACAATTGGAATCTAAATTACTTTTTACATTATATGGATATTTCTTAAAGTATGAAGATATAAATTAATAATAAATTTTAAATTGCTAACCATTAAGTTTATATTGAGATATAATCTCAGATAAGGATAATTAGGTACTTTTATGTATAATTAATATAGTACTATTGATCTTCAGTTCCAGGTGAAACAGTGTTTGAACAATTATATATATATATTAGTGTAGATAGTGTAGTGTAGTTGTGTCTTTTGTAGCGTAGAAGTTGTATATTGCTTTTTAGTAATGAATATATGTAGCCGCTGATATCGTATTTACGCGACTTACATAGTAATTTAGTGCGAATCAAAGATTCTTTTCATTCCTTCTATTTTTCTTATGATAGATTGCTGAATCGTAGTACGAGGCTAAAATTTTATTGTAATACATACATCCAAAAAAAAAACAAGCTTAAATGAGTAGCGTACCTACTTGGAAATATCTGTGGTGCCAAGGAAATGCCGAAAAGCTTGTTTCTAAATTATAGCAAGTTCTATCAAAGTGCACCTTTTAAATGTTTCTTTACAAATCCATTATAAGCTGGACCTTCTGGTCTGGTGTAAGCATTCTTGCTTACACTATCTATCTATCTATCTATCAGCCAATGGAAGTCCACTGCTGGACATAGGCCTCTCCTAATGACTTCCACAGGGACCTGTTGGAAGCAGCTTGCATCCAGCGACGTCCCGCGACCTTTAATAAGTCGTCCGACCATCTTGTCGGAGGACGTCCCACGCTGCGCTTTCCGGTACGTGGCCTCCACTCGAGAACTTTTTGGCCCCATCGGCCATCAGTTCTCCGCGCTATGTGTTGCTTACACTATTGTTTAATCATAAAAAATGATAACTACTCGTAGATGAGACGGACAAAATGATTTCGATAGTTAAATATATTTCGCATGATCACGTAGTATTCCTCATTAGCGCCTGTCGATAAATTACGAGCTATGTTGCACGCTAGCGTCAAAGTGCATTAGAATACTAAATCATTAGATGAATCTTGTGTATTTTGACATGTCACTATTACTTGGCTAATGCATATTTTTTAATTACTCATTGAGATTACACTAATTGTTCGCCCCAATCACATTTTAAAAATTTTATGCTATGTACTGTGTAAAATGCTTTAAATTGACTAAATTTAAAAGATAATTTTGGAGTGTTACTGTCGCTAGCAGAACCTGAAGTATTTTTTGTTGTTATATAATTTCAATTTCTAAAGGCATGTGTTCGGAGGATCGATATAGTTGTGGTTCTTAGTTTTTTATATTAGTCATTAGTGTTAATTGTACCCGATGCGGGAGTAGGTTCGCTACCTATCTTCCACGGGATAAGGGCGTAATGAGGGAGCACTGCTTGCCCCACCGCCGAGCGGCTGATATTATGGATGTATGTAAAAGTAGCTGAAAAATAGCGTCTATAAAATTTGGATGAGATAAAATTTCATCCAAAAAGTTCTAGTAATGGGAATAAGTAAGCATAAGTGGGTCGCGCGTATAACATATTCTCTATAAGTTAGTTAAAACGGTGAAGGAAAACATCGTAAGGTAACCTGTATGCCTGATAGATCTTCACTAGGAATTTCTGAGGTATGTGGAGTTTATTAGCCTGTATTAGGCTAGCGTGGTGGTCGAAAGCCTAATCTTTCTTTAATTTAAAAGAGGCTTTGTTCCCGTTTTGAAGTAAATATAGAAGAATGTAGAAGAAGGCCCTCAACTGGAAGTATGATATTGAGAAGAATATGTGTTTTGTTGTAGTGTATCTATGCCCGAACAAACACGTCAATCAAATAAAGGTTAAGTCCTTAGTCAGCCATGCTAGTCCAATGCGGGTTAGTAAACAATTGTCACAGTTTTATAATTTAGTGTTGAAAGTCTTTGGAAACAGCTAAACTACTTGTGTGCCCAATTTAATGAGTATTAAAAATCTTTGAAGCTAAGGAAATTATTAAAAATATTTTTATCCTTCTTTAGTAATAAACTTGGAAGTTAAAATTAATCATAAAGTAAAAAAGTTTGATTATTGACTAGATTTAGATTACGTAGATACCTATTGCAAAATATTGTATTTGTGCTTACGTAGAGAAACAATTGTAACATTGTATAGATTTCTTGCTAATTTGTAGGTTGTAGATTTATTAATAAATTGTGGTTGGTGGATATTTCTGTGTCATTATAACCCATTTTTCATTCAACAATTTATTAAACGTGTTGTTGCGAATGCTCTGAAGAGTGGTTTAATATATCATTATATAGTTCCCCTTAGCAGTCGATTCCTAGGGAAGCAATAATATAATTGAAAGCCAAAATTCTTGCTCTTCATCTTACAATAACACGTTCCGAAGCGGCGGTAGCTTATTTAAACTGAAAATAGGTACTTATAAAAGTACATACATAAACTCACGCCTGTATTACCTGATGGGGTATTGTATGGTGCATTTCACACCCACATTTCGCCACGTATGTATCAGTCCCACGTAATAGGGGGCGAGCCTATTGCCGTTTCTCGGGCAGATTTCCAGACTCCGTGCTGCTATTGAGAATTCCCTAATGGAATAACCCAATAACACTTTGCCCGACCCGGGAATCGAACCCAGGACCTCTAGATCGCACGGCACATATAATAATTATTAGGGCTGTAATATGTCGCATTATTTACTAGTACATTTAAATCGTCAGTTTAAATAAGCTACCGCCGCATCGGAACGAGTTATCGCTGTGGAGAAGAAACGGCAAGATACTCCCTCTCGTATACAATATTACTATTCTCTGATACTCCCCCAACAACACGAAATGTCATATTTAACTGAGCACACCAGCGTTGCCATGGTGATGTGTGCATAACACAAAGCGTTTTTTTGTTACACAAAATAGTATCGTATTATTTGCGAAGAATACTGCTGTTTAATATCTTTGTAACGAATCTGACAAATATAGTTGCGAGGATGTCCTACAGAGATCTAAGGAGTAAGT
This sequence comes from Hemaris fuciformis, assembly GCA_907164795.1. NCBI lineage: Eukaryota > Metazoa > Arthropoda > Insecta > Lepidoptera > Sphingidae > Hemaris > Hemaris fuciformis. The sequence continues at coordinate 16,380,472 of OU015440.1, forward strand.
GTAATGTTTATTTATTTGCTCGTAAATGTTATCTAAATTAATGTTCCCAAACCATATCTACAATTACTCTATTCGTCTATTTTGTGACTTAGGGGGAACTAGCTCCTGATATCATTATGAGCTATCGTCATTTAATTAAAACCTTTAAAATCCAAACGGTGATCTTATTTAAACAGCGATAATATTAAACAGTGTGTTAACATTGAATTATCACGTACTTTAACGGCGAAGGAAAACATCGTGAGGGAACCTGCACACCTCAAAGTTCTTAGGAGTGTAGTCTGCCAACCCCCACTAGGCCAGCAAGGTGGACTAAGGCCTAAACTCGCTCAGTTGTAGAGGAGGCCCGTGCCCACAGTGGAACGTATATGAGCTGATGATGAATATAACACAGTGCCTAAAGTTATAAACGGTAGATTTTAGCGAGGCTATGAGAGTCCTGGGGTTTCCCCGGCACATATCGTTGGAGAGCTTCAGGACCCCGAACTGGGAGTTGGTGGAGGAGTGTCTGCGCTGGCTGGCGGCGCGCGTGGAGCCCGACGCCACGTTGCCAGGAGGCCGAGCCACCATGGAACAGCGAGTCGCCATGGTCACACACGCTCTCGCACTATTTGTAAGTGTTGTTTTTACATCTGGGAAGGGTTCAATCGTTTTGTACTGGGATTACATATCAACAATTTTGTATGAAGGTGTTATTTAGTATATACCTATATAGGTTACATGGTGCATCTCCTCAAACCAGGGCATGTGCATTATGTTCGACATGTATTACTGCATTGATGGGTTTATGTAATAAATAATAAAAAAAAAACAAGTTCTTCGCGCAATAATTGAATGTATTCCGAGTTAGAAAAATAATAGAGTGTATGGGGATATAGCAAATACGAGTAGGTATATAGGAATTAGGAAGCATTAGTAAATAGCTACATAGTATAGCTACATATAGTACATCAGCTTGTTGTGACGAGCCTTTAGTGATATTGATAATATCCTTATATCCTTTGCTACTTTGTCATCCCCTTTTATTTTGTATCAGTATCATCCAAAGGGTTCAAGAAAATGTCATTAAAAATAAAAGAAACCCAAAAAATTGTGAAGACATATTACAATACTCTCAGCTTATCGCCGTCCATTGCTGAACGAAGGCTTCCCCAAGTATTCGTCAACCATCCCGCTCTTGAGCAGCCCTCATCCATCCGCTATCCGCCACCTTTCTCAAGTCGTCGGACCATCGTGCTGCAGGACGCCCGACACTACTTTTACCTAAGCGCAGTCTCCACTCCAACCCTTGTAGGTTCCAACGGCCGATACTGTTAAATAGAATAGATATGTAAATGTAAGTAAATAGATAACTAAAATATCGACACTAAAATTGTGTTCCGTAGCATTCCCGCGCCAATTTGAAGTTAAACGGTAAGAAGTTGTACGGCGCGGACGGGTGGGCGGTGCGGGAGCTGTTGAAAGTGGCCACACTGCTCAGGACTGCGCTGGAGACTCCTGACTTGGATGACAATCAGGCTGACGGCGTACCACTCACATACGACGTCAGCAATCGGGTGAGAACATTGAAATACATTTTTTTTGCGACAGTAAGTGTGGAAAATTGAACACCCTCGTGCAAATTGAGAGGATCTTGTGATGAACTGCTGACGACTGTAATAAATGCAAAATAAGAAGAGCTTTAGTAGTATCTCTAATTACAATAAATGTAGTCAAAGTTATAATTTTTTAAGGGTAGTTAATTTTTTAATGGTAGATTTATGTTCATGCTATTAGTTAATTTTTTGAAGAACTTTTATATGTATTTACCATAATTGCTTTACTATGCTCTAGCTGGGGGAAATCAAGCAGGCTCGCATGTTGTCGACAGACATCACGGCACAGGGCGCCTTCCTCTATGACTTGCTTGCGAAGGAAGTCGACAATAAGGTATAACAATAAATAATTAGTGTCTATATTTTACAATGCATTTGTATGGAATAGAAGGAATACTAGTATACAGCTTCGTGGTGGTATGTGTAGTATTGTAAAAATATAAATTATATCAATCTGATAAATTTTTGGCTGACTGAAACCAAGATGTTCCAGAAACAATTCGGTTTCAAACACTGCTTTCAGTTATTAACAGGGACTTTTTTGATATTGCCTAATTTCATGTAAAACCGTGACTTATGTTTATTCAAGACTTGTGTTGATCAGGGCAATGTTATGGTATGGGTGAGGGGGGTCTGGTTGTTATTTTTTTTTTACTGGTTGAGAATAGATACGACCAGTCGTAAGTAGGAGTCCAGGGCTTTCCTTTTTTTGATCTGTTCTGTGATATGATACTCGGACACTCCTACTTTGCGGCAGACCATCTCACCATCTTGTCGCACCATGAACCGAGGGCAGTGCTCACACAAGTGGTTTAGACTTTGACCATTTAAAGACTCCAGCAACCATATTCTCTTAGCATTACTTCGAAAATGTTTTAATGTGACCTGTGAAGGATTGGTGGTTTGTGTTGTGATGCAGGAGCAGCGTTCCCAGGCTCTGTCCCGTCCGCTGGACCTCTCCAGCATGGAGGCGCAGCTGCGGCGCGCGCTGGAGGCCGTGTCGGGGCGCGTGGGCACGGCGCGGGAACACATCCGCAGCGTGGCCGCCAGCGAGGCCGCACTCGACGCCAAGCTGCAGCGCCGCCGCGCCGAGCTGCAGCGCGCAGAGAAGAGACTCCACACCGTGCAGAAGATCAAGTCAGTACTTCTATATCATCATCATACGTCCCACTGCTGGCCACGGGCCGGAGCTAAAACTGAGTTTTAGGCCTTAGTCCACCAAGCTGGCCTAGTGCAGGTTGGCGGACTACACCCCTAGGAAATTTCTAAGAACTTCTAGGTGTGCAGATTTCAGCATGACGTTTTCTTCGACAAGATTCTCGACCTCGCGCCTAAACCATCATTACTTCAAGTTCCGTAGTTCTACGTGATGAAAATATTAAAACATTCCACAATAGGGTTCCTTTCTCGGTCTTCTATATTGAAATCTGCTTTCTGAACTGAAGATATGAGTGATATTAATAATCTTTTCGGTGTCGAATGTCAAACGCAAACGGTGTCAGTTGTTGACAATTAAATTCCGACAAAATAGTCCATGATGATCTGGTAGAAATAACATGTATACAATGCATGCTCTTCAGATACCTTTATGTCTTTAACTTTAGTGCTAACGTGATATTTTACACGCTTTATTTGAAGAAATTTAACATTAATACGTCAACATAAAACCCAAAAGAACTTGAATTTTATTTAAGTATACTTATCTGCTTCGTGGTCTCGGGGTACAAGTATGTATGTGCCGTGCGATCTAGAGGTCCTGGGTTCGATTCCCGGGTTGGGCAAAGTGTTATTGGGTTTATCCATTAGGAAATAACATCACAGAGTCTGGAAATGTGCCCGAAAAACGGCAATGGGTTCGCCACCTATTACGTGGGACTGATGCATACCTGGCGAAATGTGGGTGTAGAAATGCATCTCTACTTACTCCTTCAGGGAATACAGGCATGTGTTTATGTGTGTATGTATGGAGGTATAGTTGAGAATGACGCAAAATGAACTATCCGAAGAGTAAGGTGCAATATTGCGTTGTGCACTTAGGCCGGCGTACCAGGGCGAGCTGTCGGCGCTGGAGCAGGAGGTGGAGCGGCTGTGGGCGCGCTACGTGCTGCGCTTCCGCTGCGTGCAGGCGCTGCAGCACCACCTCAGCCTGCTCCACGCCACGCACGCGCAGGTGCACACACACACACACACACTACAGCTACTATCACATACATGGAACTGCGAAGGGAGGGAAGAGTTTGCACAACTTAATAAGTTCGAGGACCTCTGGGCCAGTAGCGGTACTTCCATAGAAGCCCAAAAGCCCAGCTTGCCTGACAAAATTCCGATTAATAATCTTTGAGCTTTAAATCTTTAGTTAACAAAAGCAATTTGACATAAATGAAAGTATCCTGAGCCCATAATAAACAAATATAAACTAGACATTACACAATTAACGTGCAACTCTTTTGGGCTTTTATGGAAGTACCGCCACAGATACATACACACAACTCCCAAGAGCTATAATCACATACATAGAACCGCGAAGGGAGGAGAGGATTTCACAACTAAATAAGCTTAAGAACCTCTAGACTACACCCAAAGATATCATCATCTTCTCTCCCTGTTACCAATTCTATTTGGGGTCGGCGCAGTAGGTTTTGTCCTTCCAACATCCCTGTTAGACGTCATGTCGTCATTCATCCATTTTTCTTTCATATCTTCATGCACTCCATCCATCTCTTCTTTGGCTTCCTCTACTTGTCCAACCTTCAACTTTCATACTCATCATTATATGGTCTACAACCAGAGATACTACCCAGGTATTCTCTCTCCATTCCAGACGACTCTATGTTATTCTCATAATTAAAGCAATAGTTTGTAATTGTATTAAATTCTGATTCGGAATATGTAATCTTTTCCTATTGTAAACTATTTCTTGAGTTTTCTTGCCCATTCTTCTCTGGTGATGGCTGCCTTTCGAACAAGGTGGTAATTTTGACATTCATAGATTCTATAAATCTTATTTAATTTCGTATTATTTTGGAAAGGCATTTTCTAGTCAAACTAAGTGATTTCATAACTTTTGAAAACCACCCTGTTTCGAGTGACGAGATGTTGTTTCAGTTGGCCTTTGTATGGCTAACCTGACTGGTATCCGGTCGGTTTTTTATCGGATACACTTTGGAGAGTGCTCGAAGGCTCTTTTCGAACTGATTGAGCCATCTTCATTCCTTTATCGGACTACTAGGCGCAGGCAAAAGTCTCATCCATACGTTGTTGACATACCAAAAAGTCGAACTAAACGGTTTGACAGATCGTTTTTGGTGAGAGTCGCCAAGATTTGGAACGACCTGCCTGGGTCTATTTTTCCTGACAAGTTGAACTCTGGAGCCTCTAAGAGTAGAGTGAACAGATTTCCTTTGGATGGGCGTGTACCACCCTCGTCTTCATCTACACTTTCCATCAGGTGAGATGGAAGACAAACGCCTATTCCATTACAACTATATAAAAAAAAAGAAGCAGAATGGTCCGATGAATTAAAATTTTGTTTCTTGAACTTTTAAGTCTTAATATGAATAAATAAAGTGTATATTGATATTTAGGCCGCCGAGGAACAGCAGGCGGCTATAATGCAGCTCATACATAAATATGAAACTGAAGACGTGTTGGGGAAACTCAGCGACTCAGGTAAAAGAATTTCAACTTATACTATACGTGTAAATGTCCCGCCCTGTGAATTGGGGGCGTAATAATTCCGCCACGGTATCCTCTACCTGTCATAAGAGGCGACTAACAGGGGCCACTGGGGAGGCTGTGCGTACTGCGGGGGCGGTACACAATGGTGACAGCAACCCCGAGATTTGCGGCAGAGGGCGAGACCGCTTGACTGTCGCGGACTTTCACAAGAGGTGAACGTCCAAAAAAGCGTAGGTAAGTGGAGGGCATCTCAAGCCCTCCCAATTTGGAGGAGTCTACAATCGGACGGTGCGCTGGGCGGACGCGGACCATTTAGGGCGCTTTTCGCCCTGAGATGCCGCAAAACTGCCCTAAATGCGCGAGATGGTCACCGAGAGAGGTTTTAGTCGGTATGCTGGCGTAGGATTTTGGTTAGGGATCCAACTCAGCTAAGCGGACAATTATTGTTCTGCGCGCCCAGTTGGAAGGCCAGAGACACCGACATACCCCTTTCGGCCTCCCCCGAGGTACCGAAAAGGGGAGCTTAAAGGGCTTTCCTCTCGTAAAAAAAAACCTGTCAATGTGACTCACGGGACTCCTTGAGCATACGAAATATTTCGATGATTCCAACATAATTCTGATCTTGACTGATGTTTTTTTATTCGGTTAGAAGAACTATTTACATTTACATTGGTTATCGCGACTTCTGTTTTGGGAGAAAAAGTCGTTCTATATTTTGTTTTAAAGAAACTTATCAAATCGTTTGGAATATATACGTTTTAAGTTATGCTGTTAATTACAGATGAGAGCGATTCTACAGACGACGAGAAAGACTTGAGCGAAGTGAAGCAACCGCGTCCCGCCACCAGGCCCAAGACCAGGCTCCGTATCAAGACTGCTGGTGAGTGAACATAGATTATATTATATACTGATACTTGTTTCAAGTCTGGGTATTTATAGGACCAAAAAACCTCTCGTGTTTCTGATACCCACGACAATAGACTTGTATCTCAGTCAAAACTATGTATGTGACTTTTGGGTGTATATAAACATACACATGTTATCAATTGTTATTATGTCAAATATTTTAATTTGATTTAGATTGTTCTTAGTTAGCAGAGTTTTCAATTGAAAGGTTAGTTTAAGATGCATGCTGTGTGCAGGAGTGGCGGCGGCGGAGAGTCGCCGTGCGTTCGGCAGCATGGCGGCGCGGGACTCGCTCGACATTCGCGACGACGAACTCAACTCAGACTCGGACTTCTCAGACGCGCAGCTATACGGTCAATATACTTTATTATTACGTCCCATGCTTTTGTGTCTGCATTACACCTCATTGTGATTCGAAACAAAACAAAAAAATACATATATATATACTCAGCCTATCGCCGTCCACTGCTGAACGTAGGCCTCCCCAAGAAAGCGCCAACCATCCCGGTCTTGAGCAGCCCTCATCCATCCGCTACCCGCCACCTTTCTCAAGTCGTCGGACCGTCGGCAGACATGGCCGGCCCACTTCCACTTTAGCGTGCTAATCTTGCGGGCAATGTCAATGACTCGTTCTCTGGCGGATGACTTCATTACCAATTCTATCCACCAGAGAAACTCTAAATACATATTATACATAAAAATAATGTACTTACGTCTATATTCCCGAAGGAGTTAGCAGAGTTAGATTTCCCTACCGACATTGTAATTAATGATAATAATGAATAATGAAAAAAGTAGTGCGTATGAATGTTGAAGAATTGATGATCAGAGGAAGGTCAAAGAAGAGATGGATGGAGTGCGTTAGGGAAGATATGAAATAAAAATGGGTGAATGTAGATATGACGGCTGATAGGGACGTTTCGAAGGATAAAACATACTGCTCCAAATGGAATTGGGAACAGGGTAAGAGGATGATTGTGATTTCTGTAGCCAAATTTCGCTAAATCGCTGGTAATTCGTGCCACGTATTGGCGTTTTTCGGACACTAATTGAGACTCCAGGCTGCTACTCATAATTCCCTAATGGAAACTGTATTCTTGCCCCGGAGCACTAGGTCTCAGCACGCCGCTGTAGTGGGTATACAGGGTATTCAGACCGTGATTGGAAACTAAGGCGTGATTACAAACCCATTGGCGTTAAAAAAATCTCGACAAAGAATAAAGAAATTGACGTTTTCCTAATAATCATAGATATTAAATGGATGTGGTTGTAAAGAATACGTATTTTTTTCGGGATTTTTTTAATGTCACGGTGTTTGTAATCAGCGCAGCTATTATCTGCCTTAGATTCTATCACGGTCTGAATCATCATCATCGTCATCATCAGCCCATATACGTCCCACTGCTGGGCACGGGCCTCCTCTACAACTGAGAGGGTTTAGGCCTTAGTCCACCTCGCTGGCCTAGTGCGGGTTGGCGGTTAGTGGACGGTCTGAATACTCCCTGTATAATGGCGTGGTGTACACAGGAGGCGGCGACGCGTCCCGCTGGTCGCGCGCGCGCCCCGCCACGCGCACCATCGCCGCCGCCGATGACGATGACTTCGCTGATCTCATTGGAGGTACGCTCATCATTTTTTGAAGTAAAACTTCATTACGCACGCTTCACTTGGGCAGTAAACTGGTGAATGCGTGACAAGAGCGTTACGAAAAGTGTGATCGGACGCGGCGAGGACTAAAAGTGAGATACATTGTGTTTTCATGCGATTGCCAAGTGTAAGTATTTTATGTCTGAGTGCAGAAGCCCCGGGGGCCGTGGACTCGCTGGGCAGTTCGTCTGACAGCGAGCTGCTGATGGGCAGCGCGCGCCCCGCCGCCCCCTCCGCATTGCCCGCCAGGCCTGCCTCCGCGCACAGCGACAATGAATTCTGAACTCTATGCACTCTGTCACAAAGTTTTACTTACTGCTACTAATAAAGGTAACGTACCCTCAAAAATGCTTTTTATTTGTGAAAAAAAAACTATGGCCAAAATTTTTAAAAATAAAATAAAGAAATATGGACCGTTTAATATTTTATAGTAACTATACGACAGAAAGCTTAATGTAAAATCATCAACTGAAAATGATAAAATACACATTTTTAAAATATTAATTCACATACAAGGTGTATTCAGACCGTGATCGGAAACTAAGGCAGGTAATAGCAAATGTGATTACAAACCCCCTGGCGTTAAAGAAAATCTCGACAAAAAATACGCCAGGGGGTTTGTAATCACCTTTGCTATTACCTGCCTTAGTTTCCGATCACGGTCTGAATACACACTATATATTATTTAGCTTTCATCGAACAAAAAAGTAAAAATAAGAAGCGTGTGTTTTAGTTATTATTTCAAATATATCCCTTTTAGTTTTGTTTACTGGCAATATAATTCGGAGGAGGGTAGTTTGCTCTCGTTGACTATTTATTCGAGACCAGGGTTTCGGTGAGAGAGATTTTTTTTTTTTTTTTTTTAATCATCATTTTACCTTTGCAATAAGATAGTAAAAATTTTTTTTTTTAAATCGCAAAGTAGTCTATTTGTTTATAAACAATTTCTTAACAAATGACGTAACAATTTTTTTTCCAATGTTAATTACTACCTATATTAGATGCAAAAACAGCAATAATAAAAAATTTTTTGATAACATTTTTTAGAAATTTCATTTTTAGTCTATTTAAAAAAAATATAATTAACAAAGTAATAAACTTTAATAATTTTTTTTTGCATTACTTTATTAGGTACCTAAGTAAGAAGAGCTCCACGAAGCGAAATATTTTTAGACTAATTTTTTAAACTTTTATGCCGTAATTTATAAAAACAGAGATTGGAAAACCATTAGTTAATTAACAATGGTGTAACTTTTTAAAAAGTTGTCAAAAAAAATATTTTTCGCCGTGGTTATTTTCGTTCAAGTGTCTAGATTACACCATAATTTATTCAAATTTTTAAATTGTTATTTAATATTAGAAAAAAATTATTTTAGGTGATATACCGGCTTTTTAGACGACGCGCCTATGCCGTAACGCCCTCGCGGAGCCGTATTTCCAGCGTTAAATAAAAATTATAAATAATATAGATAGAGTTCCGGGAGTAAGGACTTTTTTATTGGAAATTTCCTCCTCTTTCAGGATCTTTTTTCATAATTCCTTAAATATCATTATTTTAAAAGTTATTAATGAAAAACTAAATACCTTCTTTTTTTTTCCAAAACGACTGTATTGGAATTACATAAATCCACACATTTTATATAAGAATCTAAATTCCAATTTCAGCACAGATTAAACTTTAAGCAAGTAAGTATACAATAAATAAATTTTTTATATAAAAATATCTTTATTTTTCATACATTTTACAAGCATTTTTTCCGCGTGAACATTCACCGAACGCTAGTAATAACGTCACACATCCCCAACTACGTCACCCAAAGTACAATATAAAAATATTAACATTTTTACATCAGTAGAAAACTACAAGATTAAATACTTTAAATATTATTTACAAATAACTTAGCTCAATTGTTAGTCTTTATAATGGAGTCTTATTTTATTAAAAAATCAAATTCAATCTAAAATAAGAATAGAAAAAGAAAATAATTTCAATAAAATGGAAGATAATATATTTTACCCCCTATTATTTCTTAAATGTAATACATTTTTATTGGTAACAAGACTCAAAACTTATAAGTTGTATGAAACTAAACATTAAAATGATAATAACGTTAAACTAAAAGTAATAAACAGTTGATTATATGACGCCTAACTAGCGTAAACTTTATTAAGAAAATACAATTAATCCATCATAAAGGCTTTATTCAAAACATACCATATTTTTGCATATGATTTGCATATTGTGCATTAAAGCCTTCACGGCGGATGCCTTAGTCTAAGATAAATAGTTCAACAAACTTAAGTAGACAATCGAATTGAGCAAAAATTTCCGTGAACATATTTACAAACCAATCGTTTCGCATCGCGATTATAATTTGGCACCGTTTAGGTACATAGGACATTGTTGCAGTATATACACACATTACATAGTTATAGAATTAACATACATTCATATTGAAAATCGATTCATGTTGTGATCAATTAATCGTTGGGGTAATAGAATCGATAGGTGAGTAATTTGTTTCCGTTAATTATTTTTTATGATATATTGACATCTTGTATGTAAAGTTAGATCATGTAAAGTTTTACTTTGTGTTTGATTTGATTTAAATATATATTTCGGATAATGAAAACGAATGAAATATGGAAAAATAGTAAAAAATTGATGCCATGCTCCCTTGAAAACTTTTAAATTTTACGAAATAAACTAATTGAGCCAATTATATATTAAAGTGATACTTAGCATTTTAGTGAGTTTCAACTAATTATAATAATATCGTAAATTTCATAGTGACGTCATAGAACAATTCTGATTCTGACTATATCAAAGCACCATTGATTAACCGTGCACTAGACTAAAGTATAAACTATAAAATACAACATTAAATAAGACTTAGCGATATGTAGAATATAACACAGATTTTTGACGATACATTGCTTGTTAGTTACTAAGGTGATAAATTGAATAGTTAGCGATAATAGGTAAGAATACTGTAATTTAATATGAAAAATTATTAATTTGTGATATTAAAAATGGTTGTTTTATTCTGAGAAGTTATGTCAAAGACTTTCAGTCTCAGTTATTTTATGTCCTCAAAAAGGTCCGATGGCAGTATGGAGCGGTGTACTCCAAATTTATGTGTTTACCGCCATAAAGGAACATGTCTAGGATAATTTTTGATAGGCGTGCGTGATATTCTAGGAAAGACCTTGACGAATATTTCTGCGTCTTGAGAGTCAGCAGTCTGGCTGTATGTTTTAAGACCTTGTGTTTTTTTCTTTAATGATTGTCAGACCCCATCAGACCCTCATAGCGGCGTATATTGTTAATCAACGATAAAATTAAAAATTATATGTATTGAACAATATGTAGGTGAAGTTGTGTTATGAAGATCTTATTGTTAAGTTAGTATATTTACAAATTAAATTAAAACGTAAAGCTACGACATTAGTTTGGTATGATATGTTTAGACTCTACTGACAGAACTAATCTAGATCTTAGTATTGGAAGTATATAAAATGAAGTGTCTTTAAATGGTTTTTTAACATAAGTTATGTTCTCTGCAATTATATTAATGTCTTTCTTGCTCTCTTGGAAACAAGGTTCTCATAGACAACATTCTATCTATGGATAATTAATATATTAATGAATTTAGACAATATGACATGATTTCACGAACCTTTTATGAGTGAGACTAATTTTATAATTTAAAACATATTATCTTAAATTATTTAAATTTAAAAATGAGCCCATAAAGAGTATTAAAGAGACTTCATAAGAAATTAAAAAAAAATGATTTTCGTTATGTTTAGAAACGGCTAAAAAAATCTTTTGTGTTTATTTTGTTTTTATAGGGATAGTTGTAAAATAATTATTCATTCAGAAATTTAGGATAGACGTTGCAACATGGCAGACCTATAAGTTCCTTTAAAAAGAGTATAAAATTCTTAAAGGGGCAGGCTTTTTATAACTTACAATGAAATAAACTCCATTAAATCTCATTGCAGTAGCACGATTCTCATAAAAGTCATACATTATGCTGATGAGGCATAAGTTTCTCTCCAATCGACACTGTTTTGGACCTATTCTTACTGTTAGGTTATCTAGCGAATTAGGGTTGCCTTTATTTAAGGTGCGGTGATGGTGTGAAGGGTTGGAGGTTGTCGGTGACTAGGGCAGTTGGTGTTGCGCATGCGCGTCGCTGTTGGACGTGTTGGAGGTGCTGGAGGTGTGCTCGGTGGCGAGCGAGTCGTGCTGGTCGGCCGCGTGCCGGCTCGAGTCGCACACCGCGATGAACTGCTCCGCGTACGCCCTGCGCAGTATTCATAACCCTCTAAAACTTCATCATCATCATCATCATCAGCCCATATACGTCCCACTGCTGGGCACGGGCCTCCTCTACAACTGAGAGGTGTAGGCCTTAGTCCACCACGCTGGCCTACTGCGAATTGCTCTAAAACTTACTCAATCATTATTAACCTGCTTCATATCTATGTGCCGCTTTTTTATCGAGAGGACATAATTATAGAGACCAATTAAATTGACGGAGGTTTATCTATATTATGATATAACATCAGAATGTTCAAGTTTTCACTAGTTTTATAAGTATATTTGCTGAGCTTGAGCTTACTCTACAATTGCGCAGAATAATGCTTTATTAAGTACTACGCTGGCAAATATAATTAGCTAACATTTTTAAATAGCTTTTACAAGTTGGAATCGTGAAGTGGATTTAATAAAAATATTATTACGCAATAGTAGCATCATATGTAAACAGCTTTTAACTCATACCCATGCTAGGTTAACGAAGCCACATTAAATAATCAGTAACAGTGCTACTGCCTCGTGGTCTCGCGGCACAAGTATGTGCCGTGCGATCTAGAGGTCCTGGGTTCGATTCCCGGGTCGGGCAAAGTGTTATTGGGTTTTTCAATTAGGAAATTCTCAGTAGCAGCACGGAGTCTGGAATTGTGCCCGAAAAACGGCAATAGGCTCGCCCCCTATTACGTGGGACTGATACAAAACCTGGCGAAATGTGGGTGCAGAAATGCACCTCTGCCTACCCTTTCGGGGAATACAGGCGTGAGTTTATGTATGTATGTATGTAACAGTGCTATTAGCGTCATACAATTGATAACCTATTACGCTGTTCGTCGGAGCCAGACCGTCGTTTCAATTCTGTCTGTAAGACAAGACACAATACACAGGGCGTAAAACCCGCCATAGTGGCACATGCAAGTGTGCCGTGTTCCGGGATCAGCCAGTGTATATCCGGTTTTCGGGGGGGCTTCAATAATGGTGAAAGGATGACCGTGCCGGCATTTTTTGGCCGGTTTCTCGCGGTCGGTCCTTTGTTCACCATGGTATTAGTCCCCCAAACTTCTTCACAAGATAGGTGAAGAGGTTTTCGGCCGGCATGATTGCGTCGACCAACGGGAGATCATCATCTCTCGCTGGTCGGCACTTGTTCTGGACTCCATTACACTTACCATCAGGTGCAATGGGGTCACTTTGCCGTGCCAAGATAAAAAAAAAAAAAAAAAAAGGTCTCACTAACCTGTCGAGTCCTGTGTAAGTGCGCTGCAGGTCCGTCTCGGAGATGTCGGCGCGTCGCTTGCGGTGGATGCGCTCGAGGGAGCGCGCCAGGTGCTCGCCGCGCTGGCGGGACTCGCGCGCGCCCCGCACCGAGCGCCGCCGCCGCTCGCCGCCACACCGCGGGGATCGACGGCGCCGCAAACGCTGTGTACATTGCGTGTTACATCATTGAGTTTTTATGAGGACAGCTAGTGAACAGCACCCCTAAACAACCACATTTACTCACATAATTAAACAACCCTGGGTTAATATTGTATTATCACGTACTTTAACTGGAAAGAAAACATCGTGAGGAAACCTGCACACATATAAATCTTAGGAATTTCTCAGGTGTGTAGTCCGCCAACCAGCACTAAGCCAGCGTGGTGGACTAAGGCCTAAACCCTACACTACACACCGGGAAAGAAAGGAACGATCGTATGAAATGGCGAAGCTTCCTCTCCTTCCCCAGCACATATTAACACAACAGCACACGCAATAACATCACAAATCCTATACAGATAACGGAGCGGGAAAAAGAGTAACAACCAGAGACCAGGACCATCAGTCATGTTAGTAAATAAGGTGGCATAAGTATTTATAATACTTTTCTCACTACTACAAATAAGTAGACTTACAGTATCATGTATTGGGTAGTAGAGCGGCGCTGGCGGGCCGTACGGGGCGGGCGGCAGCGGCAGCGTCGCGTACCTCGGACCAACTGCCATGCAGGCCGGCGGCATGCGGCCCAACTGCAAACAAACAGAACATCATGTCATTACAAATATACCTGTATATCATCATCAGCCCATATACGTCCCACTGCTAGGCACGGGCCTCCGCTACAACTGAGAGCGTTTTAGCCCTTAGTCCACCACGCTGGCCTAGTGTGGGTTGGCGGACGACACACCTAGGAAATTCCTAAGAACTTTTAGGTGTTCAGGTTTTATGACGATGTTTTCCTTCACCGTTAAAGAACGTGATAATTATTTGTGAATACACACATAACTTCGAAAAGTCAGAGGTGTGTGCCTTGGTTTTGAACCCACGATCGTCGAGAATCTCGACTGCGTGCCTAAACCTCGAGACCATCACGACGAAGAGTACATCATTGAATATTCAAAATTACATAAACAATATACTCTTTCAATAGGTACCTATTTAAAAAATATATAATACCAAATTGCCAAAAAGTAATTGTTTATATCCATTTTAACTTCTCCATTGCAATTTTTTTGTCGACGACAGCATCCAATTAACGTTTTCTCTATTCAATTAATCAAAAACTGTTCGATCGCTTATATTTACAAAAGAAACCAGATTTTATAGACCCGTGTTTAGTTTAACGAACTTGCCGCATAAAATACGCGGAATTGGACACGTTTCAAGTTCAGTGTGTCATCTGTAGAAAACGCATTAGCATTCAGATAACTTGGAGTAACAATATTCACGAGCCATATTTATTGGTGTATAAAATTAATTGCAAGTTTCTGGTTCACAATATTTAATAATACGGTATTCGACAACTTTAACGGTACAGTTGGACGGAAGGAGTCTGTGTATCGAGGAGGTGCAAGTTCAATATAACAAAAATTTTGTGGGCCATAGATTTATTATAAGTGTGGTTTATTATTGAAAAATGTTCCGCAGTATTGCCATTTCTACAACATAATTTGTAAAATACATACATAACCTCACGCCTGTATTCCCCGAAGGTAGGTTTGTATAAGTCCCACGTAATAGGGGGCGAGCCTATTGCCGTTTTTCGGGCACAATTCCAGACTCGATGCTGCTATTGAGAATTTCTCAATGAAAAAAAACAATAACACGGGGACCTCTAGATCGCACGGTACATACATGTGCCGCATAAAATATATTAAAAGGTGCAAGAGTTTCTATTAACGTTTTATTAAAAAATATATACATATCGCCTACTAATCTTTTCTGGACGTTAAATATTCCTAATGTTCCACCTACATCCCTAAAACGCTGTATTTTTTATTTAAAGTCTACGGAATCACTAAGTTAATATTTTTAGGAACCTGTATGTTCTATCGGCAATTAACTCCATTAGCTTGGTAGCTTTAATTTAATGAAATTAAATTGGCCTTTTTGTTAAGATATTTGAGTTACGATATGTATCTACTATATTAAAGGCGTAAAAAATAAATCAACAATTTAAATACAAAATTTCTATTTTCACCAGATAACTTATCACATAGGCATTCAAAAGTAAGGCTAAAACTCATTCACACACCGCTAATATACATAAATTTCGCTTTCATCACAAATTAGCAGGGAAGATGAAACTCTATACATCAGCGATAAGGTATAAAATCACTTATGCGACCAAGAGACGTGAAAATGTTTGAGAACAGGTTAAACGGTGGACGACTGTTTGTGACCGGGTTATCGGTGGCCGTGGGGGATACCAGCCTTTACATATTAGCGACATTTGTTTACTGTCGCAGAATAAATGAGGAAAAGTGTTGTTAGCGGCGACCTTAGAATACATTAATAAAGCAATATATAACATACAAGAATGATGCCTGTTCAATGACATCTATTGAGACCTGAGAGTTTGTCATTTTTCGCTTCATTCCTTCATTATGAAAAAAAAATAGTTCCTATTCGGACATAATATAATATAATAATAATATTTCTAGCATAATTTGACTCACAGTAGGTATATATTGTATTAAACATAAATAAATAAATACACCCAAAAGTCACATAGGTACTACATAGTTCTGAGTTCTGAGTTCTGACCCCACATTAAGATACGAGTCCTGTTTCGTGGGTATCAGAAACTACGAGAGACTTTTCGGTCTCACACCCAGACCCGAAACAAATATTTGTGGATCACACAAACATTTGTCTCGGTGCGGGAATCGAACCCGCGGTCTCTCTTTTCGAAAGCTGGTTTAGCCAACTGCGCCACGGGGCTGTCATATCATATTGCATCCCGGTCAAAGGCATGGATATTTTTTTATTATTAATTGATTGTAAATACAGATGCCCATTAGACTCTGACATTTGAATGAGGTTTATCGACGAAACTCCTTGAACTTGCAAGATTATACGATCTGCAAGATTCTCCGACCCAGCGTGATATCCTTTACTTTTTCCTGAAACAAATACCTGAAACAGCCTCGTTAAAAGACCTTATTACTAATGATGTCATAGCACAGATGCAGATGACAGTTGATAATGCTAATAAAAACAGCAGCCCACGATCGTTGAATGCGATTACAACCTGCATTCCGACAGCAAGACAATGAATGCGTAAGAGGCGTAACAACCGGTCCAGCCAGCAGGTAGTTCTGCTGCCTCGCTGCATGCCGTCCGCATCTTGCCTTCTATTGTCACTCTCCTTGTATTCATAGTACTTCATTGTTAGATTCAAAGTCGTGATGGCATCGAGGCTTAGGCACGCGATCGAGGATTTCGGCGGTCGCAGGTTCAAACCTGTGGCACACACCTCTGACTTTTCGAAGTTTGGTGTGTATTCACATTGTTATTGTAAACTAGTTTATATCGCGTACTTCGTCACCAAGAACATAAACCCAGTGAACTGGATGCAGTGAAATAAACAATGTATGAAGGAGATTAGGTTGCGGGCGCACATTTGGTATGCTCTTCCATGCGGCTCACACGCCGATGCCACAGTAACCTCACTGGCACGCTATTGCAAATCCAAGCATTTGTGGAGATTATACGAGCAGGCGGTCGAGGCAGGCATAAAACAATGTAACAAATAGAATCGTCCAGCTATATGTACAATGAAAGGCGGCAACTATATTTAAATATTATCTGCACCATTTATTGCCAACCCGCACTATGCCAACGGCGTGGACTAAAACCTAAACCCTCTCAGTTGTAGAGGAGGCCCGTGCTCAGCAGTGGGACGTATATGGGCTGATGATGATTGCACCATTTGGGAGTTGATTTCGCAAAAGTCTATGGACAGATTCGTTTGGTCTCATGAATATTAGAGCCATAAATTTTTCAGGAGATATTATTAGTAATGTTCAAAGAGGCATCATATCAAAGACACCTAAATAAGAATTTGTAGTAAGTTAGTTTTAGATGGGCTTTAACAGGAATATAACATTAAATTTTGTTATAACCAAGATGTGTATTGAGTAGAATTGGTATTAAGTTTAATTGGTTGAGTCAGATTTTATTATAATGATAATTAACCTGAAACATGAGTGATTACGCTACGAGCTTTTTCACGTCGCTCGTTATCTAGTCGGCAATCATTTACATATTGATGCGAAAGATGCACATAGAGTGGGTTCGATAACTTTAAATCTTGAAGATAGATGACTCAAAATGAGACAAGGGCAATTAATATATTCTGTTTGATTAGTAAGGCCTAATAAGGTGGAAAAAATATTTATTTAATTAATTAAATAAATAAAATTGGTGTAAAAATTATTTAAATTAAATAAATAAGATAGAAATCCAAATCCAATTACAATCTCATACTAAAGTTCTGGACAAGGTGTATTATCCTAATAGGTGTCATACAACACTCAATGAAATAGAATTCCATAACCTAAAATACTTAAATAAATTGTAACAACGGATGAAGTGTATTTCATCCAGTGCGTGAAAAAGTTTATTTAAATTTATTAAAGTTTATTTAAATATATTTAATAAATACATCGTCCTTTTTAATTCCTTTTTTATTTGTAGTACGCTTGACAATCCCTTTAAAGAATTCAGCACTTTCATAGGCAGCGTTGTTCTCTGACTTTCAGAAATCCTATTTCGTAGTTTACCTGGCCCAAAAACCAAAAATAATATGACCTATTTTCTTCTTATTTTTACAAGCAAACGTTATTAAGTTTAAAACAATATTTGGCATGTTATAAGGCCCTGTACTTTATGATAATATGTTAGATGATATCACGCTGTTTATACGGCACTTAGTTGATAGAACCGAGCAAATATTTAACCGCGATGTATTTAACCGTTCAAATGTCAAGGGCGGTATGTTCGTGTTTGTATGATTTAATTGCGTTTTGTTATTGCAATAGCTTTGAAAAAAATTAACTTGTCTGTTAACATTTATGACTGCAGGCGAGTTAAAATATTCAATTGTTTTTTCTGCTTAATCATAGGTAATTGCCTTAGTCAGATTTTTATGTAAAGTTAATCACATCGGATAATCGTGTAGGTTTTTTATTACGCTTATTAAAAGTCTCCTATGAGGTTGATGTTAATAAAATAGTCACGTTGTATCCCGAATGGGGTAAGTAGAAGCATATTTTTAAGCATACGCATTTTTTTTTCAAGTCCCATGAAATAGGATCTACGGCCGTTTACCGGGCACATTTCTAATATGCTTGCTAAAAGTTAAATGCCTCGTGGTCTCGCGGTACAAGTATGTGCCGTGCGATCTAGAGGTCCTGGGTTCGATTCCCGGGTCGGGCAAAGTGTTATTGGGTTTTTCCATTAGGAAATCCTCAGTAACAGCACGGAGTCTGGAAATGTGCCCGAAAAACGGCAATAGGCTCGCCCGCTATTACGTGGGACTGATACATACCTGGCGAAATGTGGGTGCAGAAATGCACCTCTGCTTACCCCTTCGGGGAATACAGGCATGAGTTTATGTATGTATGTAAAAGTTAAATAAAATAAAAAAATTGGGTGAAAAATCCAAGTAAAATTTTCTCGGACCTAGGAAAAGTTCCCTGGACCTTTTGTTTCAACTCCGCTATCTGTGCTGTAGAACGTAGAATTAATAATTTTCGTTATAAAAATATGAAATAGACATTATGGCGTTGTAAATCGGTGTGGTCTACGAGTAATATAAGCATGGAGTAATCTTTTATTGTGGCCGCTAGTCGGTTCAGCCTTAGGTCGTGGGACTGCACACTAATAGCGATTTGAATGCCGCAAAAACATTACGCTACTTGGTCTCGCAGCCCGGGCGGTGGGCTTGCTCGGCTGCACCCCGCGTTGTTTATGGCACAGGCGGTAGTAAGCCGTATTTATGGGAATCTTATTAAGCTTTATTTATTAGATATGTTATTAAAATTGATTTACTTCACGGAGGAGGGGCGTTGATCACTGATACTCGTGCGTAGGAGAGCCGTGGTTGCGTAATCTCTTCAACAAGCTGCTTGTTCTGTAAGTACCAGTTTACGATTGATCTTCCGAATACTCCTGGTTATTATCAGGCAGTTGTCTTTAAAAGCTACTACCGGGTAAAAAATTGTGAACTTAATTTGCAACAACCACAATTGTGATAAACAAAACGGAGTGGCTATTGAGAAAAAAGTTCTAGAACAATGACGTCATCACATATAGTAATATTTTTATATGTACACCAGCTGTATAAATATGACATATAAACTTCTTATAAACACCGCCAAAGTATTTCACCTATTCTTGTACTTTCACCTAATTTAAATAGTGGATTGCCTGACTCCGGTCTCGATGTTAGGACCTCACGTTTCACAATCAATTTACGCCACTACTTGTCCAAGGAGTTAAGTAAACTACTGACCCAGAAAAATCGCATACGACATTCAAGTCGCGAATATGGATCGTGCGCGGGCCGGGCCGACAATGAGTTCACTAAACTAAGCTTAGTTTCTCTGGCAGATTGTCGAGTGATGTGTAAATGGCATGCAGAGTAATCTCTGCATCACGTACTTGCTTTCTCAACGTGACATGAGGATTCGTTGAACCCCGTTCAGCCAACAGCCACTTAGTCTTCTGTCTAGTAAATACAACGATGCTAGACAAGATACAGATATTCACATGATTATCAACTTTAACTGACAGTTCTTTCACTCTCTATATACTGAGCCGCTGCTGATACCGACTGAACTAAGTTGGTGATTCATTTAATTAAAATATTCGGGTCTGCATTAGGGGATTCGAAAACTCACACATACCTAATCTTCAATAAATGACTGTCTTATTTTTGGATTTATTAGAAAATGTTCTGGTTTCAAACCCTAAACAAACAACAAAAATATGCCCAATTATAAGGTATTTTGAACAAAATTGAAGACGCACAATTAACAAGTAAGGCATGTTACAACTTAGATGCTACGGGCAGCCAATACGGTGGAATTTTATCATATTTATTACTAACCGAGAATGCAGACCAATCTTTTTCGGATATTGCTACATACATACCAACAAGTTAAACTGGTAGGAATGCCATTCGTATAAAAGTCAATACTTATAGAGAACGTAAATAGTGCCATTAAGTTGGTGTTGCAATGAAAAAAGACTTCAATGAAATTAATTACAATTATGTGGAATTCTGATTTGACATACATACATAACCTCACGACTGTATTCCCCGAATGGGTAGTGCATTTCTGCACCCACATTTCGCCAGGAATGTATCAGTCCCACGTAATAAGGGGCGAGCCTATTGTCGTTTTTCGGGCACATTTCCAGACTCCGTGCTGCTACTGAGAATTTTCTAATTGAAAAACCCAATAACACTTTGCCCGACCCGGGAATCGAACCCAGGACCTCTAGATCGCACGACACATACTTGTGCCGCGAGACCACGAGGCAGTCAAGTGTCAAGTCAAGTGATTTGAATGTTGCCAAAATTGTACCTGAACGAGAGAATATTGACGCATAGTATTTAATACAAGTAAATATATACAATTGGAGTACATATGAAATCTACGAATTTGACCGAGTATTTTTGCTTAAATTTCGTCAATCGCGGTCCAAAAGCAGTTGTACACATTCCGTAGTTGTTACAAACCATTTCTCCTATATGTTAAATCAATTACACATAATGTGTAATTGTCGAAATAAGAGGAATGCGGTTGCGTAAGAGTTGGCGGTAAGGTCGTCTGCGATTGCAACAGTGCGTGCTGTGTGCTGCACATCTGTCCATCTGATCGATGGTTGCCTCAATTCACGTACTTACTACGTCTGTGGAATTATTTACCAATATCTGCTGTATTTTAATGTCTCTCGTCACTTGATGCTCTATATGGACAGCATTTTGGTTACATAAATATACATGTTAGTAAAATATACATGATGAACATGGTCCAGTTTGATTACTACTTTAGAATTCTAATATAGTCAATGTTATTAACTTGGTATGTTTGTTGTAAGAAGGAAAATGTTTAAACGATTATCAGCAATATTTGGGAACGTATCATTAATAGTACAGGTAAGGTATCTTAATTTGGAATAATACACTAAAGCAAAGAGAAAATTAATTTCTAAAGTTTCGAACTACACAAAAGTACTTTTTCTGATAATGTGAAGAATTAGTTCCTGACAAATTGATGTCTACTGTCCTTTAGGAATTTTGGTTGGATTCCCAGTTGATCAAACGAAAAGATCGTCATCAAAACTGATTCGAGAAAATATAAATAACTTATTTGCTACGTGACGTACATACGAATCGGAGCGAACTTTCTAAACAAAATAAATGCATGTCCGCAACAAAATCATTAAATTCTATATTTTATCTTAATTTAATTCTACAATACGATCTACAAGTTAATTTTATGCCGCATATCAATAGAAGTTTAAACATCCGTTAATTTGCATAGATTTGAATAAACATGTGTCAGTTCCTTCTATAGCTTTCCCTATGTGACTATTCAATTAAACGTGTTTGATACAATATCAAAGTAAACGCCAGTACGGTAGAAAGCGGGCCCGAATCTGAGTCTGAGGGTTGAGCTTGATTCAGGGGTATACACTATAATGGTGTGTTAGCATAATTATTTTGATGCTGTACAAAGTAGCAGCGGTGTGGAGGTGCTTAAAACTGGGCTGTAAGACGAACTGCAAACCGTAACAATGTTAAATTCTACAAAACAGATACAGATGTGGCGGGATTAAGAAGAATCTCATACATCAATTTTTGAGATTCTTATTGTTACAAGAAATCTTGTTAGATTTTCTCATTAAATCAGGACCGATTTTGTCTCTTTTGGGAGTAACTTTATCTAAAGAATAAATATAATGTTTGTAAATGATTCAGAAAGTCTTATAGACTCGGTACCAAACCCCTTTCTTAGACGCAAACAACTTTCCTGTGAGTTACCTAATTGATGAGTGACTGTCGGAGACCGGAAACTATTATGCAACCAGTTTATGTGTTGCGTAACGACATTATCAATATTATGTATTCGATTATACAGAGTAACTTGATTATACGTCACATCACAAAAAATATCACTGCAAGTTTTTATTTTCTGTTCCGTCTTTGCCACAAAAAAAAATTGGAATGGAAAAAAACAAAGGAGGTTTTTATGTTTAGGAACAGCAAAAAATAATAATTATTGAGTGATTTAAAATCTTCTGTGAGAGAAAGACATAGACTATTTGGTGACACAGTGGCGACTAGCAAAAATCACATAAACACGAGTCCTTATAATTGTATAGGGTCATATTGAAGTCAGTACTGAGAGTGACTTTCTTACCAAAAATGATGTGAATAAATTTATCTTACAAATGTTACTGTAGCATTTATTCTGTGCGTTTATCTATAAATATTTTATCTATCCGTATACACAAAGCTTTTGACATTTATGTGTAGTAATGGAGGTTACACAATGACTTTTGCCGCGAGCGTACGCTTTGTATTCCAAAGTTTGCCGCACTGCGGTCGCTGCACTTTCC
The DNA here is from genome assembly GCA_907164795.1 of Hemaris fuciformis. Lineage (NCBI taxonomy): Eukaryota > Metazoa > Arthropoda > Insecta > Lepidoptera > Sphingidae > Hemaris > Hemaris fuciformis. Next base: position 16,403,515 of record OU015440.1, read on the forward strand.
AAATATTTCACTCACTGATTTATACGATGTCAGGACGTGAGATGTTAAGTTAGATGTTAAGTTATGTTACATTTTCGTAAGTCTTACTTTTTACCATATTCAATATTTGTAATTCGCATAACAGTAACGTTTTACATTGATCGTGATATTTTAAACCACTGAAAACCATTTACTGCATTGATGGCCTCGAGGTTTAGGCGCGCGGTCGAGAATTTCGGCGGTCGCAGGTTCAAACCCCAGGCACACACCTCTGACTTTTCGAAGTTATGTGTGTACTCACAATGAATTATCACTTGCTTAACGGTGAAGGAAAACATCGTGATAAAACCTGCACACCTTAAACTTCTTAGGAATTTCTTAGGTGTGTATTCCGCCAACCCGCACTAGGCCAGCGTGGTGGACTAAGGCCTAAACCCTCTCAGTTGTAGAGGAGGCCCGTGCCCAGCAGTGGGACGTATTTGGGCTGATGATGATTTGTAATTCGGATAACAGTAACGTTTTACATTGATATTTTAAACCATCGTAACAATGAAATACTACACGCGAAGTCAGAGCACACGCAATAGTGCGACAATATTACCTGTAAGTTTGCGTATTAAGAACAAATGGGTGTTGTTTACGTCTGCGGTTACTTCTGTTGCATCATGACCACTGTAATCTATATACAGAAACTATTGCTTTAATAACCTATCCAATATCACTATAATGAACACGCTTCGTACATAATTAATCAAATTAATGAACTTTATGTAAATTATGCTTTACTGATAGTAAGCTATATTCTTCCTGAGGGATATAGGCTGTAATTTATCCCAGGAAAAGCAGACACTATTATAAATATCTTAAAGTCTATTCACACAATTGCTTAGACATTGTTTGGACATAAGATACGTATGTTTCGCTTCATGAATGTAAGAAAATCCGAAAGAGTTTTATGTCTTACACAGACAATTAATTCTTGATTTAATGTCTGTGCGTCATATTGGTAGCACTTGGTTCAACAGCCCACTCCTTAGCACTACGCAACGGAAGGCGCCACAACTATTAAAAGTTTCTAACAAGTACTACAAACTTGATTAGATTAGTTTTTATTCCACCTCTATTGAAACGTAGATGTTAAATGACTATTATTTTGTGTATCGCTATCAAAATAAAAAAGAACTTCAATTACTAGTCTTAGGTACCGCTTATATAAATATATTTAAAATGTTTGTTTCTATGTTCTTTCGTCAAATCTTAAGTATCTTCACAAATTAAAAAACCTATATTTACTGCAATAACTCGACATCCCCGTGGCACAGCTGGCTAGACACCAGCTTGCGAAACGTGAAGTCACGGATTCGATCCCCTCAAAGAGACAAATGTTTATGTGATCCACAGATATTTATTTCGGGTCTGGGCTTTTGTGAGAGCGAAAAGTCTCTTGTAGTGCCTGATGACGACACAAACTTGTTTCATTGTCAGAACTATGTATTTATTAATAATGGGGACATTTCCTTTTGCTATAATTGTAGTTATGATAAAAGAATGAACATATTTGAATCCGGAATAAGTTCCGAATATATTCCTACAATAAAATGTTGTAAATATATATGTTATAATATGTCCGCCAACCCGCACTAGGCCAGCGTGGTGGATTAAGGCCTAAACCCTCTAAATTGTAGAGGAGGCTCGTGCCCAGCAATGGGACGTATATGGGCTGTTGATGATGATCGCAATATTTGGTAAAGCTCGTAATGTTTGCGGCAGATAAATCCACAAGCGGGTGTCAGGTGAAACAGCGAGTGTTTACAATTTTTTGCCGCGTCGTCTATGTCGATGTCGATAATCGACAGATCTGTGCCGCGACTTTCTCGTGCGTCGATAAACTATAATTCTCGGGATTGTTTTTTCTGTCGGTGAAAGTAACGAATTTTCTTGCAATATTATTACTTGTGTTATGGCGGCGGGACGCGGGACGTGTTTTCCACTTCGTAACCGCACTCTTGACAAATTGGTTCAATAATACTTGTTGGAAATGATTATATTTCAAAGTCGTGATGGCCTCGAGGTTTAGGCACGCGGTCGAGAATCTCGACGGTCGCGGGTTCAAACCCCAGGCACACACCTCTGACTTTTCCAAGTTATGTGTGTATTCACAATGAATAATCACGTACTTTAACGGTGAAGGAAAACATCGTGATGAAACCTGCACACCTAAAACTTCTTAGGAATTTCTTAGGTGTGTAGTCTGCCAACCCGCACTAGGCCAGCGTGGTGGACTAAGGCCTAAACCCTCTCAATGGTAGAGGAGGCCCGTGCCCAGCAGTGGGACGTATTTGGGCTGATGATGATGATGATGATGATATTTCGACAAATGCGAATGCCATAGGCATTTGTAGAAAATTGGAAGTGCGCAGCGAATAATGAAGAATCTAAATACATACATATATACATTTACGTTTAATTCCGAATCGTCACTTATTTCTAACAATATTCTGGAGATGTAGCTTTTTAGATTGAATGTTGTGTTTGAGTGGCGATATTATTTTAACGAGCCCATAATACACCAGCGTGGTTAACTAAGACCTACTTTTCTCAACCATAGAATAGGTTTTACTATTGGTTATAGAAAACGGCGCTGCCCAGCATTAGTCTATTATAAAATGTCCCTAGGTATCCAGGTAATAAAATTTAGACACATAAATTCAACGAGCCCCACAATGAATTGAATTTATGAAAGAGATTTTGGATGTTTGGGGATGTGAAATAATGTAGTTGACGGCGCGGCGTGCCGGGGCAGGTGGAACGTGTTCCAGCTGGCGCCGTGCAACCGTTTACAATATTGATTGCGCGCTTGCCAAACGGACATGTTGCACCACCGCGCCGGCTAAATGTACTTTGTTCTACATAAAACATATATTTGTGTTATATACAGACAGTCATGGCGATTTAGTGTTACAATTAGTAGTTATTTCTATACAGCACAAAATAGTATATGAGATAATCGTCGTAACGAAGATTATCAACTTGGTATCAGTAATCATTACTCAGATCCGATTTCCGATAGATATATGCATTTGCAGGATGTAGGAAAGACCCAAAAGGTATATTTTATGAAATGTTAATGTACACCCTGAAGTCAAATCAATTTGTCTACAAAATTATTAATAAATTATTAATATTAAAATTATAAATTATTATCTGTGCACATTAATGAGCCAAGTGCATTCCATTGCTGCGAATGGGCGGCTTCTAAGACTAAGGGGGTTTCGACTTTCTACAACGCATACTCGTAGTACTTGTATAATGACTTTATATTTCTAAGAAGACAGTAATAAAAACCTTTCAGTATGTAGATTGCCTCAAACTGCTTCCATTACCTTAAAAGTCCGTGATAATTAACTATGCAGATGCATATAGCTTCTATTCGGTCTGCTGAGAACTTACTTCACCGAATGAACTATCATCATCGGCGCATTTATGTCCCACCGCTGGGCACGGGCATCTTCCATAACTGAGAGGGTTTAGGCCTTAGTCTACCACGCTGGCCTACTGCGGGTTGGCGGACTACACACCTAAGAAATTCCTAAGAACTTTTAGGTGTGCCAGTTTCCTCACAATTTTTTCCTTTACCGTTGAAGTACGTGATAATTCATTATGAATACACACATAACTTTGAAAAGGCAAAATGTGCCTGGGGTTTGAACAAACACACACAGAATCACAACTTTTAATGAACTATACCTATATTAAATAGTGAATTTATTATCTTACTACCGTTACCGCAGTGTTATGTTACATGAACGCATGGTGTATTGACGGGTATTGTTCTAACATCGCAGCGTGGCTTCGTCGACTTGTTCTTTTCTCGCACATATCTCAATATCATTCATACCAACAACGGTTCATTTGTTTTAATTACCGCATTCACAGTTACATCGGCAATTATACTAATGAGAACTACTAATGTTCTTGAAATTATTAGCTGAGATGATTTGATGTCTAATGTTTTAAATTGCAAGTCAATATATTCGTTGTAAATAACTGAATCCTGCTATAGTCAAGTTCACGTGCAACATTATGGATTGAATTGTAATACCACACCTTTTACAGTGCACAAAACAGGCATGATATCGAAAAATGGTGACTGGAGCAGTAAATTTCTCAATTTTGAGGAACTCTTGAGGAAGAAATCACTCCTTGCCGCGACCTCTCCCAGCGTATAGCTTTAATAGGTTGCGACACCAGTATGTTTTTTTTTTTTTTTTTTTTGATGTATGTAACGGTACATGGACGCCGGAGCAAGTGCATTAAGCATGTTCACTTGTTTTATGATCATGAGTGGTTGCTTGAAGCTTACTATGAATATATGTTTAGCTAATAATTTCAGTGTTAAACAAGAATTCGGGATGTTTTTAGATATCGACGTTATGCTATGTTAGTTTGTGACGTACGCCTATTGAACTCTTGTGGATAGATAATAAATAATTATACATGACGATTACATACTTTCGAGGTTTAAAAGATATGTTTTGAAGCTAAAAAGATTGCAGGATCTGGGTCTTGACAGCCCCGTGGCGCAGTTGGCTAAGATACCAGCTTGCAAAACGAGAGGCCGCTGGTTCGATCCCCGCACCGAGACAATTGTTTGTGTGATCCACAAATATTTGTTTCGGGTCTGGGTGTTTGTGAGACCGAAAAGTCTCTCGTAGTTTCTGATACCCACGACACAAGACTCGTATCTTAATCAGAAATATGTATGTGACTGTTGGGTGTATTTATTTCATGTTTTCAATGTATGTTTCGAAATGCGTGAATGCGTAGTAAATGACACAATACAAACCAGAAACAACAAACGAATGACTGAGAGACACTCAAACGCTTAAGAAAATATATTATGTGAATAGCACAAATAGAAATCTATTAAATCACTTATTTTCTAGACGAGTTTTTTTAATAATGAGCCCTGAGGCAAACTTCAATATACAATTTGGGCAAACTAGACTATCCTTTCGAAATATTTAATAGAAGTATGTCACAATATCAATTATCATAAAATAAAAAAAGTAGATCGTGTATACTCGTAATCATTCAGATTTTGAATTTGTTTTTGACATAAAAATATTATATTTTTGTTCATTAACATTGCTAGTTCCAAACTTTGTCTTTCTTTTCAATCATAAAACTACGTTTTTATATCGATATGAATTTACCAGCCTCTGTGTCCTTTTGTACACTGTTAGTTTTAATACGATACATTAAGCAGTAATTGAGCATACCGACATGATTGTGACGAATGTTGAAACATAATCGCCACCTTATCTGTACGACACTTGGCTTAACATCAGGTGCGCTGTACTCACTGCCGTGAAAAACTAAAAGAAAACTTTAGGTCTTAGCGCAGATAAGGAATGTATGGAAAATAACATAAAATAACGGTAGGCAGATTTTGAAAGGGTAGAACAAATTAATTATTTAGTTATAGATTAGTACTTAGCTATGAAAGTTGAAAGATGAACAAGCAGAGGAAGACCAAAGAAAATATGGATGGAGTGCGTGAGAGAAGATATGAAAGAATAAAAGGATGAATGAACACATGACGGCTGATAGGGACGTTTGAAAATATTAAACATGCTGCGCCGACCCCAAATAAAATTGGGAACAAAGCAAGCGAATGATGGTGATAGTACTTAGCTAATAGCTATACCTTTATTAAATTGCATATGCGTAAAAGCAAACCCGACTAGAAATTTTTTCGTCTTCCTTAGAAGGACCGGACCGGGCATGCCCGATCTGGACCAGATAAGGTATGTAACGCAGAAGATTGGTCTGGACCTGATCAGGAAAACCTTATCGGGTCCAGATTAGGAATTCCTGATCGGGTCCGGATTAGGAATTCCTGATCGGGTCCAGATTAGGAATTCCTGATCGGGTCCAGATTAGGAATTCCTGATCGGGTCCAGATTAGGAATTCCTGATCGGGTCCAGATTAGGAATTCCTGATCGGGTCCAGATTAGGAATTCCTGATCTGGTCCAGACTAGGAATTCCTGATCGGGTCCAGACCAATCTTCTGCGTTACATACCTTATCTGGTCCAGATCGGGCATGCCCGGTCCGGTCCTTCTAAGGAACACGAAAATATTTCTAGTCGGGTTGTATTCCATTTTTTCATTATTCAAATCAATCATCTGCGTTATAAAACCTTGCCTGATCCAAATCGAGTATGCCCGGTCCGGTCCTTTAAAAAAAACATGAATGTATAGTCTTGAAAAATATGTTTAATTAAAAAAAAAATATTTATGAATTGATATTATAAATATTTTACTTAACATATGATTATATTTATTTACATTTAATTTTTCCAATTTTTTTTTTGTTTTTAATTTAAATATCATTTTTATTTTTGTTTTGTTTACACAGTATTTTTTTTTTAAAGTAAATAAAATAAAAGCTATTATTTGCTTGTGATTTATCTTCATTAGATGGTTGTTTTTTGATCCTGGCTACCCATCCCATAGCCATCCCAATCTTTAGCATTATTCAATACTGAAGGCAATGCTTGATGCAATTTATTGCAATAATTTCTTGGTTATTTTGGTATTTATGTCTTCTTGCATCTAAAATACAAAATTTGAATTAATTATGTATTTAATTTAATAAGTAATAATAAAAAAAATGGTGCAGAAATGCATCTCTGCCTACCCCTTCCGGGAATACAGGCGTGAGGTTATGTATGTATGTATGTATGTATATATGTATGTATGCATGTATGCTATGTATGTATGTATGTATTAATGAACTGCTTTAATTTGAGAAATTCAGTCTTTAATATGTATCAATATTTCTTCTTTATAATTATTCTTGTGATGACTGCCTTCCGAACAGGGTGATACACAAAATTTGAAATGACTGAATCTAAGTGATGTATTTAATATTTTATAGATTAAATAAATATTATTTCATTGCATATTATGTAGTATTTTTCCCATAAAGAGAAAAGTATAAATTTCAACATTGTCAGATAGAGCAACTACATATTATATTAGATCTTTCATATATGTATTTTAATTTTATTTTTTTTGTCTTTCTTGCTTTATAGCATTAATGTATTTTAATTATCTTAATTAATGTATCTTATATCTTCATAATTGTTGTTAATGTACATCTTTATGTGCTATTTCTATACCCATATTTATATCCCTCAAATTTGAGTTGATTTTTATTTTAAGTTATAGTTATTAGTAAAAAAATTATTATTAATTATTCAACAATATTTACATTTTAAATAATAAATATTACCTGCAATTTCAACTCTACCGCTGTTTGGCTAAATATATTATATATTTTTAATCAATCCTTTGATAACGCTTTTAATTTGGAAGTTATTTCAACAGCAGCTGCTTTTGCTTTAGACTGCTCATTATCAGTAGAGAAAGCATAGGGTTCTTTGTCCAGTCTTATTACTTTTTCCTCTGCCTCTTCCATTGTTTCTGATAACATTAATTGTAATTATGCATTACTTTCTTATTATTCTGACAATAAGATATCAATTCTCACAAATCTATAATTCAAATAACAATAAATTACCTGCTGTGCCACATATTTGAACATGAAACGTTGGCCATGTCGGATCAGGCTCATCACAATGTTTCACCATTGTTTGTAATAATTTACAATACTTAGCACTTTTTAACAATGATTCAGGCATATATTTACCACCACCATATTCTTTGTAATGATCTAACCAAGAACTTGGTAGTATATCAATTTCTTTATTGGATGAATCATTTACAAATAAAACTAATGCATAAGTATAAGTCATCTGAAAAAAACGGATTATTGAAATATAAAATTATTTTAAAAATAGCAAAGAATTGTAATGTATTTTTTCAATGATTTTTTACTAACCTTGAATGTTTTACGTAATTAAACTTAAAAACGAAGCTTTAGGCGGCCCCTAGACGATCAATTATATTGCGCAATATTTCGAATTGTGCAATATAATTGATTGATTAGGCTAAATATTGAAGATTGCGCAATGATGGAACAAAAGTTTGAGCGACTTTAATTTTTATTGTACCATATTTTTCCATTGCATCATGTAGGGCCAGTATTGCGCAATATTTTTTATTTTAGCCTCTGCTTCATCCTGACGTGGAGAACACACGCGAGCGCAGAAATGGCGGGAAAAGAGAATCTAAAAGTTAAGGAGAGAGAATTATCATCTCTATGGAATGTCAAGAGCACAGAATATCATGAACGCCTTAAAAAAATATACTGCAGAGATGTTTTCACGGGCAAGCAAAGATGATGTGAAGAAAAGATTCAACTCTTTGAGTGTATTTCTGCCTTTTCTTGTACCACTCTTTACACCAGCGACGTGTTTGTTTACGTTTACGTTTAGCCATTAGCAATAACACCTCAGCTGCAGCTGCATCTTGTTGGAATATGATGCTCCAACTGAACACGAAAACATTGAGCAGTTCGTATTTTTGTGCAATATAATTGATCGTTTGGATGCAAAACACCTTTCAATCTTATTGTACAATAAAATGTATTGTACAATGTTATTGTAGGTCTAGGGGCCGCCTTACACACAACACATAAATTTGTATTTAGTTAGTTTAGTCCACAAGTTCGTATTTTTTACACATACACACTGAGTAAATGTCTAGATATAGGTTTATAGTACTTGATACACTTTTTTTTGTTTAACATACAATATATTAATTATTCTTTAACTATGTACTGTTAAGGTGATTAGGTTTTTGTATTGAACTTATTTAATCTTCACCTACATTATTTACATTAATATACTAATCGACATACAATTTTAAGTAATATAAAAAGTATAATTAGTGATACATTCAATAATGCTTTTTTATGACACAAAAGTCTTTAAATGATAAACAATTAACAAACACTTCAACTACACTGTGAACAAGTTCCGACAGGGTTACCAACTTCCAAAAATATTTATCCCTAAATGTAAAGTCAAAAACCCCTAAAAACGCCACAATTATTTGAAAACCCCCTAAAAAAAAGATATATCACACATTATTGTTAAGCATTCCAATTCTAATTTTATTAGCTATTAGCATTACGAATTAGAAAAAAATGGATGTGAGCGTGGCGCGTAAAGCCGAGGTCGTAGGTTCGAATCTCACTTGTATCATAATTTTTCGACTGTTTGCATTTTTTCTAATAATTATCTAAATAACATTTTGTAAAACAAAAAAAAAAAACAAAATTATATTCTGCAATATTGTTTAATAGTCTTTATTTATAAATTATTTCATACGTCAAATATTATTTCATTTTATTCTGGCACAAACTATTGAAAATCATACATGTTGACATTAAAGAAACTTAGCATTTAGGGGATGGATTAATCCCCAAAAATACCCCTAAAAATCCCAGTCCACATTTTTCCCCCCCAAATTTAGGGGGAAATCCCCCAAGTTGGGAACACTGAGTTCCGACATGTTGCTTCATGACGTCACGCGCTATCACTAATATATTATACACCCCATGTTGTGTTTATATTAATATTTTTGTATTTTTTTATTTATTGAATACAATTCAATGTAATTTTATATATAATGCACAACACACTTAGATATCAGGATATTTATTTATGTTTGATACATGTATATTTTTGTTATAGGTATTACCTACACAAAATATTTTAATAACTCTTTAGTTTTTTTTTTTTTTGATAAGCCTACATTTGTATATTAAATTACATTTCTGGACCTTACCTGGTCCTGATCCAGTATGCCTTACCATACTTGATTACATTTAACATCAGGCTATCCTTATCTGGACCAGACCTGGTCCTGATCCAGTATGCCTTACCATACTTGATTATATTTTACATCAGGCTATCCTTATCTGGACCAGACCTGGTCCTGATCCAGTATGCCTTACCATACTTGATTACATTTAACATCAGGCTATCCTTATCTGGACCAGACCTGGTCCTGATCCAGTATGCCTTACCATACTTGATTATATTTAACATCAGGCAATCCTTATCTGGACCAGATCTGGTCCTGATAGGGCTTGCCGGATCTGGCATGCCTCATTCTATCCTGATCGGGTCCAGATACATGATCTGGTTGCGCCTTATGTTTTTTCTAGTCGGGAATGTATGGATAAAGGAGTTACTATGTGTGGAATACACAAGGTCTATGATATTTTCACAAATAGTTTCCCTTTAAATAACGTGTAAAATGTTTTGTTAGCCAGATGAAAAAGATCTACTTTATCTTTTAGTATTTAATTCTAAGCCAAAGGAATAATTGTGGTAAAGTTTAACCTTCCCTTCTGTATGTTTTTTTATGAAATTGTTTGCGTGTTTGTAGCATATGGTTATAGTAGTAATAATCCTGTACGGGTCATTCCGTATTTACTTATTCAAAATTGAGAAATACATCGAAAGTATTCAGATATTTTGCCTTTCAAGCTTTTGTCATCAGTCCTTATACATCGTTTTTGTTCTTTATTTAAATTGTTGACCAAATTACAATATACAATACGTATTAATTATATGTTAGTAGTTAACCGCGTGTAGTGGAGAGGGCAGATTGGTTCTAGAATGTGTGTTGCGCGCGGTGCAGCCGTGTGCGCGGTGAAAGGGAAGGCCCTTAGCTTAGACCCACTGCGCCTACATCGGACGGGAGGTACGGTCGCAAACACTAGTGTATTACACTTCAATTATATACTTCTTTTTTTTTATCAGATGGTAAAGGGCATTGTCGCTACGCAAATAAATGATAAATTATATCTAAGTGTATATAAAGGACTATTCTAATTTTCTATAAACTAATTTATACATTTTTTTAGCATTATTTGAAAGTGGTTCACTCAAGATAATATTGCAATTGCTCCCCTGAAAAAAGGTCCTATCCACAATTATTTCTTTCATGGGCATTTCGCGAACATAATTATATACTTAGAAGAAGAAAATACTCTTAAGAAGTCATTATTATTTTTGTATCAATTAATATACGTGCTGGGCACTGGCCTTTTCCTGGCCATAATCCTCCAGACTGGTCTAAAACGGCTTGGCAGACTGCCTAAAGAATTCTTCAAGGCGTATTTAGGTGCGTGGGTTTACTCATAAATTGTAAATGTTTCATTCAGCATTAATGTGTGTGATAATTCATTGGCTCTACACTTTTTTCAATGCACGTATTATGTCGCATTTCATGCACAGTAAAAATTTAGTAGATGAAAGTATATATGAACAAATTATATGTATGACCGGTTGAATGTTTTATACATACATACACTTAAGCCCGTATTCCCACTGGGATAGGCAGAGGTGCATTTCTACGCCTACATTTTTTCAATTGTGTTTTCGGGCCAGTAATAGGGGGCGAGCCTAACAAAAAAAAAACTCTAAAACACTGCCCGACCCGGGACCTCTAGATAGCTTTGTACGATCGCATACTTGTACCAACAAACCACGAAGCAGTCAATGTTTTATGACTACAATCATGAAGTACTAATAATGCAGATATTGAGTTAAAGTTTATCTCAGCGACAGTACAGTCGTGAGCGGCGGAGGCGCGGGACATTTCCAGACATTTCTGCGCGAGTATTTCACAAAGCAGTGAATGAGTCGGAGGCTCCGAGCGCCGCCGATTATTATGTTAAACACCAGCCGTTTACCCCCGCCCAGTTACCGGATGATTGTGCACAGATTACCCACGGCCGCTCATAAATCTAGACAAACACTTGTTCGTTTGTTTTGTAACATAAAAGGATTTAGGTTCTACATGTATTAATTTCGTTTCTTAAGCCTGTTTTCACCAGGTGTACCACGTAACATGGAGCGAGCCTAATGCCGTTTTTCGTGCACATTTCTAGGCCCCGTGCTGCTATTAAGAATATCCTAGTGTAACAACTCAATAACCCAATATTCTATTTGTTTAGTTAATATATTGTAAATTAATCAAAGCATTTTTAACTAATCTGATTAGTAGCTTGAAGTTTATACGCTTCCACCACATTTTGTTGTTTATTTAGTACTATTTCCAGCTTTTTTGCCCGCGTTGGTTTGGAAAATAACCATTATGCCGGCTTACAAACCATAACACTCTTGTATGGATCATTATAGGCGGGTACTCTATGTGGGGAGGTCGTTATCGAGGCAAAGAAAAAAACTACTTCCAACAATCTGTCAAACACCAAAAAAACTGCATGTCCTGTTTTATGTGACACAGTGGTACCTTGGTCGAGCGAGTCCTTTCACACCACAGTCCTATGACTGCAGAAAGGTTCTACCACACAGTAACACACAAGCCCATGACCCTACCTAAGCATGCCTCACAAACATTAGCCGTGAAATATTTAATGTAAAACGGCGAAACAATTCCCACAGATATTTCGCACGCATTTGAGTTGAGCAGCACCGGGTGGTCGGTGTAGGTGACTGTGCAGGTGGCGGTCACTTGCGAAACACTTCACATCCCGCCGCGAGACTAATGCTGCTTCAATCAATTTATTCTACGTACTTCGATTACACATAATATGTAATTATGCCTAAATATGTGGGTGAGGGAATGAAAAAAAAAACTTGTTGCTGTACTATAAAGTCAACTATACTTCATTTAAGACAGAAGTGACAACCTCCGTACGTGATGAAAATTGCTAATGTAGCCTAAATAGACAGCAAAACGATTGCGATTGTTTTTTTAATGATGCCAATACCCTTTAAGTCGGACTTACCGAGAATAGGTTGATCTTGGCTATCATCTTGGTTAGATTGACGCTGTTCGTGTGAACATCAATATTTTACCACAAGCGTTCGTTAGCCGAATCTATATTTAAATTACTTTTTTTGGTATAAATTCCATACAGTATTAAAGTCAAATATAAACAAAGACATAATTCTGAGTAACTAACAAGCGCTCGCGAAATAGATTAACGTGCGTTAGTTAAGACGTCAATTAGTTTTTGTCTAGTTAAGTTGATGAAGTGTATATGATAGCCGGCTGTGATTGAAGTCCGAATGTTGACCTATAGCCCGACACACAAGCCCACATGTGGGCACCGTTACACACGTGTTGGTACGGCGTGTGTATACCGTTTCGTCATTATTGTAAATGTATGCATAAAGATACGTCTTCCCAGTTTGTCTAATGGATATTGAACAGTCACGGTCCAACATTGACTTTGTACTAAAATATATGCTAATTAAGTATCATGCCATGTTTTTTTATTTAAATTTAACCGTTGTCTGTGGGAGTCAATATCATGTAATGTGAAGGTTTTATGTCTATGCGGATAACTGTAACTGTCTCTTACCACGTGACTCTTCAAAATTCTATTTGTCTATGAAATCTGCATCATCAGACTAAGAGAGCCTTCCCTTAGAAAAAGACAAGACACTATGGGCTAAAGCACTTATGGCCGAATACTGAAACGCTACTTAATCTGAGGGCGACTTATATTTAAGCGGTATATACTTAAAAAATGTCATGTAAAAGAACTTTTTTTGGTAATGTTGCCATTTATGGAAATTTAAGTGGGCATTAGTTAATCACAGTCTTAAAACCGATAAATGATGTTTCAGTATACCGCTTAAATTATAACAGCCACTAAAATATAAGTCGCCCTTAGATTAAATAGCGTTTCAGTATTCGGCCATTAATAATATGAATGGAACAACAAATCAAATTACATTTTGTCAGGTAGAGTTCAAAGCCTCATAGAGTTAAATTTTTCTTTAAACCTGCCGTAGTGAAAAGCCAGTGCCGCAACAAAATTCTTTTTTTTGTTTATAACTTTTTACTTGGCGCCCGGATTAAAATTACTTAACGGCAAGGACAAGTTATAAAGTTTCGATAAAAGTAACGCAGAATAACAGCTATTGGGATAGGCGATATTCAGGGCTGGGCAAAATACATGCTTTGCTTTAATTGAAATACAAATTACAAAATACTGTATCGCAAGTAATTAAAATACGAAATACAAAATACATTTAAGTAAGGTATTTGAAATACAAAATACAGTATTTTAGCTATTTGTAATTGAAATACAAAATACAAATTACAAAATACAAAATAATGCATATTTATTTGTTTTGGAATAGTTTTTTTTTTAGGCGGTTTTTGTTTTGTTATTGCAGGTCCTGATGAGCACAAATTTAATGTCCAATATTATAAAAGTCTGTAAATTTCGAGGCTTTTCCATCATTGCACTCTCGCCTCGCACTCACACTCATGATCGCTAAATGAAGGCTAAATGTATTTTAATAAATGTATTTTGAAGCCTCGAGTATTTGAAATACTAATTACAAAATACTTCGGCTACACGTATTTTAAATACAAATTACAAATTACATTTTAAGAAAGTAATTAAAATACAAATACAAAATACGTATTTGTATTTCAATTACGTATTTCAATTACAAGTAATTCAAATACTGCCCAACCCTGGCGATATTGACAAGAAGCGAAAGATGAGATGTGATTAATAGATATCAGCGCCGTGGCAGTCAGTCCCAAGATATAAACTGGCGCGCACGATCAAGAGGTCCAGTGTTCAATTCCGGGTTGTACATTTTATTAATTACTGTTGTTACGTTGGGAATTTTTTAATAGCAGCGCGGACCATGGAAATAAGCCTGGTAGACTTAAATAGTCTTCCTTTAGGCACTGGCCTTTATAACTTAGTAAAGATTGTTATACGTAAACTTTCTAGGTAATAAGCGTAATAATATATGTGATTGAAAAATGAATAAAAGTATCTCCTGCAACATGAGCAGCTTGCTCATACTGATGGGAATATTAAAAAGTGCAGAATGTGGAAACGAGTGTTGTTCTGTGGCGACATTGCGACGTATTGCAACCGCTCCTTGCGGTTTTTGCTTCTTTACACAACACGCATTGCACCGATTCACTTTGTAGCGTTTGCTCAAAAATTTACATAATTACAGTAGTAATGGAAGTAAGAACAATAATTTGTGCAGTCAATGATTAAAATGTCATGAAAACCCAATAAAAAAATTGTACATAGCACACGAGTCGTCGCATTGCCTAGTGACCATAGTTTAGAAAAACCAGTTGCCAGAAAGTTACTGGCCACCGTACGAATCTGTGAAAGTTCTCCACTCATAATCAAAATATATCTTAATGATAATTTAACAAAACATAAAAATACTTTTTCAATAACGTGTATAGAATGAATATTAATGCTGGGCGCAATAATGTAATGTATTTGTATATGTCTTATTTTGAGTGAGTTTCAACATAATAATATTATAAATCAAAAATTGATGTTAATGAAATAACAAACCAATTAATTTATATACATACGAATAATGCGGCATGTCCTGCTTTCTGCTCTAATTAACTTACCTGCAACAAACAAAAATAAAATTTATATATTATACTCGCACAATTAATCTTTCGGTTTGATATTGATACCTACATAAATAAGTTAGTACTTAAATATTAATTGACACGTCACATCTTCAAAGACCAGGAAGTGTTAATGTTAGGTTTAAACGTTAAGAGATAATTATCTAACAAATGATAATTTACAAATGGCACCTTACAAAAATCTTTTTGAAAAAGGCCTTACTAAACCATTTCCAGTAATATCTTCCGAAGAGCACAGTGCAATTAACATTAAACACACTATGAATAATACTTTACAATAAAATAACTCAGGTCTAGCATCCCGGGTTAAAAACGCCTTCAGATTAAATGAAATTAACTGTAATAAAATTGGTGATGAAGTCGTTTAATGAATAAACATCACATTATCTGCATATATAATTAAATTTCTCTAATTCAATGCCCGTTGTACTCATTGAGAGGTGTGGAAGTCATTGGGACAGGCCTATGTCCAGCAGTGAACTTCGATTGGCTGATGGATTGGATTGGATTGGAATTCAATGCCGGCTCTTCTATGAGAGAATCAAGAGTTATCTGTGGGCCACTTTGAAAGTTCTGTTCTTTGAAATATTATGCAACTTCATTCATCATCATTATCAGCCTAAGGAAGTCCACTGCTGAACGTAGGCCTCCCCCAATGACTTCCACAGTGACCTGTTGGAGGCAGCCTGCATCCAGCGACGACCCGCTACCTTCACCAGGTCGTCGGACCATCTTGTGGGTGGACATTATGCAACTTAATAGTGATATTTTCTTTCACTTTTTTCTGTATAAATTTAACAAACTTTGTATTACATCAAGATGTCTTAAGAATCGTAAAAATATTTTATCCAACTGCTATATTTTGTATGGCAAAGGCACAACAGCCAGCATACATCATCTCTCGCTGGTCGGCACTTTTTCTGGACCCCATTACGCTTACCATCAGGTGCAATGGGGTCACTTTGCCGTGCCAGTATAAAAAATAAAAAAAAAATACCCTTATTATTTTATTCCTATAAATCAACGATTGACTAATTGTAATTTTATGTATCCAATATATTAAAGAGATTTTGGGTAAATAGAGATGTCGGGGTCGGCCGAGTCCGTAGTTGCGGTACTGTCGCTTAGTGAAAAGGAAAGCGGTTGGACGACATGCCGACGTGGGGTAGGACAGACGCGATGTCCTCACATAAATCTCATAGCTTTACTATATTCCACAGATATGTTAAACGCTTTATTGATCACGAAGGGAAATAATAGACACAAAACAAAATATTTGATGCCGTAAGTTTTACTTTCACATACTATAGTGAAGAGGGATAGAATGAAGAAGTAAAGGTAAGAGGGAAAGAAAACATAGTAAAATAATAATCTAAATAGCCAACATATAATGAGAGACTTATTGTTTCAGTTGAAATTTCCACCAAAATGAATTAATCATGACCTCGCGGCAAAAGTGTCTAGAGATCGCGGATTCGTCTCCCGGGTCGGGCAAAATGTTTTTGAATTTTACATACATACATAAACTCACGCCTGTATTCCCCGAAGGGGTAGGCAGAGGTACATTTCTGCACCCACATTTCGCCAAGTATGTATCAGTCCCACGTAATAGGGGGCGAGCCTATTGCCGTTTTTCGGGCACATTTCCAGACTCCGTGCTGTTACCGAGAATTTCCTAATGGAAAAACCCAATAACACTTTGCCCGACCCGGGAATCGAACCCAGGACCTCTAGATCGCACGGCACGTACTTGTACCGCGAGACCATGAGGCAGTCTTTGAATTTTCCAATTAGAAAATTCTCTGTAACAGCAAAGATTCTGGAAATGTGTCCGAAAAACGGCAATATGCTTGCCTTCTATTACGTGGGACATACATATTATGATGATACATACTTGGAGAAATGTGGGTGCAGAAATGCACCTTTGCCTACTGCCTATCCCTTCGGGGAAAACAGGGGTGAGGTTATGTATTTATTTATTTATTACACACTTTAGTGTGTACACTTTGTACACACGGAGAAAATTAACAAAACAAGAACACACAAGAAAGAAAATAGTACAATTGACAATGTATTTATGTAGAATAAATGTTAGTGTATCACAAAATATTTGTCTCGGTGCAGTGATTACCTCTTCTAGTTTCATTTCAAAGCCATTCAACCAATATAATCGATACAGTCGTCAAACCATTTCGTAAGCAAAAATAAAAGTTATAAAGCTATAATAATATTGCGTCAATTTAAGCAATGTATGCAAATAAAAATAAGATGTTGTCCATTAGACTAATTACCAAACATCATTGTGAACACAGCCTCTCAAGATGCAATAGAAAGATTTTAATCACTTTAATCGTTTCGAAATTATCTTAAGCAAAGATTTGTTGTATGACAAACTTCGCGAGAACTGGACCGTGCAAGCGCCGCCACACAATGGCCACGAACAATTGTATCAAATTGTTAAAGTGCCCCGTGTCAAAATTACTAACCACAATTTAGTCGAACTTCCGCGTGTGAAAGAAATTTCTACGGCCGCCCCGTTTCAATTGAAAACGTAGAAATTTCCTTTATGAAATGAAACTTAAGGCCGACATTAACGTTCAAAGTTGAGTTTACAATTTGTAATAATATTTTTAAACAAACAAGTCCAGTTTTCAGTCTTGCCACAAAGATTTGCAAAAAAATATAAGTGACAGCTTATATAATGGTTCAACTTCTAGTATTCATTACGTATACATATATTGATATTACTCGTACTGATATGGAAAGAGGGTTAGGCCATGCTTAATTAACACACTTAGGTAGATTTCAAATATCGTTCATGAGTAAAGTGCTCTATACCTAATTGTCATGACATTCATCATCATCATCAGCCCATGTACGTCCCACTGCTGGGCACGGGCCTCCTCTACATCTGAGAGGGTTTAGGCCTTAGTCCGCCACGCTGGCCTAGTGGGGGTTGGCGGACTACACATCTAAGAAATTCCTAAGAAGTTTTAGGTGTGCAGGTTTCATCACGATGTTTTCCTTCACCGTTCACGTACGTGATAATTCTTTGTGTATACACACATAACTTCGAAAAATCAGAGGTGTGTGCCTGGGGTTAGAACCTGCGACCGTCAAGATTCTCGACCGCGTGCCTAAACCTAACCAAGGCCATCAAGACTTACATGACATTGGTTTCAAGTATTGACTCCTCCATAATGACCGGATGGTCGTGGTATTTTCAAAATGCTACTTCACCATGTCAATGCTCAATGATGGCAAAAAATGACAATATCCAAATCTTCACGGGACAATTAGTGTGACAATAAGAAATTTCCTACGCCATTGTGTCCCATCTATTGATCGTGGAACAATGCGGAGGTTCGTTCGGCTGCCAACACTCAAACTCTCGGACCTGTTGCAACGTGTGAATGGGCTGCAAAAACTTTCAGCCTTCGACGAGTGTTGTGACAATCAACGCTCTTCATGCTGTGGATAAACATTCATTGGTTGTTTTCGTCAAAAATGATGTTTTTATGTCGTTCTTCTAGGATACAAATTATTATAACTGTAGATACAACTACATGTGTCAAGCTAAAGGCATGATTTACGGTTCAAAAAAGTAAAAAATATTTTTAAAATCGAATTGTTCAAAACACCACGATAATTTTCCTTAAAAACCGTTTCCAATTCTTCAACAAAATCTATGTTTAAAACCCATAATTATCAGTGTGATAATTATATTACAAAATAACAGTAAGTCATCGAAGTAAATAATAACTCGTGTATTTATTAGTTACCTTATAACTGTGACCTTTAAAAAAAACCATAAGCTGATAAAGGCTTGGCATTTATTTGTACTATAATGAATTGTAAATAAGCGTGTTCGTCTTTTTGCTTGTCTCCGCGAGTCCCCTCCGTGGATATTTGATGGACGTCCACCGCGTCCGCGATGGTAATGGACGTCTGGATATAATCTACCGAATACGTAATAGACGCACGTCATACCTAAAACAGATGCTGTTTGTGATGAATTATGGTAATTTTGTTTTTAAAGCTCCTAAAGTGGTCTCGCGGCACAGGTATGTGCTGTGGGATCTAGAGGTCCTGGGTTCGATTCCCGGGTCGGGCAAAGTGTTATTGGGTTTTTCCATTAGGAAATTCTCAGTAGCAGCACGGAGTTTGGAATTGTGCCCGAAAAACGGCAATAGGCTCGCCCCCTATTACGTGGGACTGATACATACCTGGCGAAATGTGGGTGCAGAAATGCATCTCTGCCTACCCCTTCGGGGAATATAGGCGTGAGGTTATGTATGTATGTACGACTAGTAGGTAGGTAGGTACCGGGTACACCTCGTTTCAAAGCAAATTCTAAAGAAATCAAGGTTTTATAGACAATTACTATTGAGGAAGACATTTCAGACAGGGAATTAAGCATTAAGAACTTAGCACATAAAACACCGTAGCATTATTGCGAATCAATAGTAATAGGTTGTTTCGATCAAGCCAACCACCCGGTATTTAACGACAAACATACTAAATTACCTTTTATTATTTAACTAAACGATCTTACCAAGACCAAGTGTTCAAGACCTCCAATAGGTAATCAGTGGTGCTCGATAAAATTCAGATGAACTTCTATGTATATACTATAGGTATTTATTTAATAGCTTTTCAAGATATAACATCATATGTATATGTATAACAGCCCCGTGGCGTAGTTGGCTTACAACATACGTAGATAGATACAAGCTTGTGAAACGAGAACCGAGAGACAGGGACAAAATATACACTACTGACAAAAAGTTTGGAAGCACTTTTAATACTCTCAATTACTTTAGAAATAATATAAGATATCATCATCATCATTATCAGCCTAAGGAAGTCCACTGCTGAACGTAGGCCTCCCCCAATGACTTCCATAGTGACCTGTTGGAGGCAGCCTGCATCCAGCGACGACCCGCGACCTTCACCAGGTCGTCGGACCATCTTGTGGGTGGACGTCCTACGCTGCGCTTTCCGGTAAGAATAGTATAAGAATAGCTAATATAAGATATAGTATTATTTAATGAAGAATGATTAGGTACTTAATTAAAACAACAATTAAACTATGAAACAAAACCATATTCTTATTACTAAAATAATATTATATTTTATTACAACATCGATAGAATATATTATTATAAATTTGCTATTTGTTTTTACAAAAATTATGGGTGCTTCCAAACTTTTTGTCGGTAGTTATTCGTGTGATCCGCAAATATTTGTTTAGGGTTTTGTAAGACCGAAAAGTCTCTCGTAGTTCAGGTCAGAACTGAGTATGTGACTGTTGGATATATTTATTATATTGATTTGGGTTTTCAATTTACTAATATATCCTAGTTGTAGTGCAATGTGTGGAGACATGAGCGGGCGGCTTTCCCAACGCGCGGTCATCGGCCTCCATTGTTAGTGTTCCTATTGATTTATAGGTGCGTTGCATGGAGCGTATGAGCTAGGAAACTAACAGCCGAGAACGCTCTCTTGCACGCTCCTCGCTTTCACAAACATTTGCGAAAACCATTACCTACAAAGTACTAATATTTGTGAATGATGTTCATTAGTCTCGATGTTGAATTTTGTAATTTTTTTCATCAATAACAGGAGTGCTACCACCAGTATTAGCGATTATATCAAAAGAAATCTGTGGTTAACAAAAATCAGATTTTTAAGGGACTTTAAAAAATTATGAATTCTTAAATTACATACAGGGTGTATTCAGACCGTGATCGGAAACGAAGGCAGGTAATAGCTAAGGTGATTACAAACCCCCTGGCGTTAAAGAAAATTGTGACAAAAAATAAAAAAAATGACTTTTTCCATACAAACCGCGTACATTTAATACCGATGGTTGTATGGAAAAAGTCAAAATTTTTATTTTTTGTCAGAATTTTCTTTAACGCCAGGGGGTTTGTAATCACCTTAGCTATTACCTGCCTTCGTTTCCGATCACGGTCTGAATACACCCTGTATATTTAAATATGAATAATGCTATAACCAAAGAGATTGGGCTATTCGTGAAGGTAATATATATTTTTAAATCGCTACACAATAACCGAGAAACTTTACACTTGTACATAATAATGATAATTTATCATTGACCACAACTCAGCACCTCATTGTTTGAATTCAATTGATTTAAGCCAATTCAATTTTGAATTATAAAATGAAATTAATTTTACAATTTACCTATGAAAAAAGTAGCCTGTTTCCTATCTAAATGGACCTGAGGTTGGAGATACACTACGTCAAAAAATCGTTTAAATTAGTTCAGTAGTTTATAGCTCATCCGCAAAAGCGTTACAGAGCGTAAGAGCTACTTTCGCAATTATAATATTAGTATTTGCAATACAGAATTGTTGAAGACTAAAGACTAAACCGAAACATGACTTTCTTCTTTAGTTTTTGTTATACCAAGCTTTAAGTACGTTTTTTATGTACATATTTATTACTGTAGGTTTTAAAAACCACTAAACTATCTTAAGCTTGCATTTTTTTGTAATTAAACGATATAATTTCCATGTTAATTAGACATAGTCACTATAAATACTGCGAAGCTTGACAAATAGCACTCTAAACAAAATTGAGCCAAGTATTTTCTCTTAGTAGTATGAAGCTTTTCAATAGTGCTCGATATCTGGACGAGAGCTGGCTAGTGGTGGCCATAATTGCAGCGTCCAGTTTACACGTGGGGCACCATAAACCGCGGGAGAAAGTCCCGCCCGGTAATTGTCCACGTTTCTACCGCCGCTACCTCCGCCGCGGGCAGATTCACGCTTTTTGTGACTCGTGCGTGTGGGACGTCGGTACTTAGTACTTACGTACGTAGGGCTTATTATGTTATTAAATTTTATTTATTTTATTATTTATTTATTTAATATAAAGTAAAAATATAGTACACAATCCAAAACAATTTCGACTAATAGCTAAAGAATAAAACTATGTTATTTCAATTATAAAATTCATGGATATGTTTGTATAATTCTGTTTTTGCATGATGTTTTTGGCCAATTTTTTAAAATCATTTTCAATGTACCTACCAAAATTCGTCATATATTTAGCAACTTACATATGTAGAGTTTCAGACATTTAGATCTAAGTAACTATAAGAATTTTACATAACGAAATTCTTGGGTAGGCCTATTCCTGACATTTGTAAGGAGGCACAGCAAACTTTAAATCCTTTAAAACCGTACAAACCCACTCAACAGTGAACTGTTAAAGTTCTAGCAAATAAGCGGCTATTCACCAATAAGTTATGGTTGCCAATTATATTTAGTTGCCATGTTTTTAAATTGTACTGTTTCTTGTTTATTTTTTAAAAGTAGAAAAGACAGAACAAGTTAAGGATTATTATTCGTGGTATCGCATTTGATAGGCAACATCCTTTAATCAAAACGGGAACAATCATAGTTTATTATAAAAAATGTCAGATATTTTTTTAATTCTCACAACATAACTAGATAAAACCATCGTCATTGCAGTCACGATGAAATTCAAAAGTCATTCCTGTCCAAACCACTTTCGACAAAAAAGGCATTACATTTTGGAATGTAAAAGACATAAG
Source organism: Hemaris fuciformis (assembly GCA_907164795.1). NCBI lineage: Eukaryota > Metazoa > Arthropoda > Insecta > Lepidoptera > Sphingidae > Hemaris > Hemaris fuciformis. Next base: position 16,426,481 of record OU015440.1, read on the forward strand.
CACGCGAGCGCCCTCCGGCTATCCTGTTACGTATTGAGCTCGTTGCCTAACCGAGTCATTATGTTTCGGTTGCGTAATGATCGGACATTGTGCGCGTAACAAGTGACATGACCACCTTATCCGACGTAGATTTGATAATGATGATCATAATCTAAGTTATTCTAAAGAAATAGCTTTTAATAACACAACACAAACTATTTGTATTTGTACTAAACTGCCATAGTAAACGAAATCAGAGCTACAAGTCGTAGAAAGTTTGACACCCACGCACTGAACCAAATACATCGCATTATGAAAACAAGAGGAAATAGACCTTTTGAAATTCCGCGGTAGCGTGGCAAATTACATATTTAACAAAACTTTGTAAAAGTATTGATGGCCATTTAAATTATGATTGGGAAAATAGGTATAATAATTATTAAAAAACAGTTATGAATTTTCCGCGAGATGTTTTTCTTCACCGTTTAAATATTAATATTAGATCAAGGCGAGAATATTACGACTTGACGAAGATGGCTGGCAGCGGATGGATAAGGGCTGCTCAAGAACGGGATGGTCGGCGCCTACTTGGGAAGACCTATATTCAGCAGTGAATGGCGATAAGCTGAGTATATTATGTGTTTGTTTAATGTATTTATTTATTTTACGATCAACTGGCTGTACCGACTAGCTGCTAGTTCACCGATTGGCCTCGCATGGATCGTCATTGCGTAATTGACAAACCGCCATCACCACGACGGATCGGCAATGAAATCCGCTTTATCGTCATTCGTCTCAGCAATCATAGTGATTCGCGTTTAATGTCGATACCATTGCCAGATGTTGCCTAATGTCAATAGGTGATGACTCCATGACCTACTATCTGATCTGATGCGGAAATTTGCTGGATTTCTTGCAGTATATTTTGTTAGCGATATTTAATGCAAGGCGATTTTTGGCCCGATACAATTTTGATATTTTTCATAAGAATAAAAAAGAAACATAAATTCGAAAATTATTTCATTGTTATTGTTATCTTTAGTCGATCGCGTGTCTTTACGTCTAAAAAACACCTAGGGCTCAGTCCTACGTTGTTTATTATTCGACACAAGCAACGATGTTAGCAAAAACTAGATATAATTGTTCGCGGGAAGAAAACCATAAACCACATAGAAAGGCTATAATAATTTCCTGATAATTATCTAACATTTACCCTAAGGAACCGCGCATTAAATGCGAAAATTGTTATGTGCCAACTTACAATAAAAGAAAGGTTATCGTCCATCTCGCTCTGACGTATGCGTGTATCCTTGTCGCACGCGTCGGCGCGTTTGACGCGACGCTAATTGCGCTGTTTCCCGCCGGAAACGCCGCCATTATCCCATTACTGTATGGCAGCTAAGTAAGGAACGATCTGCGCTATTGCACATACTTCATAGAAGCGACATTTGCGTTGTTTGTACTAGTTTTACGCGGCTTTCACCGCATCGCTAACGAATATCATACAAAACTTCAACAAAACTCAAACGTACGACTTGGCAATTAAATCCTAACCTTACATTACCAGTGTTTAAGAAGTTTTCCAACCGTGAAATAGATAGACGGGACGCTGTGGTTTCTATGAGAGGTGTATTTGTACACTCATGTTACTCCCGCTTTGTAAGATAATTTAAGCTAATCGTAGAAGATTAAATACATACAAACATAACCTCACGCCTGTATTCCCCGGAGGGGTAGGCAGAGGTGCATCTCTGCACCCACATTTCGCCAGTATGTATCAGTCCCGCGTAATAGGGGGCAAGCCTTTTCAGGCACATTTCTAGACTCCGGGCTGTTACTGAGAATTTCCTAATGGAAAAACGTAATAACACTACCCGACGCGGAAATAAAACCCGGGACCTGTAGATCGCACGGCAGAAACGAGACCACGAGGCAGTCTAAATAAGTCAGCATAATTGTGTTGAAAGGTGAAAGGATGATAAATACTCGTAATATTGCACTTATGAACAGAGGCAAAGGAATCGAGTTGGCACTTCAAATAAAAACTGTGTGTACTGCGCCTCACATCATCATGTTGTATCAGGACAGGCTCCTATAAATCCTGTCTGTTGTATCATTTCTACGAAGAATTTTCTGTACTACACATGGTTTAAAAACAATATAATTGTAAGAAGATATTTTAATTACTGGAATGAATGGTGTAATGAAACCTGAAGAAGTTATGACAAAAAGTACTTACGTATTTTGCATTGATTAAGTACTCCGTCTTGTGTGTCAATTTACTTATTTTGCAGATAAAATATTATGTATATACATGCTTTGATACATAGGTACCTGTAGGCATATTATCATTATGTACTATGGCATAAGGTAGATTGAAGTTTTAGATAAACTCACTAGACTAGTACGGATTGGTAAACAAATTAATTTAATAATTGCCTCGACTGTCTCTTAGTTTCGCGGTCCAAGTATATGCTGTGCAATCTAGAGGTCCTGGGTTAGATTCCCGGGTCGGGCATAGTGTTATCGGGTTTTTTCATTAGGAAATTCTCAGAAGCTGCACAGAGTCTGGTATTGTGTCCGAAAAGCGGAAATAGACTCGCCCCCTATTACGTGGGACAAAAACGCAGTTGACAAAATGTGGGTGCAGAAACCTCAGCCTCAAACGTGAGGTTATGTGTGTATGTTTCCAAAGACGTTAGTCCGTCATTCTAGTTTGTTTATGCTCGCTGTAATTATCCATATTGAATAGAAGAGTTAAACTCAATAAACAACATAACGGTTGCCATAACAACAAAACATTTCTGTAACAATGAATAACGTGTTTCATTTTTACGAAATAAAGTTGAAAATTGAATGTAGCCTGCGTAATTTCTGAAATTCATCTGGCACCGTTCTAGTTCTCCACTGTTTAGTGTTTGCTCTGCGGAATGTATAATTACAGCTTACAAACTATTGTTACATGGTTCACGCGCGTCTTACTGGTCGCTCTAGAAAATTACATTCGCCACAACGGTCAATGCTGTTTACTTAAATGTTTATACAATTTTCTTTGTAATAAATTATTTTTTTCTTTGTTAGTCGGTAATGGTAATATTCAGAATTTATAAAAACACAATTTTAACGTTGACGTTACTTCATAATTCTGCTATCTTTCGGTAATGGAAAATCGAATCCTGGATAAAATCCATAGAGCGATTTCACCCCTCATACAATGTTTAAATAAAATAAATAAATACACTCAACAGTCACATATTATAATTTTGATCCCACACTAGGATACAAGTTCTGTGTTATGGGTATTAAAAACTAAGAGAGACTTTTCGGTCTCACAAATACCCAGACCCGAAACAAATATTTGTGGATCACACATTTATCTCAGTGCGGGGATCGAACCAGCGGCCTCACGTTTCGTAAGCTGGTGGTTAGCCAACTGCACCACGGGGCTGTCCAAGTGCCAACGAGACATTTGAAAAAGAATATATTACATTTTTGCTTTAAGTAAAATTCACATATTATTTTTTCCTCTAGGTGCCTTATTTTCAAATAACTGGCCTTACTTAGAAATCTTAACTACTATTTCTTACTCAACGATGAAGGTGATGAATCAGTAATTATAAAACAATAATGCCAATTTTAAGAAATGTTTTATACAAAAAACGAAGTATATTGGTAGAGCACCTTATCAATCAATGGATGAAGTATGTATCTTTAGGCAAGAGCGCGCTGGAGTATTGTGCAAAGCTTTGTATATAAACAAGCTGTAGAGTGGTACGGAGGCACACCTGTAAGCTGCAAGCGTCGCGAGGGCAACGCTCGCGCGGTATTCGGGCCAAGGATACGCAAACACTCGATTTTGTTCACAATCACAAGTGTACATAGCGACGCCGCGCGACGTGCCCTCGTTTCCCCATGGTGTGATTCAAATGTTCGTGATCAACAATATTTATTTGTCCAAATATTTGTTTTGGTTCTGGGTGATTGTTGGACCGATTATGTTACTTTCTGGTTATCATAACTACCTGGTCGTATTTTACTCCAATGTCAGAAAATAGGTGTGATTTTCATTATTTTTTTTATTTAAATAGGATTAGGAATAGATTATTATACTGATGGATTCATTGAAATAAGTAAATTGTCACGTAGACACATATGATAATAAAACACAGACTAGTAAATCTACAGAGATTACCCTGAGACTCAATAAAAGGAACTTCAAACGAAAAACGGCAATAGGCTCGCCCCCTATTACGTGGGACTGATACATACCTGACGAAATGTGGGTGCAGAAATGCAACTCTGAGTACCCTTTCGGGGAATATAGGCGTGAAGTTATGTATGTATGTAATGACACGTTCAAACACTGCGGTTAAAAGTAAACAAAACAATGTTAGTGTGATAGTGTGATTCGTCCGATAGCCACGATACAGCGTCCCAACCACGTGCATTTTGTAATTGCGGTTTGCGCGCGGCACGCAACACTGTTGATAAATTTTAACAAACCAAGCTGTTGCATTTGCACTCAATGAATGCAAATTGTTGAGCTACGCTGTTGCTAGCGGTAACTATTTGAATGAGACGATAAGACCGAGGTGATATTACGGTCTTACAGGACACCGCCGTAGAGTAGGTAACTGTTACGTTTTAATGATGAAGACGAATAATCAACACTTTTATGCTATGCAATTGAAACTGAATACAGGTGGCTACTACCACTACGAGGCTCGTTTTAAGCATTGATCATGATGATGTTTGGACTGCTAAGCCAAGGATATGTAAATATGTACAAACAATCCGGCGGTGGCAGGTTCAAATCCCAGACACATACCTCTGACTTTTCGAAGTTATGAGTGTAGTCTTAAAGAATCATAACGTACTTTAACGGTGAAAGAAAACATCGTGAAGAAACCTACACCCAAAATTTATTAGGAACTTCTTAGGTGTGTAGTCCGCCAACCCGTACTAGGACAGCGTAGTGGACTAAGGCCTTAACCCTCTCAGTTGCTGAGGAGGCCGTGCCCAGCAGTGGGATGGATATGTGCTGATGATGTACAAACAATCACCAGATATTGAATAAATATACAATACCGGACCAGAAGTCCGCAGGGGCGCGCGTGCGCATAGCGGACGCTGTAGTTTTTTGCCCGACTCCGCCCGTTCCGCTCTCATAGCCACTGCAGAATACTGAAGCGTGACCGCAGATTAAAAATATCTCCGACCAATGAGATAACGAGCTGCGCCAATTAGGGGACTCGACATCGGTGCACGTGGCGCTCAGCCGGGTCGATGACTCCAAATAATCGCTCTATAGGCTTCCAATCATATGTGATTAATCACATCATTTACTTGTTAATTGATCGATTGTTATATCTTCTTGATCACGTCTACCCACCAACCGTAAAGGCAATGAACGCATTATGAACACATCGATGCTAACGAACAAAACAACAGCCCTATGTCTTCACTATTAATTGCTGGGAAAAGTTTCTCTTACGATTAAAAAGGTAAAATGATTGTGACTTCGTGATGAATGATAGATTTTATCACAATTTTGCAGATGGTGAGGCCGATGTTGTCAAAATACATTTTCGACTGAAGAGGCGTTCTATGATTATCTTCCATTGGTTGTTATGATAGTGCTATCAGTTCGAGTACATTCCACGAATAATTGTGTCGATAATTTTGCATAGTTCATTGTAAATAAATACTTGGAGTCTTGTTTCTTAGGTTCAAGGTGGTAATTGTATGTAAATGTATACTTTTTTCAAGCATCAGCTGATGTTATGCAAATTGCTTATAAACCAATTCTGTTTAAAGCAAAACCTCTGATATATGTACATGCAAAATTTCTTATCACAAAATTTTTCATCATCATCATCATCAACCCATATATGCCTCACTACTGGGACCTGGATTTCCTAAGAACAGAACAGAAGGTGTGCAGGTTATTTTACGATCTTTTCCTTCACCGTTAAAGTGTGATAATTAGTGAATATATGTACACATAACTAAGAAAAATCAGAGGTGTGCGTGGGGGGTTTAGAACCCGCGACAACCGAGATTTTGAACCGGCTGCGCGCCTACAAAGCAAGGCCATCACAAATTTTATCAAAGATAAATGAATCCAGTCCTGTTGTAAGCAACTTCTGCGAATATTCGCGTAGAGTTTGTTAACAGTTCTTATTTCTGGTACATAACCGTCAATAAAGTCTGTTGTCATTCTCGTTGCGGTATTTTTTTTACTTACGGTCTAACGTCAATGAATTCAAGCCCATATTACACGACAGTTAGTCGAAAAAAATATACCGTCATATCATGTAAACCGCATTCCGATAGGTTTTTTTTTGTTACGATAAGCAGTCCATTTATTTTTTGCGATATTTATGATAAAAAATAACGAACAAGTGCGAGTCAGACACGTACACGAAGCGTTAAAAGCAATAATAAAAACACTTTATTTTTAGATGGAACATTACTCTGATCGATATACAGAAACATAGTACCTATGTATGTTGATTAATATTAAGTTACAGTTGAGCCATAATTCCTACCAAATGATGGAATATATCTACATCAACTATTAAGTTAAACTCAGTTTCCATGTAATTATTTATAACAGCATTAAATATACAACAGCTTTGTGTACAGTAAATATTTAAGTAAAATTTATAACTTCTTTTTATACTTAAATTCAAATGTCATTCAAATCATTATTGACATTGAAAAAATGTTAAAATTAACTGTTTGACAGCCTGTCATCGGAACCCAAATATTTTTTCCGCCACTTCAAATACTTCACCACTCGTGTTTGAAGCATCATCATAATCATTAGCCCATATATGTCCTACTGTTGAGCAAGGCAACAGAGGAGAGAGAGAGAGAGAGAGGTTAGGCCTTGGTCCACCACGCTGGCCTAGTGCGGGTAGGCAGACTACACACCTAAGAAATTTCTAACAACTTTTAGGTGCGCAGGTTTCCTCACGATGTTTTCCTTCGCCGTTAAAGTACGTGATAATTCATTGTGAATACACAATTTGAAGCAAAAACATTTATTATTTCCGCACGTTCCACAGGGACAGTATTCGCGCGCCGGCATATTTACGTAGAAACATTTTGTGTGATAATGTACCGAAATTTTCACTTTCAAGTTTTAGCCGAAGACCATGGAAACTATACGCTGGTTGATGTCACTTCTGTGCAAGTTACAAAAAATAATTATGTAAAAAAGCTGTACTGGCGAGTGTGTACCGGATTAGTATCTGACTTTGCACATCTTTATATCAAAGCAGGCAATGTATTAGTGTATTGTCTTATCGAGTAAAACTAATAGGAACCAATAGTCCACAAACCCTATACCATATCGCCATAACATACTATCACGAGTACTGTTTGTTCTCTTTTCTGTTGTCGAACTAAATAATATTAAAATTACAATTGTAGAGTACTGGAATTTTTTAAAGGAACATGAAATTAAACCATTTTTTTTATTTGCTTAATAAATTTAAAAGTTAATAAATAGTCATATTGTAAATAGTTAGCATGCCGGTGTAAAGTGCGAAACACTCGCGTGTCCAAGTTGCACTTGGCTAGTTTACAATTTTTTGTGACAATTAAGTACAGTGAAGTAAATGAAAACAATATTAGTCTAAGACTTAATCTTATAAGAAAAACATGATTGAGAATATCTGTTCATACTGATATGAACACTTGAATTATGTTGGTTCAGCGCAACAGACACGCAACTCAAACAGTATGAAAACGGGCTTGATAACTGTACTTATGATAATTGCCTATTCATATGTGATTTATATTTTAAATAATTACACTCACGGGTCCCAGCTTTCTTTGACAATATACAGTATATTGTTAAAGGTTAAGTGTATGGTTTTTTTTTTGGAGAAATAAGACAATAAAACATTTTTTTAGTATCAAATAGCACGGCACTTTGCCGGACACAATAGCTTATAGATGTACTTAACGCATATACATTATCTGCTAATCCTCCTACATTACATTCATCATCATCATCATCGTCATCATCAACAGCCCATATACGTCCCACTGCTGGGCACGGGCCTCCTCTACAACTGAGAGGGTTTAGACCTTAGCCCACCACGCTGGCCTAGTGTGGATTGGCGGACTACATACCTAAGATACGATGTTTTCCTTCACCATTAAAATACGTGATAATTCTTTGTGAATACACACATAACTTCGAAAAGTCAGAGGTGTGTACCTGGGGTTTGAACCCACGACCATCGCGATTCTCGACTGCGTGCCTAAACCTCGACGCCATCACGACTCACGACACATTTACATTACCAAAAAAAATTCAGCATAATTCTAAATTACACACATTTTCATCAATACATGTAGTTTTCAAAGTTTAAGACCCACATGAATACTAGTGTTTTAGTGATCACTCAATGCAAATACTACAGAAAAGAGAAATCCGATGGTACTCGTATTTGTATTCCGTCACATTTTTGGGATGCGCGGCACAGCGGCGGGCGAGCGTCGCGTGCGGCAGCGCTCGTTCCACACACGGTCGCCATCGGAATTCTTACGCCGATCTCGTTGTTGGTCTACTGGTTTTCTACTAAAACAATGCAAGTGTCCCCTTTCCTTTTCGCGCGTGTCATTAGGTCGGTGGATTCCATGTTAAACACGTAGCTGTTTGGGAAAACTTCGCGCTGCGTCGACTGTCAAATTCGCGTAAACTGCTTTCTTGTTTATGTGGGTTATGGTGAAATTATGTAGGCATAGGCTTCCTTCAATACGATGATACTACTGCCTCGAAACAATATAACGACCATAAATAATTGCCCATGGAATGGTAAACTGTATACACAGCTTGCAAAACTAAGGAATAGAAAAAGCCTTTGCCTGTTCCGGGTACGAGCGTGAAAAATGTAAACAAATATGACCTTTAAAGAAATGGGGTAAAATGAATGAGCCAACAGTAGTACCTACATTCCACTTACATAAATACGAAAATATAATAAAGGCATCATTTACCCTAAAGTCCCATTAGGGTAATTCGCACCTATTGACTTGTGCATTACCGTTCAGATGTGTCAAATAGAGTAATGCAGCCACATATCGTGATCCGGCACAATTAAGCTGCTCAATCTTCTCCACGCTTCAATTGGCGACAATGCGGGTCAAATACACAATATTGAATGCAACAAAGTGCTAATTGAAGTACATACTTCCCCAGTTATTAGTGAATAACAACTAGTAATGCACGTTCAGGAAGCGGCCGACAATGCGGAACAAGTCGCGACACGCATGTACTGACCGCCCAGCTATTACATCGGCTTTGTTTTTGTCATACTTTGTGACTGGAATTCGAGGTGTGGTCAAATGTAAATGAAGTTTTTGGCACGATTTTGAATAATTAACGCACTGGGTAAAAATATTTAACACTCAACATGGCATGAAGTTGATAGTCAACGTAGACTCTGGCAGTGGCGGTACTTCCATAGAAGCCCAAAAGCCCAGTTTGCCTTTTAAAATTCCAAATAATAATTTTTAATCTTGAAATATTTATTTAACTAAACCAATTTGTTAAATAAAGACCCCATAATAAGCAAATATGAACTAGACATTACACAATTATCGTTTAACGCTTTTGGGCTTCTATGGAAGTCCCGCCACTGGACTCTGGTATAAAGGGGCCGGTTACCGAACCGAACCGATTAAACCGTACCCTAACCCTAACCGTCTACCTAATAATAATTAAAAATACACCCAACAGTCACATACATAGTTCCGACCCCACACTAGGATACAAGTCCTGTGTCGTGAGTATCAGAAACTACGAGAGACTTTTCGGTCTCACAAACACCCAGACCCGAAACAAATACTTGTGGATCACACAAACATTTGTCTTGGTGCGGGGATCGAACCCACGGCCTCTCGTTTTGCAAGCTGGTGTCTAGCCAACTGCGCCACGGGGCTGTCAATGCGAATGAGAACCGCGACTTTCGCGGGTTCAAACCCCAGGCACTTGCCTGCTGATATATATCATCATCATCATCGATGATGATGTGTTAAATAGGACTTTATGATATCTCTTTAGTATGCAATTGTGTACCTTTTGAACACAAGATTATAATCTTATATAATAATTATTAATTAAAAACACACATCATTTGAAACAGTGAGAACTCTACGCGCACGACTTTTTAGAATTTTCACATTTTAGTAAACATTTTTTACAAAGTAACAATGGTTTTTCGAAGCTATCTTTTGTATTGTACACTTTCTCCCGCCGTTCACAAATAAATAGAAAAAGTGAGAAATTGGATAGGCTCTGGTTTCCAGTGGGTGAGCGGTTGCATAAGATCTTTGAGGGCGAGAGGTCGCGGCATACGCGCCTCGGAATGTCGATCACGCAATGCCTCAGGCATCTAGCTACGTCATACTGTTTATAACACTTATTAACACTATATTTATACGCCTAGGAGTAACGACTGCATTGTCAAACGACTTCGCAATAAAACAATTTGTCACTAAACATTATGAAATGGTAAACAAGCTTAGTTGTTATATTTGCAAAGGAACTATAACCTTTTTATACGTATAAATTTCATCAATAGCCTTATATGTTTATTATTTAAAGCTACTAAATACTTTAAAAAATGAATCGATGAAACCTCAGAGATTGTATATTTAATGATGATTCATCATCATCATCATTATCAGCCCATATACTTCCCGCTGCTGGGCACTAGCCTCCTTTGCCATTGAGATGATTTAGGCCTTAGTCCACCACGCTGGCCTAGTGCGGGTTGACGGACTACACACCTAAGAAATTCCTAAGAAGTTTTAGGTGTGCAGGTTTCATCACGATGTTTTCCTTCACCGTTAAAGTACGTGATAATTCTTTGCGATTACCTACACACATAACTTCGAAAAGTCAGAGGTGTGTTCCTGAGTTTGAACCTGCGACCGCCAAAATTCTCGACCAAACGCCTAAACTTCGAGGCCATCACTACTTAATGATGATTTGTTCGTAAGTAATTCATGTCTTTCCATAACATAAAGAATTGATTGAAATCTAAAATCAGTTTCCCTATACTACGTATGGTATGTCAACGGTAAACTTCCATTCCACACAACTTCCATGTCTGTTGGTTTAATATTGCGGGCTTATGAAATATTCTACAATTAATGTGAATTATGTAGGTACCTAGATTTATACGAACTGTATTTTACAAAAAGAAATATTGGTCTTTTAAAAAAATTCAATTAGGCAGTCCAAATACATCATCGGCAGTACATTGTTTAAATGTTATTATAAATAGCATGTAAATGAATTAATTTATATATATATATACTCAGCCTATCGCGTCCACTGCTGGACGTAGGCCTCCCCAAGAAAGCGCCAACCATCCCGGTCTTGAGCAGCCCTCATCCATCCGTTACCGGCCACCTTCCTCAAGTCGTCGGACCATCGTGCTGTAGGTCGTCCTACACTACGTTTGCCTAAGCGCGATCTCCACTCCAACACTTGTCTGCTCCATCGGCCGTTTAATCGATTTAGTTAGAATTAATCAGTCTGCCGAGGGCAGAGTTGCGGAACGCGTTGAAATCTTTTGTACGGCTGACATTTGATGTAACATTTGGATTTTGCAAAACCAATTGATCGGCCGTAACAAATTATTGTTATATTTGACAAGTCAATTTAATATTTCAAATGTAATTAGAAATAAATTAATTCCCCTTTATTAAAATTAACAGTAATGTACAATTGCTTGTACCTAATATTGGCGTTGGCTTATAAATATTATATCAATTGGTTCCATACACTCGGTACAAGACAATTCTGAAGTCAAACAATCGTAAAACTGATTTAACATTCCAACAAAACGTATTTGAAATGTAATACAATTTAAAATATAAATCTTATAATAATACTTTTAAATGACGGGTTAAGTAAAATATGATTTTATGATTAAATTCCAGTCTTTTATCTAAATATACACCACGGACGTAGTGTAAACTCCAGACTAATGACTATGAGCCTCACAAATGATACAAAAGACTGTAACTGTCAGGTCTTTTGGATTTTACACAGTAAGTATGGTGGTCTTTTGAACCAATATTTAACCAAGTAAATTCGTCATTCGACAATCACAATCATGGAATAAAGTGACATTACATCACCTTACTTTTCTGAAGGAAAGCATCACCCCTTTCACCCAATTCAGTCTGACTATGTGACTACAATTTTATCTGGCTATGATTAAGGCGACCACTTTCCTGCATAGGAACTCAATATATTTGTCTGAATAGCACTCACCGTACTAGCAGGATGTGCAGGTAGTAACACCACAGGCGCGTGTGGTGGTTTCCTGGTCTTCCTCACGCCATTGTGTCGTGGCGCGCGGCCCATAGTGGCGGGCGCCGCCTGCTGCCGCCCCAGCCACCGAGTCACTAGCTTCTCCTTGCTGTTAGCGCTGCCGAACTCGGGAGTCTCGTCCTACAAAGCCAATTTCGTAAAGATCTTAAATGTAAAATTTATATAACCATATTTAACACATCCCTAACTATTCATCATAATAATGCCCTAAAAACTTGAGAATATTAACAAAATAAATTTTGAATAAAAGATGTCACACCAATGACGTCCAAATCTGTATTTTTTAAAATAGAAAAAAGTATCTGTCAATAAAAATGAAACCAAGGGTACCTTCTTTTTCTTTATTGTCCCCTGCAGCTTCTTCTCCAACTCCTTGCACAGTTCGTGGTTCTTCGTCCGTTCTTCATCTTGGACCTTCTTGAGCTCGTCAACATGCACAACATACGGTTGGCCAGCTTTGAAGCTCGGGTCGAACTGGTTGTGGTCGAACGCCTGCTTGCGTCTGAAGCAGGGGCACACCCGCTTGCTCAGGTGGTAGATGCTGATGATGCACACCATGCAATGAACCACCGCGATAATGAGCAGTGCGATGTTCGTCAACACCGGCGTCCACGCTTGCATCTCATCCTGATGAACGAAATCACTGTTACATAATCATATACAGTTATTCTTTTAGTTCTTAAAATCTACGTCTTCTTTAAATGAAGAAAGCTACGGCTTTTATTTTGCTTTTAATACTAAAATTGGTGATTAGATCACCGTTTTTATAGCGGATACTGTCATCATAAATGCATTGTTACCACCACCATACCACCTGAGGATGAGGGCTGCTCAAGACGGGGATGGTTGGCGCATTCTTGGGGGGCCTACGTTCAGCATTGGACGGCGATAGGCTGAGTATATGGTATATATGTAAAGTATACTAACTAACCGACAAGACAAGGGAGGAGGATTAAAATGTAATGTTTAAAAATGAAAGAAGAGGTTCTTGCTTTCCTAAGATGATGTATAAATGTGTGACATGTTTTCTAGTTGATAATATTTCAAGCAAAAACATGCAAATTCAAAATCTGTATAAGAAAACGTATCGTAATTACACCACATCAGCTAAATTAGGTCCACGTGAAGGTACTAGGTAATGTTTTAAGTTGTTAGCCGCAAATCTTTCGCTAGTTTATGTCATAGACGACATTACATGCGTTTCTAACATTCTGTTGATTGAACTCGATAACAAAGTTCTGTGTAGTTGATTATCTTCTAACTAGTTGTTGCGAAACTCACAAACAAAGTACTTAAACGGTAAATGAACTCTGTCTGAACTTATACATGCTTGAATCGTATTTATGGAACAATTTTGGCTTTAAAATTTTTGTTTGTAGGCAATTTACGTGTGTAATCATGTGCTTTCTTTACATTTTTAAGTATGTTTAATAAGTTCACTTAATTCGTCATCATTCATCATCAGCCTATATTCATATGTCCTACTGCTGGGCACGGGTCTCCTCTATAACTGAGAGGGTTTAGGCCTTAGTCTACCACGCCGGCCTAGTGCGGGTTGGACGAAGTTCACGTAATGTGAGTTGGTAAATAACTATTGAACATGGATTTTGTGTATGTATTAATTCATTACCAATAAATACATTATCGCAAGTCAGAGGAAGGGTGCGTAAAGCGCAGCCCCGCAAATGGCGGGACAATATTTTAGCAGACCCTGACGCAGCTCTTAATCGACTTCGAACACTTCGACGTGAATATAGATTTTGGATGACCAACTATTTACATCATCAGCCCATATACGTCCCACTGCTGGGCACGGACCTCCTCTACAACTGAGAGGGTTTAGGCCTTAGTACACCACGCTAGCCTAGTGTGGATTGGTGGACTACACATCTAAGAAATTCCTAAGAACTTTTAGGTGTGCAGGTTTCATCACGATGTTTTCCTACACCGTTAAAGTACGTGATATTTCTTTGTGAACCCGCGACCGCCGAGATTCTCGACCGCGTGCCTAAGCCTCGAGGCCATCACGACTATTATTATTTGACCAACTATTTTATTTTTATATTTATTTTTATATTAACTATTTATATATGTTTTTGTTATTTACCATGAGAATATTGTGAATTGCTTTAAAATTAACATAATAGGAACACAGGGTTAGGGTTTAAGGATAATTCAACCCTACTGGGAAGTATTAACTTTAACTTTCAGTAAAAATGTTATGAAAATTATTTTGAAAATACACTACCGACAAAAAGTTTGGAAGCACTTTTAATACTATCAATTACTTTAGAAATAATATAAGATATAGTATTATTTAATTAAGAATGATTAGGTACTTAATTAAAACAACAATTAAATTATGAAACAAAACCATATTCTTATTACTAAAATAATATTATATTTTATTACAACATTGATAAAATGTGTTATTATCAATTTGCTATTTGTTTTTACAAAAATTATAGGTGCTTCCAAACTTTTTGTCGGTAGTGTACACAACAACACGAGTACCTTCTGGCGCATCGTTGCTTGACAAATATCGAATGATTAATTTCACCAAGGCGATGCTAGACATCATTAATCACCCGAGATTGGTGAAAACGTTCATTTTCACTGTCGAGTCGCGATAGGCAGTGTACGCCAATCATACGCTCTGTGTGGCGAGACGGTCACTTAACTAAATGCCAATTAACTTCTAACAAGGTTTTACTATATGATTGGTTAGAATTCCGCCTCGGTATCCCCGATCTTCAATTAGTTAATTTAATAAAAGCTGTGGATGGCTCCACGAGGCGGTCTTATAAGTTACAGGAGAAGCTTATTGCAATATACCTTAATGAGCTTGTACTGAAATTATTATTCCTTCTTAATATCCACCATACTGATCTGTTATCAGCACATACTAAACGTCCCAATGCTGGGCTCTACAACTGAGAGGGGTTAGGCCTTAGTCCACCACACTGGCCTAGTGCGGAATAGCGGATTTTGTTTTAGGTGTGCAGTGTACCTCACGATGTTTTCCTTCATCCTGCTCTGTAATTGATACATATTGCTTAGCCATAATATACAACAATATTTTCCATTAAATTCTGCCTAATTCAGTGTAGAAGTAATGCAGGCAACGTGCAGCGTTGCGTGACGTGTTATTGAACACGAAATATTCACTGCACACGTCCAATGTTCATTGGCGTGACAAATTTTCATGTACAATAGTAAAGGGTAAGTTAACTGGATTAAGTAAAATCATGTAAACTTCACTCGCCGTCAGCAACCCGCACTAGGCTAGCTTGGTGGACTAAGGCCTAAACACTCTCAGTTGTAGACGAGGCTCGTGCTCAACAGTGGGACGTACATGGGCTGATGATGATGTAAACTTCAAAAACAAATTTTGATGTATGGAAGTTTTTTTGTTAGCATTTGATGGCATTATTATGTCGAGACACATCAGTTTGTCGTCTCGGCTTCTTCAACTCTATGACCTATAAACCCTAGGACCTAGGATTCAACTATATTTGTATCTAAATAAAATGTCACCTTTACCGTTAAAGAATTCTATTAAATTAGTTTATAGACTGCCTCGTGGTCTCGCGGTACAAATATGTGCCGTGCGATCTAGAGGTCCTGGGTTCGATACCTGATTCGGGCAAAGAGTTATTGGGTTTTTCCATTAGGAAATTCTCAGTAGCAGCACGGAGTTTGGAAATGTTCCCGAAAAACGGCAATAGGCTCGCCCCCTATTACGTGGGACTGATACATACCTGGCGAAATGAGGGTGCAGAAATGCACGTCTGCCTACCCCTTGGGGGAATACAGGCGTGAGTTTATGTATGTATGTATGTAGTTTATAACACATTTATCATCTAGAACTTAATGATAAATCCCCTGAAATTGGGGATAAGAAATAAAAATAATCTCATTAAAGATTGAAAGGCCAATTGAATGTACCATAACAATAGATACCTCACAGCTCACATGTTTTGAGCGTCTGTTACCAAATCTCCCACGGAGCGGGGTCAAGGCCCGGCTCATCAGCGCCGGTTGATGACCAGTAATGACCGGAGTCTCGCCGAGTCACGACAAGGCTTACATCAACTGCCGCATCAAAACATTGCCTAATTCTCGTCGCAGTACCGCTTCGTGCCGTAACGGTTTCCAAACTACAACTTATAATTGACTATACTTAATTACGTGTCATATTTAAAGCCTCTAGCACTGTCAATATCTATCTCTCGCGTATATATACGGTCTATGCAATGTACATCGTTAAGATAAAAAAATTGGATGAAATATACATAGTATTTTTTTATTAAAAACTGCATATTTGTGCTCAAAATTCGAAACTTTCTCGTTATGACAAGCCTGTAAATCATCAACTTGACTACCTATGGAATCATATTCATCGACTAAGTTATCCATAGTTTCCGTGTTTTAATAAAATTCAGTGCTTAATATTTTTTAATGACTCGTTTATAGATTAGAGCGATGACTGATCTAGTTAAAATATATAGATATAATATACAGCCCCGTGGCGCAGTTGGCTAGACACTGATGTCATAACGCGCCTTAAGAAGTATAACTTCAATAATTATTAATTAAATGCAGTTATCCTAATAATTTATTTATTTATTTATTTAACTCTTTATTGTACACATTCAAAATCATACAATATATATATATATATAACCTAGAGAAAGGTACAAATGGCGGCCTTATCGCACATGGCGATCTTTTCAAGACAACCATAAGATGGATATTATAAAAAGGATTTATTGGGAGGGCAGTGTAATAATCTTAATAATAAATTAATAAACTCTTCAATATATTAAATACTGTACGAAAAAGACAACAACGTACCAAATGCACAACTTAAATAAATAATTCGACGCAACGAGAGGCCGCGGGTTCGATCCCCGCACCGAGACAAATGTTTATGTGATCCACAAATATTTGTTTCGTGTCTGGGTGTTTGTGAGACCGAAGTCTCTCGTAGTTTCTGATAGCCACGGCACAAGACTGTTGGGTGTATTTATTTATTACCTAAAGGTGAAACACCTCCAATGTGAAGGGAATGTTGAAGGAGACATGTCTGATTTTATTAAAGGTACTTGTATTAATTGACCAATTTAAAAGCAATGCTCGAAAAAAGAGGCAAACCTCTCGCGAGTCCTTGTACCAGTTACTATGAGTTTCGGCTGAACCACATAGCGCTCACAATTCCCACTCAAATCTACTTTTTGTAAGCGGATATGAGTATATATTAAATCCTAATGTGTCCATATTTCTAGATACCGTTATTAATGAATATATTATGCAAAAGCGAATCACTGGACCGTAGCGTATGACGAGCTAGCGGGTTGAAAATTTTGCCAAAACTTTAAGTATGATACGTGGCCATAACATTATAATTGAAATTTGTGTGTAGAGTAATTAATTAATATATCCGTGAAGAAGTATAGAAACAGTGTTTTACCAGCCTTTTATGAATAAAAATGTATTTAAAAAGGTTTAGGTGTCATTTTATATATTTACGGATTAAATACTAGTATAAAGATTGAAAAAGCGTGGAATATAGCATATTCTCACTTTACAAAAGGAATGCAGTCTGTCGAGACGCGGCAGTTACGATTTCTATCTAATAAATTACCTCACGCCTGTATTTCCTGAAGGCAGAGGTGCATTTCTGCACCCACATTTCGCCAGGTATGTATCAGTCCCACGTAATGGGGGAGAGCCTATTGATGTTTTTCAGACACAATTCTAGACTCCGTGCTGCTACTGACAATTCTCTAACGGAGAAACTCAATAACACTTTGCACACCCTAGAAATCGATCCTGGGGCCTCTAGATCGCACGATAAATACTACCGCGAAACCACGAGGTAATCTTAAAATGTGAATATAACTCGTAATGAACAGTCCGGCATAAATGCGTCGACTAATATGAGATACTCTCTTTCTGTCGATTAACATTAAGTCGTGATTACACAATAAGAAAAATTAGAGACATTAGAAGTATATATCGGTTATCATTGGGAACGGAATCTAAAATTCCTATGGTCCATACCATCCATTTATACCTGTATAAATTATGTGCTAAATAGTAGGTTCTTTTCCAAACAAAAAAAAAATAGTTTAAAAAAAATTGAAACATATTGACCAATGTGAACTTAATACGTAACTAAATAACGTACTTAAATATGTTTTTTTATTATTTATAAACATAAATAAAATAAGTGACTAATGCTATACTATTGCCTATATGATAAATATAATCGATCAAAAAATATTTAACATCTAGCAACTAATAATACATTCGTATAACTATACAGCAAAAGTAACGGTCCGCCCCGACTTTATCTGTTATTCGCTGCGTCCTCAAAACTAACATTAAAACTTTCACTACCATTTGAGTTATCGAACACAATTATTAGAATTGTTGAAATATGATCTACCTGTTGACTACCCTCAATAAATAAACTACAGTCTCGTTGAAACTGAACCGAACTGCCAAAGTGATATTGATAATTTGCGAAGGTAACCATTGACAAAACTCGCTTATGAAAGAGTCTTACCAAGAATTTCGCGGGTATGTGAATATCTTAGTATGTAATAGAAGAGCAGTGATGGCCTCGAGGTTTAGGCGCGCGGTCGAGAATTTCAGCGGTTGCAGGTTCAAATCCCAGGCACACACCTCTGACTTTTCGAAGTTATGTGTGTATTCACAATGAATTATCACGTACTTAAACGGTGAAGGAAAACATCGTGATAAACCTGCACACCTAAAAAGTTCTTAGGAATTTCTTAGGTGTGTAGTCCGCCAACCCGCACTAGGCCAGCGTGGTGGACTAAGGTCTAAAACCTCTCACTTGTAGAGGAGGCCCGTGCCCAGCAGTGGGACGTATATTGGCTGATAATAATGATGATGAAATTAAATGAAAATTACTTGACCGTGACAAACAGGTATTTTGTCTGTGGCCATCCATATGTGTTTTTAATTCAATTTGCACATTAAACTTTTGTCAATGTGTAAAATTTTATAAATCAATATATTGAGTAACGATATCCGTCGGCATATGCGATGGCTAACCAGTGCCTAGCCGTGAACTGGGTCAGTTGGGAGTAAAGGCGAACCACACCGCAAGGCCGATGTATGGGAGCGGACGCCGCCGCACAAAACTCCGCCATGTATGTGCCAAATAGACTTAGATATGTGTTGTAATTAATATCGAAATATCACGACATATCAAGGATATTCTGATTTTATCTTCGACTTACTAAAACCTATGGGTGACGCATGTTTTTGGAATTCAACTAGTTCATAATGTTATGTCCAGATGTTTCAGGTTTGGTTTGTATAAATAAAACTACTAAAGCTTGGTTTCAATAGCGTCTGACACGTCCACTCGGTCCGACATCACAGGTAGTAGTGAACCGGTTTGAGTGGGGAACAGCGCTTATATTATGATTTATTTTCACGTTTACCTTACAATTAATATTACGTGTACACTACACATATCAAATTTTCTATCGATATTTTCTTACATGTAAAGCATTGACAGCCCCGTGGCGTAGATGGCTAAACACCAGCTTGCGAAACGAGAGGCCGCGGGTTCGATCCCCGCACCGAGACAAATGTTTGTGTGATCCACAAATATTTGTTTCGGGTCTGGGTGTTTGTGAGACCGAAAAGTCTCTCGTAGTCTCTGATACCCACGACACAGGACTTGTATCCTAGTGTGGGGTCAGAACTATGTATGTGACTGTTGGGTGTATTTATTATTTATTTATTTATTTACGTAACGTAACATTTTTTCGCCATTAAATTGCTCGATATAATTTACTAAGATTTTCTGTTTACCTATGTATAGCTCGAATTTTCGACCACCACGGCATCTTTCTTTCATCACGAATCACATTCACGTAAACAAATCGATAAAAATAAACTAAGTTTCCATAATAATAATATGACGTCATATTGGAAATTTTACTTGTAATTTTACTGCAGAAGTAAAACTAGAGTTAATTAGTTATAGATATAAAGTTTCCTAATTTCAGGCATTGCAGTGCAACAGGATCAATAGTAACAAGTACACAGTACTCACACCGAGCAGTGAAGCCCAGCGAGTCTAAAGGATTCTAAATGTTTTTAAGCCCGCAACGATATTAATTAGAATAAGATATAATCATCCGCACATCTCCTCTACTGCTGAGACGGGCTAGGCCTTAGTCCACCACACTGGCCTAGTGCGGGTTGGCGGGCTGGATAAGATATAAAGGTTGAGTTTGAAACAAAGTGTATTTACATCAAAAGTGGCCGGTGGCAGGGGCTGCGCGCGCATGGAGTCCCGGTGCAGGCCGGTGGCGGCGAGCACGGCCGCGCTGTTGCCGCACGCCAGGCAGAGCAGTGACAGCGCGAGGAATGCCGTCAGCATCGGACTCCTGCAACAAAGAATAGAATCATCATTAATATCTGATTCGTTGGTCCCGCGGTGCTGGTATGTGCCGTGCGATCTAGAAGTTGGGGCCTGAGTCCATGTCTGGCAACACTTTGCCTTTTCCTTTTGTTTTTCATAAATATTCTTAGTAACAGCACAGAGTGAATAAATGGCGATAGATTGGCTGCCGAAATGTGGGTGCACAAAATAGAGAGTGTTCAATTTCAATTAAATAGCGTGAAAACTCCTTTTTTACATAAATATCGAATACAGTTCGTACAAAATTTTATATTTACAGTCTTAATCAGCTTTTAACTAGTTTAGGAAGCAATTGAAATAGTAAGGACAGCTGCCGGAATCTCATTAAAATTTCTTTTTACAATTCTAGAATTATCTATGATCTAGACTTGTTAATCTCCACCATAGTAGGAGCTAAACAAAGTGGTAGAATCAGTTATGGCAGTCATCAAGTGAGTCGGGTACACGTTTTGTAATCATCCGATAGCGATCACTGAGCCGCCGCTTTCACCACCTTCAGTTAATTACCGGTCATGTTTTCTGTATAACGCTTTTTAACATTGCCAATGTATTTTTTGCTATAAAACTACGTTTTAACTATAATGTAGTTACCTGTGATTGACGGGTACTAATTTTTTATTGCTTTGGCAGTATCGGATTTGTTCGTGTTGCAATGTTTCACAGTTAAAGCTATTTGGTGTAGATACAACACAGCCCATCTTAATTGTTTTGCAATGTTACAGTAAAATATGTCCAAATAAATAAACTACCTGATAATTTTTTGCGATCTAAACAGTGTCGATAGACAAGAGACAATTACGGTAATCTCTTACTAATGAACCTGTTTGTAACTGACTCTTGCATGGTGGTTGTAGGGTGTGTACTGGTGGTAGCTATCCGTTTGGATACAAGTATCCTGCCACTATCATATCGCAAAATGATTCTTATATAGCATAGGTTTCATTCGGCTTCTCCAAGAATTTTGGGGTGACAATGTTATTCCGAGGTTTCATTCGGAATTCCGCAACACTTTCCAAACTTGGATCCACATTGCCAATAAAAAAATAAATAGGCATACACGCTTCTCATTTAAACTAATTATGAATCTCTGTCTATATATAGCCCAGAGTATGAGCACGTAATAGTTCGTGGTGCCTCGAATTGTATCGCATACAAAACCCATGAATGCCGACGTGAGGTTGCATTTGTATTCTTTTTTTTTTTTTTTTTTTTAAACTGGCACGGCAAAGTGACTCCACTGTACCTGATGGTAAGCACAGTGGAGTCCAAAAAATTTATACCGACCAGCGAGAAACGATATGGTCACCCGCTGGTCGACACAATCATGCCGGCCTGCACAAATGCTTCTTCACGCTTCGCTTAAAGGATCCAGGATCATAGGAAGGAGGGAACACGTGAGCCGGCAAACTATTCCACAGCTTGATGGTGCGGCAAAGGTAAGAGTTGGCGAACTTTTTGGTTCGAACCGCGGATGTTGTGACCACAAAGCTGTGGCTTCGCATGCCAGCACGCGTGGTTCTGGTGAGGAAAGGAGAGGATGGGACAAGCTTAAACAATTCTTCAGAGCATTCACCATGATACAGACGGTAGAACACGCTAAGTGCGGCAATGTCCCTGCGCAACTGTAGCGGCTCCAAGTTGGCTGTGACGTCTGCATCATCCACAATGCGGATGGCACGCCGCTGCAATCCATCCAAGGCATCGAGAAGGTATTTGGCGGAACCGTTCCAGAGGTGCGAGCAGTATTCCATGCCCGGCCGAACCTGCGCTTTGTATAAGCGCTACTAAAAACATAGTATTAAGTACCTTTGTAAAACTTCAATATCAATGTAGTTAATAAATATTATTTAAAAATTTCCTAACCCCAACATAACACTAAAAATAAAAAATAAAAATTTATGTAAGAATTTTTGGTACAAAGATAAACAGTGATTTCGTTTAATTATTGGCAAGATGGTCGGACGACCTGGTGAAGGTCGCGGGACGTCGCTGGATGCAGACTGCTTCCAACAGGTCCCTGTGGAAGTCATTGGGAGAGGCCTATGTCCAGCAGTGGACTTCGATTGGCTGATGGATTGGATTGGATTGGCAAAAAATATAAACATGACAGCCCCGTGGCCCAGTTTACTAGTCAACAGCTTGTGATACGAGAGGCTGCGGGTTCGATCCTCCCACCGAGACAAATGTTTGTGTAATCCACAAATGATTGTTTTGGATCTGGGCGTTTGAGACACCGAAAAGTCTCTTGTAGTTTCTAATACCTACCAGATTTGTAGCTAATTAAGGGGTCAGAGTTACGTTTGTGACTGTTGGGTGTTTATTATCATTAACAATTAATTTTAATCATATGGTAAAGACTTTGAACAAGTGTATGTGTGACAGACGCATGGTGAGACCTCTCGGCAGTACCACAACGGTACACTCACGATACTTTCCTGCTCCATGCTCATTGAATTGCATTCGCAATACAGTTTACTTCATTCTACGTGTAATTGCTTTTCCGCGAAAGTCTACACATCAATGTTTTAGAACATTAAGTTGTTAGTAGGTACTTATGAAGAGATGTGGTAATTTACGATATGTCATTATATCAACAACATCTCAATGTACGAACATCCAATGCGCTTACAATAAAACTTGCACACCTAAAAAGTTCTTAGGAATTTCTTAGGTGTGTAGTCCGCCAACCCGCACTAGGCCAGCGTGGTGGACTAAGGCCTAAACCCTCTCAGTTGTAGAGGAAGCCCGCGCCCAGCAGTGGGACGTTTTGGGCTGATGATGAAATGCGCTTACAAAGCCTAACCAGTGAAAAGACCGTAATAGGTTTCCCACACTCCGATGTGTTTTTGAGAACAAAACGTCTCGTATTTTCTGATAGCGATATAAAACTTGTTATTAATTAATCATCATTATCAGTTCTTATACGATATGCTTAATAAGAGCCTTCTTTGCAATCTGACTAAGGCTTTCTACCACGCAGGTCTCAAGCAAGTTGTTAATACTATCTTGATGGACAAATAATTAAAATGCGTGCATGTGTGTATGTGTGTAATTAGTAGACAACAGGTAACACGCGGGTTCACGCGCCGCTGCGCATGCGCCGATACTGAGGAAGTCGCCGCAGAAAGGCGCCCGCAATCCGCACCCACAACTCACTGTTGCGGAGAATTTACTCAATTACATGAAAATCAGGTTTCACAGACCACAACTGTATGTAACTGTAAAACCATTAACAAATATTTATCATATGATCATCACCATCATCATCAGCCCATATACGTCCCACTGCAGGGCACGGGCCTCCTCTACAACTGAGAAGGTTTAGGCCTTAGTCCACCACGCTGGCCTAGTGCGGGTTGGCAACAAATATTTGACACTTGCAAATTAAAAACTAAATTGATGAGCCACCTCTTTTTAGATAAACTTTAAACACATTTTAGAAAACGGATATCGGAGGTACAAAGGTACGTACACTGACTTGGTTTTTAAGTATTAATTATGGCAATTTGAAAAGAATTGCAGCTACGCCACTTTTATAGAGTATCAAGGGCAAAACAGCCAAAGCCAATAGTCGATCATCGAAGATTCATTCAGGTAAATTAATAATTAATTTTCGCTTATAATTTATGTATTTCCAAAATGAATAAATGAAATACACCTAACACTCATAGTTAGTTCTAACCCCACACTAAGATACAAGTCTTGTGTCATGTGTGTCAAAAACTACGAGAAACTTTTCTCACAAACACTCAGACTCGAAACAAATATTTCTGGATCACACAAACATTTGTCTCAGTGCGGGGATCGCACCCGCGGTCCTCGTTTCGCAAGCTGGTGTCTAGCCAACTGCGCCACCGGCCTGACTAGGTGAATAGTGTTAATGAAACTGTAGGACGGGGAAATAAATATCATAAACTGCAATCCTATGGAGCTATCTTTACTAGAATTACTAGACGATTAGTTGTTAATGATAATACTGAAGCTAAATTTATTGCCGCGGCTTTAGTGGACTCGATCCTAGAGGTTTCTGACTAGATTCGCGGGTAATGCAAAATGTAAATGAGTTTCCCTAGAACTTCTTGGGACCCGGAAATATGCTCTATTAAGAATAGGAATAAAAACACGATTGGTATCACTTAGGTGTACTTAACGGAGGCAAGGCAGACAGCAGAGCTTTGTTGTTGCTTCAGGGATTAAAGGACGAGTTTATGTACTTTCAAATATACTTATCAATACCTATGCAACTTATATGGTTAAAAACTGCAGTAGATTAGACTTACCTAATATTTATTGTAAATTAAATTTTCTATTACGTGCAGCACTTGATTCAGGGAAAAGTAATGAAAATAATTACATACAAATTATTTTAATAAATATGCAAGAAAGATAATGATCTAATTTCTCCAGCGCAGTACGGTTCGCTGCATATGAACTCCATCACTTTCTATAGCATGGTTATAATATATGGCCATCTCTCTCTAGTAATGATTGTATGTTGCAGTACAATATACTCGCATTTAAGTTGTGATTTACTATAAAAGTACATACATACATAAACTCACGCCTGTATTCCCCGAAGGGGTAGGCAGAGGTGCATTTCTGCACCCACATTTAGCCAGGTATGTATTTATCCCACGTAATAGGGGGCGAACCTATTGCCATTTTTCAGGCACAATTCCAGACCCCGTGCTGCTACTGAGAATTTCCTAATGGAAAAACCCAATAACACTTTGCCCGACCCGGGAATCAAACCCAAGACCTCTAGGTCGCTCGGCACATACTTGTACCGCGAGACCACGAGGCAGTCGTAGTCGGTACTATAAAAGTTATGCTACTAAATAAACCTTTGAAAATAGAACCATAAGATAGTTAAGCAAACTTAATAAGAACCAAGATCATGACTTGTAGTGGTATCAACTCACATCTATTTCAGTACCGTCAATTTGAATTTATAAAAGTACTGTTATGGATAAAATGAGCCCTAAGTATTTTTTACCTGAAAAAATCCTTGATGATTCATTCTCGTACACTGGGGGAAAATCCAAAAGGGATATGACAATGTTCCAGTACACAGGATATAACTAAAGCTCTACGCCAGATAATAGCTCTCTATAGCCATCGCAAATATTAGGAGTGGTGCGAGATATCAAGACCGGGAATTGCTGTCCACTTTCACCCGGCACACTATGTATTCGAATACATAGTATCGATACTGATGAAGCAAACTAAGACACTTTACCTCCCACTTGAACATCCACAGCATCCACAGCAGTCAAAATACTTTCTGCATGTGTTGTTTTGAATTTTAATTATATTTAAACACTCTATCTTCTCCTTTTTTATTGAATATACTTCTAAGACGATAATTCATATTATCGTCAGCCCATATACGTCCCACTGCTCGGCACGGGCCTCTTCTACAATTGAGAGGGTTTAGGCCTTAGTCCACCACACTGGCCTAGTACTAGGCAACTAAGAAATTAATGAAAAAAATATAGGTATGCAGGTTCCATCACAATGTTTTCCTTCACCGTTAAAATGCGTGATAATTCTTTGTGAATACACACATAACTTGATGCCGATGATCAATTTCCATTGAAAGCCGCTGGCTCTTTTGGCCAACCTAAGCCATAAAATATGAATATTGAGCTTGGTATATGACGCTTAATAAAATCGAACAAAATTATGTAAGAATTGCTTATTCCAAAGCCTTTTTCCATTTAGCAAGTCTTTCATGCGTGCATTGCGAGAAGTTTCAAAACGTGTACAGTTTATTCATCGCAGCAGCGCGTGCAATCTCCGATGAAATCTTGCACCTCCGAGCAATCGCAGCTCACTATAAAGACGTAAATGTAATGGCGACAATAATAATAAAAATTTAATATCATACATAGAGTTGTAATAGTCTTAATTGCTTAACGAATGGCGATTGATTTGGACGGTGTGAAAGGTTTCCACAAATTGAATCTACACAATCTGTAACTCTTGCTGTGGCTATGTAATTAGTAAAAAATCAAACTATGTACAGCTTCATAATAACAGCCCCGTGGCGCAGTTGTCTAGAAACCAGCTTGCGAAACGAGAGGCCGCGGGTTTGAACCCCGCACCGAGACAAATGTTTGTGTGATCCACATATATTTGTTTCGGGTCTGGGTATTAAAGACCAAAAAGTCTCTCGTAGTTTCTGATACCCATGACACAATCGTATCTTAATGTGGGGTCAGAAATAGTTCTGACATACGTAGGCCTGTGACTTTTGGGTCCATCCATCCATCAGCCAATGGAGGTCCACTGCTGGACATAGGCCTCTCCCAATGACTTCCACAGGGACCTGTTGGAAGCAGCCTGCATCCAGCGACGTCCCGCGACCATTACTAGGTCGTCCGACCACCTTGTCGGAAGACGTTCCACGCTGCGCTTTGGGTTGGGTGTATTTATTATTATAACAAATACTCGTACAATTTAAATAATAAATACTTTCCGCAACCTTATGAATATTTTTTCCACGAAGCTGAAATTCATGTGCCGTGAATATCAGAGATTACGCGACACTTTTCAGTATCAGCAATACATAAATCCTAAACTTATATCTGTACCTGTCATATAAACATTTCCATATTCTAGAACTACGTAATTCATTATTTATGAAGAACTAACTCGTTTTGCAATTTTGTCTCGTATCTTCTTTCGCTTTTCCTTAATAAATGCTATTGAATAACAAGTTATAATATTAGTAAAAATAATAATTAAAGAATAACCCGGAGACGATAGCTTGCTCTAAGTAAAATTGAACCAGGCTTGATAAGATCTCACTTTCGGTGTACATACATCTGCAGTAAATGTTAGTTTAGCCGTAACTTTGAAATAATGAACCCTCAACTTGGTTAGCCACTTCTTTAAAATTAAAATTTGGGTTCAAAACTTCAGCAGTTGAGCTTGTGGGCGCTTGTCCCGGCAGGTGATTTAATTGACCGAAAGACGATCAAAATAGAAATGTTAGCATTAAACATAAGCATCAATTTAACTAAATCATGTATTTACAAACGTTAAGAAATGTTGTGAATGAATGTATTGCATTCAATGTTTGTCAACCTTCATACCTTATTTCCTCATAGAATGAATTAAATATGAACTGAATAAACGCCACATTGGCCGTCCATTTTGTAACCGAAAATTCAATTTCAACTTAATAAGATAGGAGTCGTGACACGCTTGAAATAAGTAATCGTGTGATTATATCAAATTTAACACAACAGTGACCATCAGCGGACCGTCGGGCCTCTACAGCCATTGTTGAATAACAATTACGAAATACTTTATCGTATTTACGATAAATATTTTTCCGGAGAGATGTTTTTTTAATTGGCAACATTACGAAACGACACGGAAACCAGTACGCACCGAGGAGAAAGCTGAAGTGAACACGTTTATTATAATCAAAGTGATGTGTTGTGATAAATTAATTTTTAATTTGACGCTAGCTCGAATCACGTCCATGTAACTTGAGTTTTATAATTACGAAGTTATAATATTCTCATTTTAACTGACATTAATAATATTATAATTTGTATTTCGTTAAAAATGAATAATTAATAGCTATATTTAAATAACGCAAGATGATGTCCACACATTATATAATTAGTAAATGAGTTAGGAGGCACAGTGCAGCTCGCATGGGCACGCAACATCAAGCCTCACACCATATTTGGTAAGCGAGCGGTCCCTGTCACCGCCACCAACATGATTTAGAAGATGTACAGAAATAAATATGGTACAGTTAGTGTGAACTGTGAATTGATCACTAGACTGGACTGCCTCGGCGCTCTTGCAATGTGAGTTTGCGGTGTACGATAAAGAGTTTTTGGGATTAATACTTTAGGTATTAGTCGTATTATTAGGTTTTTGTATTAGGGAATTCTAGTAACAACACGGAGTCTTCACACATTACGAAGTGGTCAAATTTACGGGTGCGCAAAACTAGGGGGGAGCCGCAAAGGTAAGTATAAGCAGAATTTTGCCTTTGATCTTTTTTTTTTCTTTAGAAAATCGAATAATAAACTACTAGGTAAAGTGGTATTGACATCACCTGGTGATAGAGCGTGGTGATCAGTGTAAACGTGTCAAACAGAATATTACTGGGGTTGATACAATAATTTCTAACCATGAAAATCATGCCTGCTTGTTTAAAACAGATCAACACTAGAACACATATGAGCAGGTGACATAGCAGTTACTAAGCCTATAGTGCGGTGTTTTCTATACAAATATAATTGAAAACCCTATCAATCGCAGCATACAATATTATGAGCCGAAATATAAATAAACTAAGTGCGTTTTACATTATACGCTAGACAACTTTAATGCGTGCATTGTGTCTAAATCATGCTATCAATGCGCACTTATTACGTTTTATTCAATGTCGATCATCTGAAGTCTACAATCACACGCACGCGACAACACACACGGAACTAATGTTTGCATAATAAACAGTACCACTTAACAATGTTTGAAATAAATTAAAATTTGACAAAACTTTGTAAGGCATTTAAACTTAAAACGTGATTGGCTAGAAATTTTAAGGATTTTCTTTTGTGACCTATTTTTTATTAAAAAAAACACTAGAAATTCAGAAAATGTTAATAATTAATTTAAATAATAACGACAAACCCGATAATGCAAGTATCGTAGACCTCATGATTGCACGCATGGTCTTTAAGCAATAAATTATAAAATATTTGGGGATAAAAATATATTATTAGAAAACCATTTCAAAATTCATAGCTCGGATTCAGAACACATTTAATGTTCATATCAAATTAGAACTATTACAATCTATTCTAGACGTGATCTATTGCGTTACGAGGACACGAAGACAATCGAGTGGAATTTGAGCACAATTCGCGTTGTTCCATCTGTCATTGCTCTTACAGACATTAATGGACACAATTCTAGTAAGTAGCCGTAAATCACACAAATACAAATAAATCTACTGCAATCACGTGTCACAGTGATCGATCATCGTTTGTTAGATAATTAAGGCAAAAGTGTTACGAATAAAATTGACATAGTTAAGTATTATTAGGGAATATAAATTAAGGTGTAAAGTTCTATTATATATTAATATTTTGCATCTATCGCGAGCAAGTGCAAGATGCATTCAATACACGTACATAAAAAAAAATTACAGTCAAATAAATAGTTCTGACGCACACTACGATACAAGTCTTGCGTCGTAGGTATCAGAAACTACATGAGACTTTTAGGCACCACAAACCGGAAACAAATATTAACTCTTGAGCACACAAACATTTATGTTGCGGGGATCGAACCCGTGGTCTCTTGTGTCGCAAGCTAGTGTCTAGCCAACAGCGCCACGGGGCTGTCAATGTTATGATTTACATATTTATTTACTAGTGAATGAACTTAGCAATTGCTACCAAAGTTTATTACTTTCTAAAAGGCTCATTATTTCGAATTGTCTGTTTTTTTAATATAAATCTATATACGTCCCAATGCAAATGAGTTTCATAAAGGAACTTTAGTGTTACAATTTTCAACTCAACAATATAATAGCCAACCCGCACTAGGCCAGCGTGGTGGACTAAGGCCTGAACCCTCTCAATGGTAGAGGAAGCCCGTGCCCAGCAGTGGGACTTATATGGGTTGATGATGACAATTTTCAGGTAGGTTAGGAACTAATCGGGAGGAGGCGTCAAGTCGCGGGGACAGACTGGCCCCAAGAGAGGTTGAGGCAATGAAAGCCTCCCTCCGTACGGCCGCCGTGGAGGAATGGCGAACCAGGCTGGAGGATCCCAGTGCTGGTGCTAGGACCGTTGAGGCAGTGCGTCCTGTCCTCGACCAGTGGGTGGACAGGCGCCACGGTGCGGCGACGTTCCGCCTGACGCAGGTATTGTCGGGGCACGGATGCTTCGGCCACTACCTGTGTCGGGTGGCTCTGAAGGAGGAGTCGGCCGTGTGTCACCACTGTGACAACTGCCCGGACGACACAGCCCAGCACACACTACAAGAGTGTCCAGCCTGGGAGACGGAGCGCAGCGCTCTCCGCGCTATTGTTGGTGGCGACCTCTCGCTCCCGGCCGTCGTATCTTCAATGGTCGGGAGTCCGAGGTCGTGGCGAGCGGTGCTCTCCTTCTGCGAGCACGTCATGTCGCAGAAGGAGAGCGCGGAGCGGGATCGAGAAATCAACGATCCCGCCCGCCAAAGACGTCAGAGAAGGAGGCGCCGGGTCAACAGAGATAATTAGACCCGGCGCCCTGCCCTGTGGCAAGGGGGCGTTAGAATCCCACCACGGTATCCCCTGCCTGTCGTAAAAGACGACTCAAAGGGGCCCTTGGGGTCGCTGGGCGCGCTGCGGGGGCGGCGCGTCCTCACTGAAAGTGACCCCGAGAGGGGCGGCGGCACTGTGGCCTGTGTACGTCGCGGGCGCCCATTCACAACCGGGGCGCCCGAACCAAGCTAGTGGGGGTGCAACTGCGCCCCCTACAACTCCGAGACGGCCGAGACGTTTACGTCTCGGAGGCGCACCGGGCGGCTGCGGCATTACGGTTGGCGCTTCTCGCCAACGTACCGTGGTCGCCCCACTCGGCGCGGAGATGGCCACCGGGGGGTTTTGGTCGGTATGCCGGTTTAGGGATATTGTTAGGGACCCAGCCCGGCACTAACACCTGCGCGGACATGACGTCGCCGTGCGCCGGGCTGGAAGACCGGTGACCCCGACATACGCTTCCCGCCCCCCCTCCCCCGGGGCTGGCGGGAAGTAGAGCCATAAACAGCTTTCCCCTCGAGAACAAAAAAAAAAAAAAAAAAAAAAAAAAAAAAAAGGTTAGGAACTAATCTAACATCATGGCGTAGGTTTGGTATCCCAATTTTAGTATATTACAAACGAGTCCTAAATTTTTAGTGTGTGGACATCAATAATCACTTTACTTGTCATCATCATCATCAGCCCATATACGTCCCACTGCTGGGCACGGGCCTCCTCTACCATTGAGAGGGTTTAGGCCTTAGTCCACCACGCTGGCCTAGTGCGGGTTGGCGGACTACACACCTAAGAAATTCCTAAGAACTTTTTAGGTGTGCAGGTTTCATCACGATGTTTTCCTTCACCGTTAAAGTACGTGATAATTCATTGTGAATACACACATAACTTCGAAAAGTCAGAGGTGTGTGCCTGGGGTTTGAACCCGCGACCGTCGAAATTCTCGACCGCTTACCTAAACCTCAAGGCCATCACGACTTCTTATTCTTTATCTACTTTTTATTTTTATTTCTTCATCTACTTTACTTGTATTTATAAGTTACTTTTCTATCAGTCTAATGATTTAAACATTGCTTATATATTAGAAATCATCATCATCAGTCCATATACGTCCCACTGCTAGGCACTGGCCTCGTCTACAACTGAGATTGGATAGGACTAAGTCCACCACGCTAGTCTTGTGCTGTTTGGTTGGTTAGAAACACAGAAATGTAAGTAAAAGTTTACGTTGCCGATGTTGGCAATTTTTTGTTAGTGACAAAGCGGCAACAAACAGAATACTTTCGTACCGCTGTGTTGTTGCTAACGTAACAGTAAAAATCAACAACTTTCGCATGTATAATGCACTATGAGGTTACTTATATGTTACGTAACTAGAGGGTAACAAAACTCGGTATTTTATGTTCAATATGATAGCTCTAATCATCATTACGGAGCTATCACAATAACTTCTAATGACCAATGTAATAACTTTTTTTATAGTAGCATCACAATGTTACCAGCGAACACGAAGGCAAGGCACGAACATTAGATATTATTTTACTAGATATCTAAATAAATATTTTTATTAATTATGACCAATAATTACTACTTAAACATGCCTTATCTCGTTTCCTCTAACATTATATTTCAATCAGTAAAGGAGGCCAAACCATGCTTAAGCAGTAGTTAAATAAACTTATGCTTTAATAAACATAGGTAAGGCCAACATAGTTTTGTATTTCTTTAAGTGTAATGACAGCCCCGTGGCGCAGTTGGCTAGACACCAGCTTGCGAAACGAGAGGTCGCGGGTTCGACCCCCGCACCGAGACAAATGTTTGTGTGATCCACAAATATTTGTTTCGGGTCTGGGTGTTTGTGAGACCGAAGTCTCTCGTAGTTTCTTATACCCACGACACAAGAATCATATCTTAATGTGGGGTCAGAACTATGTATGTGACTGTTGGGTGTACTTATTTATTATTTATTAATCGGTTTTGTTATCTTGCAAATGGATGACTAAAATGTTACTGGAAAATGAAATGCAATTAAGGAGACCTGACTTCAATTATGACGTGACATGCGCCGCAATAAATCGTAGACCACATTAACAAATATTAAACATAACCAATGTAATCAATGTTCCAGCAATGTCTGAAAGAGGTTACTTAAGGTTCGTTCCCGAAAAACGGCAATAGGCACGCCTCTCATTACGTGGGACGAACACACAATTGGCGTAATTTGGATGCAGAAATACACCATACATTGATACACGTACATATATATGTATATTGTTGCCTCGTGATCTCGCGGCACAAGTATGTGCCGTGCGATCTAGAGGTCCCGGGTTCGATTGCCGGGTCGGGCAAAGTGTTATTAGGTTTTTCCACAAGGAAATTCTCAGTAACAGCCCGAAGTCTGGAAATGTGCCCAAAAAGCGGCAATAGGCTCGCCCCCTATTATTTGGGACTGATATATACTGGCAAAATGTGGGTGCAGAAATGCACCTCTGCCTACTCTTTCGGGGAATACAGGCGTGTGGTTATTTATATATGTATGTATACATACATACATACATACAGGGAATACAGGAGCTTAAGAATATTTATGTATGTAGATTAAGTTGTAGTCATTTATCCCAGGTTTCGGGAAATAATCTGATAAAATTTTCTCACCATGCTGTAATTATTATAAACGCAAATTTATTGTTATTTAAAAATACGGAATTAGATACAACCGGTGCTTGCTTTATTTACGAAACCTAATTTGTTGAGTTGAGCTCGTTAACCACAAAAAAGTTTACTTTAAGCAATTATTGTATAAAAACCTCCTTTTCCATGTTTTGATTGTAAAGCAACTGGATGTAGGTTATGCATTAATTTTCACCGCAAAATCAATTACTCTATATACTTTTGCGTTTCAATGTACTCGATGGATAAACATTATGTATAACAACGCCGTGGAATTTAGAAATTTACCTAAGTAAATCGCGGAAAAGAAAAGGATTTTTCTACGATAGCCTTTTGAACGGCAAAACTTTCTATGGTGGATTCAACACATTCCATGGTTGCTATCTGGGTGGTTACGAATATCCTACCAATAACCGCGAGTAGGTATTACACATATATTAGAGCTAGCATACCTTTACTAACCAAACATCAAAGAAATCCTGAAGACAGGCATTTTTATGCAGTATTGGATCATAAAACTCACCCGTTCCCAGTTGCGTTGAGTCCATAGCAGTCGTTGATGCCGGCGAGCACGCCCACCACTCCCGCGACCACGGACACACATCCCGCCCACAGGCCGGCGCCCACCCGCGACAGGGCGGCGCCCTTCACCACTGCCACCGCGCCGGCGCCCACCAGCAGTGCGCCCAGCACCACTTGCGCCAACCCCAGAAACACCACTAGCTTCCTACTCGAGTTCTTTTCATCACTGCCCGCCTCGACGCTCTTCGAGGCGACACTGGCTTCCTTTTTCACTTTTTTTATCTTCTGCGGCGTCTTGCAGATGAGCTGCTCGGTGGAGTCCTGGGACTTGAGACTGGACACTGTGGCGGTGGGAGCTCTGTCTCGCGGGAACGCTCCCAGCTCCGTGGGTTCTGGCTCGTCGGCCATATCGCAGCATCCGCGGTCCGGCGCTCGACTCTCGGCGCGGTTCGCACTACACTGCACGCTCTCCTGTTTGGTAGCGCGCGGCAAGCGCGTACGCACGCACGACAAATTCACCCGCCACTCTTAATTTAAAAACACTTTGCGGTTACTCACTTATGTTTACGTGAAATTCAAAAAAACCTTAATTTAAATGTCATCAAATCAATAGATTTCTTTCGTTTTTAATTTAATCAAAATTTTACCTAGACACAATATTTTAAATAGTGTCAAAATAAAAACACATATCGTTAACTTTACTACAATACATTTATCACAGTTCCATCATAAACAACTGTATATAAACGTAGCAATGAGCCCTAGAACACTGGTGTCGCCTCGCGCCAAGTTGTGTGTGGGTGTGCGCGGCGGTCGGCGTGTTGTGTCGGGGCGACAGGTGAAAGCGACTCTCTTGGCCCGTCTCCGGACACTACCGCGTGCACTCGCCGCTGCGTCACTGCACTGCCCACTACACCACACTACACTACACTTACATAACGCAATATCAAAAACGGACCATCTTCGGCAGCCCAACCATCATTACGTTGGAAAGATGTCGAACTTGCAGCAGAAAAAATATTGAAAACATACTTAAAACATCTAACATTAGTCTCAACGGATATGAATCGATAATAATAATAACGGATATTATCGAATGCATCAATGAATAAGATGGTTTAAAATTAAAGCCCAGAGTTTAGTCGTAAAGCTTTAAATATTTTTTTTGTGTATTTTTTTGGATTTATGTTTAATTTGTAAACTAAATTAAACTTCTTTATTAATTAAACTACTATTACTTCTTACTAATATACACAAGTATATTAAGTTACTATTCGGTATAGTTTATTTATTTATTTATATAGTACATGAGAACACACTTCACAAAATACCTAGCTATGGTTCAAAAAGTTTTTAAGTCTGCGTTAGCTAAACAGAGTTTTGTATATCACGATTGGCCGGCCCACAGCATTTTAAAGAAGAGACAAAAACATTGCTTAAATAAAAATTACGTAATGAGCGTAATCTTTCACTGGGTACGTTTTCAAACTGAGCAATTCCTAACGAAATAACACACGCCTAACTGGGGAATCTAACTCAAGACCACTCGATCACACGCGTTAATTTATGCTACGGTACCGACCTACCTATGTACCCTTAATATGTAACCTCATTTAAATATATTATTATATGTTTCAACTATTGAAATGAGAACTCCATGCAATGAATTATCAATACGAACGTGCGCTATTTACAAAATGCAAAGTGTTACTTCAGATTATTTTCTATTGTTGCAACTGATTCGATGTGGAAACACATCCACTGCCGATACTGGACCGCAACATCGCGGAACTAATCACAAGGAAACAATGGTTTGACAACCAGAACAGTAATCATATATTTTTGTTGCACTACCCTCACCTTTTGCCCATTAAGTCATAAAAGTGTTGTGACAGGTCTAATATCAGTTTTATTTGAAGATTCATATTTCGCTATCATTAGCCTCCTGTATACAAATCCTCACGATATATTATTCACATTATTTTGAGTAAACAAGTTTTTTTTTTGGTTATTACATAAAGTTAAGTTAGTTAATTAAGTTAAAACGTTTTGTGAATAAAAATATGGCTAGTCATCAAAGATCATATAAAAATCCACCAAATAAATTTTGTTACGCGTGCGGCTGTTATGTAGTTAAGAATCCAAAAAAGAATACTGAAGAGATAAAAGCAGCTTACTGCTTCTATTTTGGATTTACGATTGGAGATATTGAAAAGTCGTGGACACCTTAAATTTGTTGTATTTCTTGTTACATGGGACTTTTGAAGTGGATGAATGGTAAACAAATGAAAATGCCTTTTGCAGTTTCTATACTGTGGCGAGGGCCTTCGAATCATGTAAATGATTGCTATTTTTGCTCGATAAATGTCTCTGGATACTCGAAGAAGGATAAACATAAAATAAAATATCCAAACTTGTCATCAACATCGCGACCTATCATCCCCCACGGAAAAAGAAAACTATCCATTTTCTAAACTCTCATTTAGACTTTTTTTCCTGATAATCTTGGCGCAGTGAATGATGAACAAGGCGTCAGGTTCCATCAGAATATACGAACAATAGAAATAGGATATCAAGGACGATGGGATCCAGCTATGATAGCAGATTTTTGTTGGTTCCTCAAAAAATTCAATTCAACGTCACACAAAAGGCAAAAGAAAAGTCATTAGCTAAATAAAACCTGTACCTTTAAGCTTCAGATACTCTATAATAGTGGACAATTTAAAATAATTGCCATTATGTTAAAATTTGTTATGCTTTTAATTTATATAAATTGTTTTAACGATTTTTTTATGTTATTTTCTTATTTTTCAAGTATTTCTTATTTATAAATATAGACTTGTTACAATAAATTCACTTTCAGTTTCTAGTGATGACAGACGATTGTAATCCGAAACAAGTAAAATTTTGATAGCTGTATAAAGAAGTTAGAAATTTGTTCCCTTGTGTTACAGTACCAAACAGTTCTACGTGTCATTTATAAGCCTTTTTTTTAGGTATTTTATCTATTTCCTAAGTACTGCCTTCATGTGCTGGTGTGTAGTTGAATAACAAACATTCACATATGAAACATTAGTAGGATGTTAGACAACCCCTTGTCAATACAAGACCACAAATAGCAAAAGACGTTTGTATCCGGTACGCACCGACCCGATAGGAAGTAGAAAGTAAGGGGCGCGTGCCCATCCGACATCTGTCCAAATAATAACAACCACAAAGTAAAACACTCTTATACATTATATTTGTTTTAGGTCTTGTTTTTTTTTACTGCTGCTACTGACTGCCTCGTGGTCTCGCGGTACTAGTATGTGCCGTGCGATCTAGAGGTCCTGGGTTCGATTCCCGGGTCGGGCAAAGTGTTATTGGGTTTTTCCATTAGGAAATTTTCAATAGCAGCCCGGAGTCTGGAAATGTGCCCGAGAAACGGCAATAAGCTCGCCCCTTATTACGTGGGACTGATGCATACGTGGCGAAATGTGGGTGCAGTAATGCACCTACCCTTCCTACCCTTTCGGGGAATACAGGCGTGAGATTATGTATGTATGTATGTTTTTTTTTAAATATAGACAAAGGAAGCGATGCTATAAAGACTTACTAAGTGTATTGTTTGAAAAAACATAATTTATCTGCGGTAAACTTATTTATTTATTGACGTAGTAGCCTCGAGGATTAGGCGCAGGTTTAGGTTGAGAATCTCGGCGGCCGCGAAATCAAATCCCAGACACACAACTCTAACTTTTTGAAGTTGAGTGTTACGCACTTTAACGTTGAAGGTAAATATACTGAGGAAAACTGCACACTTTAAGGGTCTCAGGAATATCTTAGGCGCGTAATCCATCAACCCGCACTTGGCCAGCGGGATGGACCGAGGCCTAAACCCTCTCACTTGTAGAGGAAGCCCGTTTCCAGCTGTGTGACATATGGGTCGACGATGATTATATTTAATTACAAGCATAGAAATAATTCGACTGTCACTCTCTCCGTCCCAGCGTGAAAAAAAACATAGTCATGTAATTGTCTCGTTGGACTATTAAACTTTTTCTGTTTCGAAATTCTCAGTAGCAATCTGAAAACATGTTCCTTAAACGGTAATAGGTTCGCCACATATTATAAGAGACTTAACAACTAACGACTGCCTCGTGGTCTCGCGGTACAAGTATGTGCCGTGCGATCTACAGGTCCTGGGTTCGATTCCCGGGTCAGGCAAAGTGTTATTGGGTTTTTCCATTAGGAAATTCTCAGTAGCAGCACGGAGTCTGGAAATGTGCCCAAGAAACGGCAATAAGCTCGCCCCCTATTACGTGGGACTGATAGATACCTGGCGAAATGTGGGTGCCAAAATGCATCTCTGCCTACCCCTTCAGGGAATACAGGCGTGAGTTTATGTATGTGTACATAACAACTAGCGTAACATTGTTGTAGAGAAGCATCTACAACGATGGATCAGAGATCAGTGTATATAATCACTGTATGGTTTTTAACTTTTATTGCAAATCAGCATATTAATATGACCATCACGTGACCTAAGTATATGTCCACGTTACGTTTTGTTACGCGTTCTGCCATTGTAGGAGTGAAAATAGTTCCTTGCTATGTGTACCTGGTCCTTGCGTACGGTTACATAAGTGTGTTACTATTGTAATATATTGGTATGCGACAATACCACGCCATAATGGGCAGGCCTCGCCGTCGGAATGTATTGGGATTTTTATTTTAATCAGTTACGTTGCTCATGAGGTAACACATTTTTAATTTGTACGTCATACACACTCAAGTTTGAACTCCTCAAATGGTAGGTAGAATTACAAGTGAGTACATATATTTATAATCACAATTGAATTTGAGTAAATCACATTATTGAAGAGTACAAGAGAAATTTCTCCTCAATTTTACCATAATTCGTTTCTTATTTCTATGACACGGTACTTACAAATAAAATAATAACGTTATATATAAACAAAAATTGTTTAATTTCTTTTTCATGTAAATAAATAAATAAATAAAGTCAACACTATAACACTGTTAATACGGGTTTCAAAAAAGATACAAGAGAACTAATAAATTACAGAAAACATGAACACAATTACTTCGCACACAACTTCCTGCCAATATTTCACTCTGCAGGCATAAATAAGACGCTCAAACATTAACTAAAGATTTGTTGTTGCGTGTCATCGGGCTCCTAAATAATACTGTTTTATAACATCAGCTGCTATCTCTGCAATCATCACTGCAGGGGAATTTGTATTGCCCCGTACCACTTTAGGCATAACACTAGCATCCACTACACGCAACCCATCTAAACCATACACATTCAAATTACAATCTACCACGGAACCCATAGCAGCCGTGCCGACAGGATGCCAAGCAGTCATCCCCATAGCCCTAGCAATACACTTTATATGATCGTCATCCTTAAGTCCCTCACATTGTTTTATGTTTATATCTACAACACGAGCATTTTTGCTTTTGAAATAAGTGGTATTTACCAACGACCGAGCTATTTTGATTAATCTAGGATAGTGCTCTAAATCTTCAGGGTCATTAAATGTACTAGCATAAATTAATGGATCGTCCAAAGGATCTGCTGACTTCAACCTAACTTTTCCTATTGACTTAGGCTTAAGTATCACCACGGCTATGGATAACAATTCGTAATACATGTTAGTTGTTTTTAGTATTCTGCATAATTCCTCATTGAAGCCTAAGATTGAGCAACTCCTGCTAAAATCGGAATTCTGCGCAATGCAAACAGGGTAGAATGCAAATTGTGGTAAGTTTGGTGTCATTTCATTTAGCGGTAAATAAGCTGCCATACTTTCTGACTTTGATAAGGCTCCAGTTCTATCATAAAGATATCTTATCATTTCCATGGATTGCACAGCTTCGTCTTGCTCGCAAGTCCCATTCTCTGCCGCTAAATATGTGAGGACCATGGTATGGTCTTGTAAATTATCACCCACAGGAAGATTCTGTTTCACATCTATGCCCAAAGCTTCCAGGTGGTCTCTCGGACCTACTCCGGACAATTGTAATATTTTTGGAGTGTTAAACGTACCCGCCGAAACAATCACCTCATTATTAGCATAATATGTAAACTCTTGGTTATTTCTTATGACTTTAACACCAATGGCAGTGTTATTTTCAATCAAAATTTTATGCACTAATGCACATTTAAGAACGTATAGATTAGGAGTATTAATTTTATTGAGAAGAGCCGTCAATGAGCTGTCTCGTTTTCCGTCTTTTAACGTGTGAGAGAAACGCCCCGCACCGATCTTCTCCGGGTTTGTCATATCGTCCACTATATCGAATCCCAATTCTTTGAATGCTTCTAAAAATCTCTCAATGACTACTGTTGTGTCTTTAAAACCGGCAACTTCTATTTCTCCGCCTTGACTATGGTACTTCATTGATTCTGGATTGTTAATAACATTGATGTCGGTCATGTTCTCTGTTTTTTTGAAGTACTTTAAAACATTAGGCCAATTCCACTTTTCGCCGGCGATGCTCGCCCACTCTTCGTAGTCTGCTGGGAATCCTCTCGCGTAGATCATATCATTGATGGAGCCGCTCCCTCCGAGGAACTTGCCGCGCGGCTGGCGCTCCATCCCGCCGAACAACGCCTGGCTCGTAACCATATCGTTTACAGTCGTCAGATTCCAATCATATGGACTGGATTTTAAAGCGTCCCTAAAAGCTGGTATCTGTAAACAGATATTAACAAACCACATAATAAAAGGATAATTCATTCAATCTTACTTATTTATTTACATTTACATACTTTTTAAAAAACACAATAAATTGGTTTCTGGTAATTAAACTAGGTTAAAAC
Organism: Hemaris fuciformis; assembly: GCA_907164795.1. Classification (NCBI taxonomy): domain Eukaryota; kingdom Metazoa; phylum Arthropoda; class Insecta; order Lepidoptera; family Sphingidae; genus Hemaris; species Hemaris fuciformis. The sequence goes on from OU015440.1 coordinate 16,467,612, forward strand.
TTGTTTGTTAAGAATTAGATACTTCCCAAAAATGCAGTTATTAATATAAGCTGATACCTTGTTTCTCTCGCGGATTGGATACGGCGTGGGATTGAGAGGGCAGATGATAAATTCCCTTGCACAAATTATTTTTCTATATTAAATTCATAATAGCAGCATCTAGTATAAAATACCAGATGTCACCCTAATGTTGACCACGATCCTCAGATATGAGGGACCGACCCATATATAGGTTGGCACAACGTTCCCCTAGCGAGATACTTCTGTCTATTCCTTAAAAGATATAGGCGTGAGTGTACGTATTAAGTGATATGTGGAGGCGTTAAAATCAGTCTGATTTAAAAGTATGAAATAGGAACAGATAAAAACCTACCAATTGTACCTACTTTTTTGATATCAATACTATATAAAAACTAGAAGTTTAGACTACTACAAATCTACATGAGCACTGGGATCACGTAAACCCGAGTGAGAACCTTTGAAGCTAATATTGTCAGTTGTGAAAGTGTGAAGAAGGCCCGGCAACACATATGGTCTAATGAGTCGGGTGACAACTTTCTCTCCATCATACAATTTTTTTGCTATCCACGGTTCATTGCCTCCTATTTCCCGTCTCACTGCCTGTAGGCTTCACCGTAGACATGCAGTATACAACGTCAATATGGAACATACTAAATTAATTTATAACACCTCAAATTATCTTAAAAATCCTAAATTAAATGATTTAACGAAAATCGCGGGAAGCAGCTGGATGCAGGCCGGTTCCGACAGAGCGCTTTGAAAGTATTTGGGGGAGGCCTATGTCCAGCAGTGGACGTCATTCGGCTTATGATGATGATTATTAAATTAAATGAGTCCCACTTATGAGTCTATAGCACAATAGAAGTCTACCGATTAAATTCTTGAATATTTAAATAGTAACTTGTGTACCTAAATCATTTAAATTTTTATCGTTTTGAATGTCTTTTTAGGTTTTTTAGTACCTGCAGGTTTGCTGACGATGTTTCACTTTACCGTTAAAGAGCCTATCAATTAAAGTCAACATTAAAACAGGTATTATTTCGAATAGTCACAGGTGTTTACCTAGTAATCCCGACCGCCGCGAATTTGCCTCGACCCCAAGTCTAATCCTCTTGACCGTCCCGTCTATTAATCATATTAATAGCGCAAGTAAAAAATATTGTGGGTCGGAAACATATGATTATATGTAAACTGGCTGTGAGGCTCAGCCAAGCGCAGTTTTATAAAATGAAGTACTTTATGTTATGAAAAAGTAGTTCTATCTATCTCCATACCAAAAATCATTCAAATTGGTCGAGCGGTTTAGGCTTGAAAGCATAACAGACAGATATTAGCATGAATGAGTAGAATACTTACAATACTTTCCTGAGGAGGGTCCCCTCCCGCCTCCAGAACGAGCACAGAGAAGTTGGGGTCCTCAGCTAGTCGGGCTGCAACCGTAGAACCAGCTGTACCGCTGCCCACCACTATGAAGTCGTATCTCGAGCCATCTGACAAATATTTAGAAAACCTTAAAATATATTTGCATATGGAGACCCAACCGAAAATCGAGAGACTACTGTCCCTCATCATACGATACCATCATTTAGGTTTCCGGAGATTATTTGAAATTTAACTCATTAAAAAAAAACTTAAATAAAAAAATTTTATTGATATTGACCACATTAGTCTTCATAAAAAAATGTAGGTATCCAAACATAATTTTTTTCGTGCTCGTTGCTGAATTAAACAAATAATTAAGCAAATATACTCTGCAATATTTCTTTCAAAGTGAATTTAAGTCAAGTGTGTACACAAGAAACCCTTGTAAAATGTTATATTAAGTCGATCACAGAAGCCATATATACGTTTTATACAACAAGAGCAAAGATGAGGTAAGTTAAGTATAATTCGAGTATATAAGTAAGCTGGCCAATATAGTGTTTAGTATATGAAGAGAGTTTTACGACTCAGATTTTCATATCAAAATGCCTTATATTCTTATGTCCATTATTATTTTTATCTACACTAGGGAGGTTACTCCATCAGTGAAATATTAAAGGCTACTGTATCCTCCTGGATCCCAATAAGAAAAAAAATACGCTGCTATAATAACCGATAGTACTTTATAAAGAATTTAGCCTACAGTCCTGAATCTTCTGTCGCTTGTATTAAGGTCTAAAATGAATACCTCAATTAATGTCAGGACTTGACACGGGCGTCCATTTAGTTCTTTCTACAGGACGCAGGGATCCAGGAGGATATAAATAAACAACGAATAACAATCACGTTGCTCTACTCAATGACCACACTTTAGTAGAATTAATATTTACAGACCTATATTTAACATACGAGTACAAATTCCTTGTCACGATATTTGTAGCCCATACTAACTATGGTTTGTATTGTCGAACCCACTATGGTGCAGGCATCTGAGTCAATTCTTATTCTGGAGGTTAACTCAGTCAACTACTGTTGCACTTACTTCGTATGTTTGCGTCCGGTGGAAAAGGTTCTGAAAGGAAGAACTGCGAGGCTGCAAAGAATTGAAGGGCCGCAGTTACTGCAGAACTCACTGTGCTGAGGCCCATGTTTCCTGAAATTGTACCAAATATACATTTATCATTATAATGAGCAAGTTATTAACTATTGTATACTATCTTACTAGTATATGGAGCACTGACTGCCAAGATACTTTCAATATTTTTTTCAAAAATATGCCTAAACTGACATTGGGTCGGGACACACCTCAGTTGTCCTTGGCGCGATTTACATTCAGCGTATCTGAATATCTCACTACCGGAAATTTAGGCAACACAACTGAATGAAATGCAATACCCTGCATTGCTTTACGTCATTTTTCTGTGATAATATGGGCGAGCCATGACCGCAGCCCAAGCTGGACAAATTACCAGCTAATGTATGTTTAATCTTCAATTCCTTCCTTATATCGTAGAACAGATCCAAACTAATCCTTTATCTTAAATTCAGACGCATGAAGCAACCGCCCTGTCACCTTCTTGATAGTACAAATAAAGTAATTGTCTCAAAATTGATTAATCTCTTCTCTTCTTAGTCGTTCCCTCAAGGCTGAGGGTCGTGACCACTATTAATAACTCCGGCCACAAGTTCTCTCCAGGCCGCTCTGTTCTCCGCGTGGCGCATGGCTGCTGGGATGTTCAGTCGGGTGCGTTCCCTGATAGTGTCCGTCCATCGGGCAGGTGCTCTACCTCTGCTCCGTTTCCCGTTCATGCGGCCTACTAGTATGAGCTTTTCTAAGTTATCGGGCTTCCGGCGAGCCACATGACCGAAGAAAGTGAGCACTCTCTGAGTACAAATAGCGGAAAGGCGGGTCACAATCTTCAGCTCATCCAGTATTGATGCGTTGGTACGGCGTGCAGTCCAAGAGATACCCAACATTTTGCGCCAGCACCACATTTCGAACGCATCAATCCTGTTTTAGGTGCGAGCTTTCAGTGTTAAAATTGATTAATACTGACTCTGGAAAACCGTCTGCAATCTAAGTTCTACTCGTAGTCTTAAGAACGGTCTCGATCGATTCTTCCACCAATTTTATTCACTAAATATGACGTCATGTGTCTCACTGATTGGCAGTGTGTGAATAGACAATTATGCTGGAGTCTGTCACGGATTTGATAAGAACTATCTACCGCGTTAGGAAGGGCTCTAGAAATCTTTTGCTCTCGACTTTGGCTAGCACTAACAATCCATCCACAGAATCCTCGTTTCAGGCGACGTATCGACGACCATAACCTAAATTTTTGTATCTTCAGTATCATAAAGTTGTTTTAGTTGTGGTCCACGGAGTTTTAAGCAGACGTCTCCAATACAATTTAGCATTTCCTGTAAAGGTCACGACCATCATGCATCGGGCCACAAAAATAAAATAGTACATACATACATACATACATAAACTCACGCCTGTATTCCACGAAGGGGTAGGCAGAGGTGCATTTCTGCACCCACATTTCGCCAGGTATGTATCAGTCCCACGTAATAGCCTATTGCCGTTTTTCGGGCACATTTACAGACTCCGTGCTGTTACTGTGAATTTCCTAATGGAAAAACCCAATAACACTTTGCCCGACCCGGGAATCGAACCCAGGACCTCTAGATCGCACGGCACATACTTGTACAGCGAGACCACGAGGCAGTCAAAAAATAGCGGGTAAAATAAAATAGCGGGTTTAAAAATAAAATAGCGGGTATGTTATCTCATTATTTACAATCGATCATACCACTTTATCATGAAATGTGTTGGCATACGAACGAATCTTTTTTATTTGCCCTATATGTACAAGGCCAGTTAACAACCTAGTCACTCGACACTCGTCATGTGTCGAGATATGCCCTTAAACATATTGCAACATTTTTGAAACATTAATAAAGTAAAATACTAAACAAACAAATTCTCGAAGACACTTGAGATGTCTTTTTAACATTATGAACTATCATAGATCAATACAATAGTGCTACACTCGTACACGCATTTAAAAAGGTGTCATTGCCTGCCTACGTAATATGATCTACACAAATTACGTAGTTTTGATTAAATATTTTAGCTATTCTCGATAACAGACATCGTGAGGAAACCTGCACACCTAAAAGTTCTTAGGAATTTCTTGGGTGTGTAGTCCGCCAACCGGCACTAGGCCAGCGTGAGCGTGGTGGACTAAGGCCAAAACCCTCAGTTGAAGAGTTGTTGAAGAGGAGGCCCGTGCCCAGCAGTGAGACGTATATGGGCTGATGATAAATCTCGATTCCAGAGAAAAGACAAATTTTTATTAATATACACCAGTCCATATTTTTTATGATTGGCCAATAGCTACTACGGCTTAGTCAAATTAATTTTAGTTCACAACGCTGTAAAGTGCTGCGAAACCAACGCGGCAGCCATCAGCAACATGGCAAAACAAAACACTGCATATTTTAAGCAAACTTATACATTTATGAATAAGGCGGATATTATTTTCCCAAAAATTTTGAAAGCACAACTTCAACGTCCTTCACCTTGGCTGCGGACATTAGCACAGTTTTTTCACCCTCAAACGCGACCCGGAACAAATATCTAAATGCCAAATCAATATACTTATATTTATTGATACGGGTATGTTGATACAAAAACCACAGCTTAGCAACGTTTCTAGTAAATATTTGCACTGAACAAGTTCAGATGACGTCTATATACAAACGCGGCTTTATCCTTGGCTTTTTTGCCTACTCAGGGAGCATCTGTTATAACCGCTAAACGAGTATTGAGTTCCGCCAACCCGCACTAGGCCAGCGTGGTGGACTAAGGCATAAACCCTCCCAGTTGTAGAGGAGGCCCGTGCCCAGCAGTGGGACGTATATGGGCTGTTTATGATGATGATGATGATGATGAGTATTGAGTTAAATATGCATTAAAAATTGCTTGTTGCTTCTAATTGTTAATGACTCTTGCTATTAGTTCAATTGCCCCGACCTCAAAAGACTTGGATTTCTTTGGAACTTTTATATGTATATAGATTTGTTAGTGTAAATTGTACTATAACTTAACACATAAGCCATTACGATGAATCGCATTCCGAAACGGTAGAAAGGTAAAATGATGATTCTATGTTCTTTTAAAAGACTAGGTGGATAAAAATGTTTTGACTTTTACATTAACTAAGATGGTGAATCATGTTCCCGGTTTCTTTATTCAAAAAAGTAAATAACAGTCACATACATAGTTCTGACCCCACACTAAGATACAGGTCTGGTGTCGTGAGTATCAGAAACTACGAGAGACTTTTCGGTCTCACAAACACCCAGACCCGAAACAAATATTTGGGGATCACACAAACATTTGTCTCAGTGCAGGGATCGAACCCACGGCCTCTCGTTTCGCAAGCTGGTTTCTAGCCAACTACGCCTCTAGGCTGTCGAATTATTTAAGTTATGCATTTACAACGATATTGTCTTTTTCTTTAAGTATTTAACATATTGAAGGTATTAAGTTTATTAGGATAAATGCATTTTAACGGTAAAACGTTTTATGACAATAAATTTACATATACCAAGTTATTTTAAATGTATTTGTATAAATTTAATTATTATTTTCAATTGTAATAAATAATTTGGATAGAAAGTACTTGGACCTTTTTCTGTCTTAGTATTTTTCAAACACAAAATTATAAGCCGCGCACATAATATTATGTACATGTAGGTACATTTCGCGCACTTTATTAGGTTGACGTATAGCAAGAAGACGCCTCCCACAATCTTAGAGCAAAAGCCGTGTGAAGTAGGATTGCTTCATATGCAAACAAAGGTGAAAATCACTCCTAAATTTATGATTTTTTACATGATTGTTATTTGGTGGTTACTCTTCACAAAGAGACAAATCAAAGGCATAATATTTTCTACACAGAGTCTTCTTAAAATGGTCATAGTGAGGTACAAAAGTTGGTCACCATCAGTCCATACTACCCCTAAATAGGAGGCAGTTTAATTGAAGACAGATTAGCGAATATTGTAAAAGCACGTGTCTGTTACGGCATGTTGTGATAGATAAGCTGAACGGAAACAGTCTGTCGTGGTATGGGCATGTTATGAGAAGGGATGAGGCATGTAAGTAAAAATGTAACGAGTATGAATGTTGAAGGATGTATGAGCAGAGGAAGGCTAAAGATGGAGTGCATAAGAGAAGATATGAAAGGAACACCTGTATATCGGTTAACAAATTTTATCACATTGCCGGGATACAGACGCTTTACACCATAATTTCCCCTTTATCAAGGGCAAATAAAATAAACCTGAACAATAAGTATTTCTAGGGTAACATTCTGTTTTTGTTTACTTACATGAATTAAAACTGATTTTCTTTTGATATTGTTCTAGGACGGATAAGTAACATAAATGCTCAAAATTCAAATCAGGTTTTAGATATTATTCCTAATTAAGCGATGTAGAACGCGCAGTACATACATATCAGTAAATGTTAATGTTAAAAAAAAATACGTTTTCCTAACAACCATAAGTATTAAATGTAAGTACTTATATGGTGATTAGGAAAACGTCAAAATTTTTATTTTTTTGTCGGGATTTTTTTTCAACGTCAATGTGTTTGTTATCGCCGTAACTATTACTTGTCTTAATATCCGATCATGTTTTTTTCCCTACAGAACCTTGAGACGGTTAGAGATTCTATCCCGGAAAATTTAAGGTTCTTTTGGAACGAAAAAAGTATCAAAGATACCTCTATTGTTTTTATTTCACTCACATTTCTATTTCTTACGGACTAAATAAGTGTCAACGCAGATACAGTCTCAGGTTAATGCTACCATCTTTATAAATATGAAGTGAAATATTTAAAAACAACATTTGTTATCCTCGTAAGCTGTGAATAAAACAAAAAAGAAAAATTTAAAGCGTCAATCGGTTTAAAAAAATATTTAAGCAAGCAGAAAATTCAACTTATAATTCTAATTTCAGATTATGGATTAAGGACTACAATACTCACATAACCATAATAACACCACAATTATATTTTAAACCACACAATATTTGGAGAGTCATGCACCACGCGAAATAATATTTAAACAACTAATGTTAATAAATATGTACGTTACAATTTTTCACCTGGCAGTGTATTTGCACTGACTGCTTATAGCGAAATCTAAGTGCCGACTGATCAACGCTCTTAAATATAAAACAGCTTCCTTTTATCTTAAGTGTCTTAGTATCGCTTCAATCTGAAATCCTCGTATTATCAGTATCATTTCCAAAAAATATTTGTTTCTTAAGGAGTTGTTGTGACATATATCGTACGTCGAGGAGATATTATAGCTAATATGCATATTAATTAAACATATTCGTTAAAAATATTTAGTAATTGTAAGGAAAATATTTAAGTGGAAAAATACAGCGGTTGGTGCTGTGTGTTTGTTTGTCCAAAATCCCTTAATGTGAGTGAAAGCTCGTGCTCTACATTCGCACGAACAGTCATGTACTTACATATTCCATACAAGTATCCACTCATTTACCAAAATCTTTATAGAACTAGTTTGGTTTTTAAACTGTACCCTTAGTGATGAAAATTAAGCCTGTATTTTACATATTATTGTACGATTAATTATCATTAATTTAATTTTAAATATTATGTTTGACCTACTTTTTTATTTTAACAATTTTAATTATTAGCGTAAGCAACATGACGATATAATTAATGATGTTATAATTTGTACTAAAAATATTAATCTACATATTATGTATGTTTGACAACACAGGATTTGTGAAAGTACCAACAGTGAACCTGATGTAAATCACGTTGCCATTTGAACAGAGCATCAAGTGGCTACAGACTCCTTTCTAAAGTCAAAGTCAAAGTCAAAATCAAATTATCTTTATTCAAATAGACTTTTACAAGTTCTTTTGAATCGTCAATTTTACACTTTTTTAAACTATTGTCGCTTCGAAATGTGTTATCGCTGTGGAGAAGAAACGGCAAGAAACTCCCTCAGCAACACGAAATGTCATTTTCTCATCAAATAATACACCATTCGTAAGCAATGTCGCATTTTAGGTCCAATAAACCGATTGAACTAATTAAATGAAACTCCAACTAGTTCAGGAAACTTGTCGGAGTATGGCCACGAAGTATGTCACTCGATATCTACATATATAAGAAAACAGATGTCACAAGTGGGAGAAAGTATGGCAGGATAATACGCAAGGTCGTTGCCCTCTCGCCATGCTGATTAATAACAATTTACCAAAGAAGATAAACGAGCTAACAGTCACGGCATGCTTTCGAATGTCATTTTATCGTATTTGACAGATATTTTGACTGCCTCGTGGTCTTGCGGTACAAGTATGTGCCGTGCGATCTAGAGGTCCTGGGTTCGATTCCCGGGTCGGGCAAAGTGTTATTGGGTTTTTCCATTAGGAAATTCTCGGTAACAGCACGGAGTCTGGAAATGTGCCCGGAAAACGGCAATAGGCTCGCCACCTATTACGTGGGACTGATACATACTTGGCGAAATGTGGGTGCAGAAATTCACCTCTGCCTACCCCTTAAGGGAATACAGGCGTGAGTTTATGTATGTATGTATGTATGTGACAGATATTTTCAAAGGTGTTTTGATGCAGTCTATGAAATAATCCCCTAAAGCAACAGGTCGCTTAGATGTTCGGGCCGATACAAATCCTTTGCCGATCTACTATTTTTTTTCTGATCTATGAGTTTGTAATACCAAAAAGACTGACATAGATTCTTATTTCAACAACTCAGAACTCGTATGTTTGAGGCTTTGTTTTACGAGTAAAATGTTAGCTGTTTTTCCTTTTTTTAAATTTATTTTACTCGTAGCATTTTAAAGGTCGTCAACATGCGTGTTGCATCATCCAAATCAGCAGACATGCACCAATGGGTAAAAGTTCGCTTATCTACAAATACTGGTTGTAGTAATACTTGTTATTAATTGGAAACCTTTACGACTGCCTCGTGGTCTCGCGACACAAGTATGTGCCTTGCGATCTAGTGGTCCCGGGTTCGTTTCCCGGGTCGGGCAAAGTGCTATTAGGTTTTTCCATTAGGAAATTCTTAGTAACAGCCTGGAGTCTGTAAATTTGCCCGAAAAGCGGAAATAGGCTCGCCAGTGCCACCTATAACGTGGGACTGATACATACTGGGGAAATGTGGGTGCAGAAATGCACTTCTGCCTACCCCTTCAGGGAATACAGACGTGCGGTTATGTATGTATGTATGTATGGACACCTTTATTAATAAATGGTTCATAGACCTAATAATTTTTGTTATTAAGTCTTGGATTAGTACATAAAATCCGTAAAAATATGGATATAAATATCCAAATGCCCGACACTAAAGGATACCTCAGGACCCCTCATGAGTGACATCTATAAAAAAGAATTTATGAAAATAATTTCGTTTCCGGCCGACCGTTATCCAACCGATTTGTTATATATTGTGTTATGTTTATTTATGTCCGAGTTAAATGATAGTTAAACACAGGGTACGTTCGGGATTACTTTATTGATGCGCCATCTTAATGTCTATCTATTAGGGATGTACCTGTACATTAGTGATGTCCTAGTCATGCTTAATTACAATCTACAACATCTCCCTTCTTTACAAATGGGTTAAAGATTATGTTATGTTCAATACACTGTTTGTCTATTCACTATTAATCTGTTACATAGTCTGCCAAATATGCTGGCTTTCTAATAATCCGTTTCGGTCTAATTCCAATATTCCTATTTTCATTCATTACAATGTTTTCATTATTTGTTGTATCTTTATCACAATTCTCCAAATCAAAATTATAATCATTTTCTACCTCTAACCTATTTCTAGTGTATTTACCATTTGGAATTAAACTCTTTCTATTTCTTACAATTATTCCTCCTTCTTCTGTTTTAACATTATAAGACCTTGGACCTTGTCCATATCCTACTACTATTCCACTTTTATGTGGTCCTGAGCTACCTTCTTCTTTTATTTTTACTACTTTATCTTTACTGAACATAGGTAATTTCCTAGTCTTTTTATTATAGTATTTTTCCTGCATTTTCTGTTTTTTACACAATTCATGTTTGTAATTACTATTTTTCTTAAACTTTGATATATCAGGCATCATATTCCTTACTTTTCTATTAAACATTAACTCAGCTGGTGTCTGACCTGCTTCAGAAACAGGGGTATTTCTATAAGTTAACAAACCTTTATAAATATCTTTATTTTCATCTATTAATTTCTTCAAAATTCTTTTAACTGTTTGAATATGCCTTTCTGCTAAACCATTTCCTTGATGGTGTCTAGGGCTTATAATTTTGTGATTGAAACACCATTCTGAACTAAAGTTTTTAAATTCAAATCCACTGAATTGAGTACCTGCATCTGAATATACTATTTCTGGCACTCCATATCTAGCCCATATTTCTTTTAAATATTTAATTACAGTTTGAGCTGACATATTAAATATCTTTTTTATCTCTACAAATTTACTATATGTGTCTACTACTAGCAAATAAGGATTCCCTCCAATAAAAAATATGTCACAAGCTACTATTTGCCATGCCTGTGTTGGAACTTCTTTACAAATCATAGGTTCATTTCTATTAGCATTTAACAATGTTTGCAATTCCTCATCTTTAGAAGTCTCATCAACAATAATTTTTAACTTACTATCTGTAACTTTAAAACTACTCATAATCATGGCCACATGAGCTTCTATATCTTTATCACATGCTTCCTGTGTATCATCTAAATATGATCTACTTAAATGGTCTGCTACAACTAATTCTTTACCAGGTTTATAAGTTACTGTAAAACTATAAGGTTGTAATGCTATTTTCATTCTTTGTAGTCTGGCTGGACATTTATTCAATGACTTTGCAAATATTGAAACTAATGGTTTATGATCTGACTCAACAATAAACTTCTGTCCATACAAATATTGATTAAATTTCTTACATCCAAACAAAATTGCCAAACTTTCTTTTTCTATTTGACTATACATCTTTTCTGTCTCTGATAATGCTCTAGAACCATAAGCTATAGGCTTATCATTTTGAAATATTACTGCTCCTAAACCATCTTTTGAAGCATCAACACTGAGTACTATAGGTTTATCAACATCAAAATATGCTAAAACTGGTGGTTGACATAAAACTTTCTTTAATTTATCATATGATTCTTGTTGCGTCTGACTCCATATGAAAGGAACATCTCTTTTCGTAAGCTGTCTGAGAACTCCTGTAATCTCAGAATAATTTTCAATAAATCTAGATACATAATTAGTCATACCTAAAAATCTCATAAGTTCAGTCTTTGAAGTAGGTTCTTTCATTTTTATAATAGTTTCTGTCCTATCTGGGTCCACTTCAATTCCTTTCTTTGATAAAATATGACCTAAGTACTTAACTTGCTCAACTTGTATCTGACTTTTATTCTCATTGAACTTAATATTATATTCTCTAGCTTTTTCTAATACCTTTTTTAATATTTTATCATGACCTTCAATTGTCTCATGATGTATTAACAAATCATCAATGTAAATTTCTACTCCTTCAATTTCAGAAAATATTTCTTTGAACAATTTATGAAAGATCTCTGGACTTGAATTCAAACCATAAGGTAATCGGTTGAACATATACCTACCATGTGGTGTGTTAAATGTAGTGAGTTCCTTTGATTCTTCAGCTAAACAAACTTGCCAAAATGCTGTAGTAGCATCAAGAGTACTATAATATCTAGAGCCCTTTAATTTACTTGTTATCTCATCTAATCTAGGCAATGGATATTGTTCTCGCAAAATCTGATTATTTAAATGTTGTGGATCTAAACAAACCCTAATTGATCCATCTGGTTTTAATGTCATAACTAATGAATTTACATACTCTGTAGCTGTATTTACTTTGCTTATAATACCTTTATTCTCCATGCTATCTAACTCAATCTTTAATTTGTCTTTTAATTTAAATGGAACTTGCCTACAAGATTCTATTTTTCCTACTGCATCATATTTTAATTTAATTTTATATTCATATCCTTTGATTTTACCAATTCCCTTAAAAACATCTGCATACTCTCTTAATAAACAATGTTTAATTAACTTGCCTTGTATAGATTCTACTTTAGATCTAGTTTCTTGAAGTAAATTCAACTTTTTGATTGTTGGAAAACCTAACACTGGTTCATAGTCACCCTTTGTTATATGAAATTCAAGATCACAATTTTTTCCTACAATTTCACATTCACAATATATTTTACCTAATGTTTCCAAACATGTATTATTATAGTTACTTAATTTTGAGGACGGGTAATATTCCTGTACTTTCAATATTTCTTTACAACAATTATGTGACATTACATTACAGTCTGCACCACTATCTAACTTAAATTGTATTATTTTACCATTACAGTCTTTAAATTTGACAGATTCATACCAACCATCTTCTCTACTTCTAATTTTATTCAACTTTACTTGACCCATGTTTATAGACAACTGTTCTTTTTTCTCCATAGTGTCTTCTTCTTGCTCACTCACACTCTTTATTACGCTTTTCTTTCCACACCTGATAGCAAAATGTCCTAGTTTTCCACATTTCAAACATTTCTTGCCAAAAGCCGGACAATTCGAGAACTTATGATTATAACCACATCTTGTACATGCTACTATCCTTTTTTCTTGAGCTATGTAGTTGCTTCTATTTTCTGTTGGTTTTGTGTATACTTTTTTCTTTGTTCTGTATTTATCATCCTTCTTATCATATATATTTTCTTCTTTTTTCCTGTACTGTATCTTCTGTATTTCTTGTTTATTTTCCATTTTCTTTAATTGTTCTCTTGCTGTTTCTGCTGCCTTGCATATTGCTACTGCTTTTTGGAATGTCAAGTCTTGTTCTCTTAATAATCTCTCCTTCAATCGGCTATCATATATTCCTGCGACTATTCTATCTCTTAACATTCTCTCTTTCAGTTCTCCAAAATTGCATTCTGAACTTAACCTTCTTAGTTCTGTTACAAACTGATCAACAGATTCTTCTGGATGCTGATCCCTTTTATTAAACAAGTGTGTACTAATACTTTCATTACTTGCTGGGATGAAGTGTTTGTCAAAACAGGCTATCACCTCACTATAATTATTTTGTTGTTCGCTAGACAACTCAAATGTGTTGTATATTTCAATACATTCTTCACCCATGCAATGTAATAATAATGCGACTTGTACTTGCCCTGTGTTACCATTTACACCTGATGCAATTCTATATATTTCAAACTGTTGCTTCCACCTTTTATATGATTCTGCCGTTAGGTTCACCAATGGTTTTGGGGTTTTTAATCCGTATACACCTTCGACCTGTGGCATCTTGGTGGGCACACGTTTTTATATTTTTCTTCTTCTTGTTATTTTGCAACTTTTCCACCATATATTTTGACTTATCCTGTCTAAAGCGCCATGTTATATATTGTGTTATGTTTATTTATGTCCGAGTTAAATGATAGTTAAACACAGGGTACGTTCGGGATTACTTTATTGATGCGCCATCTTAATGTCTATCTATTAGGGATGTACCTGTACATTAGTGATGTCCTAGTCATGCTTAATTACAATCTACAACACGATTTGTGTAAGATTATTTTGAACGAAAAGTATTAATCCCAAGATTTGTCATCAAGCTAAAAATCACATAACTTTCACACTTCTTAATTTTACGATTTCCTCCTTTTTAGCTCGGCTTTCTTTCTACATCTCTGATGTTTCGTTTTTTTAGAATTCAACAAGCTTTCATTGATCTTTTGTCCGTTTAAATTGGTTTAGATGGGGTAAAATTCTGATTCAATTTATTTTCTTATATACGGGAACGGCAATGTTTTGCAAGCATCATACTGTCCAAATAGAGCATAAGGTGACGAGAGACGCCCATCCCTCATCACTCGATAAGACTTGAAAGATCCGAAAGTAAGAGAACTTACAGACTTCTATTCCTTTTAAGTGGGGTTCATTCATCACGGTAGCGCCTGATAGCCTGATGTGTGTTAGTGATGTTCACACAACACCCAAATTCCTTGGGAAACAAGTTAGGTAAGCAGATGACCTGGCGATTTCATTTACCTTAAAATTACGTAATAATGCTTTAAAATATGCCCTAACTTTGAACTCATTTGTGTGCCTAGTAATCAAAGCCGGGACCACTGAGACAGTACCTCGACAGACCGCAAACACATACATATATGCCGAAAATTACGTAAATACTCACACATACAATACTCTGCTATGTATTACATACAACCTTTTTTATCTTTATTATACATAGATAGATAATATTTATTTCGACCGTGAGAGTTCAACGCTCTCTGAACGTTATCATACGTACCAATTATTATAAATCCTTAAATACCAAAAGGCCGTTCTGCTCGACGAGGCGGAACTAACAACTGTGTCATTATGACAAAATCATTATGCGTCTATTCAAGTAGTGACGATTCACTAGAAATTGTATGTGGGACTGAAATACAATAAAATTTCATTGTATTATGCAATATTTTAATGCACATAAGAGTAAACATTCGAAACAACAACACTTAGAGTCGGAAAAAATGCATAATTACCAAAGATAATTTATTAGTGCCTAAAATGTAAAATGTTAATATTGGAGCATCCTTCAGTTTCACAGATTTACTAAATAACAAAAGTGTTGCCTCGTGGTCTCGCGGTACAAGTATGTGCCGTGCGATCTAGAGGTCCTGGGTTCGATTCCCGGGTCGGGCAAAGTGTTATTGGGTTTTCCATTAGGAAATTCTCAGTAGCAGCACGGAGTCTGGAAATGTGCCCGAAAAACGGCAATAGGCTCGCCCCCTGTCCTGTTACGTGGGACTGATACATACCTGGTGAAATGTGCGTACCGAAATGCATCTCTGCCTACCCCTTCAGGGAATACAGGCGTGAGTTTATTTATTATTATTTATAATATTATGTAGAAAATTTTAAATATCGCATTTATTTTCTTAACCTTTTTTCCTATGTATATTTGAATATACTAGCAGAACTTAATTTTTTGACTGTCTGATAATTAATCAAGAATAAAACATAGTGTATGGCCAGATACATTTTCATGATGGAATGACAAAGCTGCGAGAGTTCAAGTGATTGTAAGTGATAATCAGATAGTAGCGATAAAAGTACTTACACATTGTAAAAATATAACCGGCAGTTATCAGGCCATCTGCTAACTAAACCGATAAACCTTTATGAGGTGATCTGTACAGTACAAGTGTCTATTGTTTGAGATATCACTTGCCATGATAACATATTCTGTTTATTGATTTTTATTGCACAGTGTAACGAAGTGCGTAGCCTATGACGAAATATCAAGATGGGGTTCGCGGGTTCTAAATAAATGGCAAGCGAACAGTTGTAAACTTCCAAATATCACGAACTTTCAACGGTGAAGAAAAATATCGTGAGAACAAAGTGCATTCCACTGAGTTCTTCATGAAAAAAATCTAAGGTGTGTTTTAGCCAGGGTCAGTCACTACGTCATCAGGGCGATGATCTACTTCCCAATCTCTTTTTATCTATATTCTATAAAGTAGGCCCGGTATCAGCTGCGGGATGTATACAAATACATATTTACTCACCTTTGCGTAAACGTGACTGAACATGCTTAATAAGAACAGTACCAAAAATAACCTTTTGCATATTACATTTTATTAAAGTAGGCTTTAGTAATAATGATGCGGGGGTCACGGGTTCAAATCCCAGATACACGCCTCTGACTTTTCGAAGTTATGTGTGTATTCACAATGAATTATCACTTAGTTTAACGGTAAAGGAAAACATCGTAAGAAAACCTGCTCATCTAAAAATTCTTAGGAATTTCTTAAATGTGTAGTTCATCAACCCGCACTGGTGGACTAAGGCCTAAAGCCTCTGAGTTGTAGAGGAGGCCCGTGCAGTGGGACGTATGAATATGGGCTGATGATGATATTGCAACCACAGAAACGATTATCATTATAGATTACACTTCAAATCGAATGAACAAAAAACGCATTCGCTTTTATTTCGCTATTCGCTTTTAAAGAAGCGTGTTAACGTAAGTGGGTCACTGAAACTTGTTATCAGTCCGTGAAAAGAGAACACAAATACTTTATCAACACCGCGCACGACGGTATCATACCAAACGTAGGTTGCTCATTGTACTGCTCATGCAAAATCCTACTTAGAAATACATACATACATACATACATACATAAACTCACGCCTGTATTCCCCGAAGGGGTAGGCAGAGGTGCATTTCTGCACCCACATTTCGCCAAGTATGTATCAGTCCCACGTAATAGGGGGCGAGCCTATTGCCGTTTTTCGGGCACATTTCCAGACTCCGTGCTGTTACCGAGAATTTCCTAATGGAAAAACCCAATAACACTTTGCCCGACCCGGGAATCGAACCCGGGACCTCTAAATCGCACGGCACATAATAAAAACTTAGAAATACATCATGGTATAGCGTCTTTCTAACTCTTTACTTAACAATAATATCTAGATCAGTCCCCCTGCTGGGCAAGTGCCTCCTCTAGTAATAAGAGGAGTTAAGCCTTCGCCTACCATGCTGATCTTGTGCGGATTTGTGGACTTCAAATACATAAGAATTTGTTAAATTTTTTAGATTTTCTCTCGATAATTTCAAGCCGCGATTGCCCCGCTGGTGTCTCGATAGACCGGTTGTCTAACCTAGCCCATCTCAGCAATTGCAGAGACGCTTGTTTCCGAAAAAGAGAGTAATTACTGTTGAGACCCCCAATGTCGCTAGATCATCATCATCATTCATCATCATTATCAGCCAAAGGAAGTCCACTGCTGAACATAGGCCTCCCCCAATGACTTTCATAGTGACCTGTTGGAGGCAGCCTGCATCCAGCAACGACCCGCGACCTTCACCAGGTCGTCAGACCACCTTGTGGGTGGACGTCCTACGCTGCCCTTTCCGGTACGTGGCCTCCACTCGAGAACCTTTTGGCCCCATCGGCTATCGGTTCTCCGCGCTATGTGCCCGGCCCATTGCCAGATACCAACCCGTTAACATGTCACTCAATAAGTCTGTTTAGACGTGTGCAGCCGGCATAAAACATACTATAGATAGGGTATGCTGTCGATTCATAACATGGAAAAAACTACGTGAATAAATATATTTTAATGTCGAATAAGAAGTCATTATGTCGTGTAATAAGTGCTAGATAGAAAAGTGAGGAATGCTTAAATTTATCACCCCAATTTTAAAAACAGAAAATATTAATTGTTTACGTTTATGAAATATCAACAATATAAAAAAATATATAAAAACTTACCAGATGTTCTGTTCTCAAGGCGACAATATTTCACAATAAAATTATCGTTACTTTTCGATCTCTTCAGTGCATACTTCGTCGACGCGCCCCTGGTAATGAAAGACAAACAATGTACACACTTCCATACTTTGCATTTTAATTAATTATACTATTTAGACAGATAGAAAACTCTATCGATACCCGCATTTATACGAGAATTTAAATTAATGGATTATTAATAGAAAAAGTGGAACAATAGGCGGCCTTATCTTTGAGAGCGATCACTTCCAGACAACCTTTGGATGGAATATAAGAAGGCAAAGTAAATAAATCATTGAAAATTACCTCAAAATTTATATACTTGTTTATTTAAGTAAGATCAAATGCATAAATACGTGTCACATACACAGAATGACGCGTCCCTTTAATAAGCCACGTCTTTTTACAACTTATATTCGAAATAATGAATAACCACGTATAAAAAGCCACGCACGATCGTTCAATCCCGGGTTTGACCCCGGATCGGGATATAGTGGTATTGGTTTTTCCTTTAGAAATTTCTGAGCAGTTAAATAAAGCATATACCTAAGTGTGTACGGTAAAAGACTCCCTCTGAATTACTTGGGATAAGGCTGACGAAAAACCGCCTTGTTTTTGGATGGATACGACTAAGGGATCTTCAAGAAAAGAGCCTATATTTTCCTCAAAGGCCGGCAACGCACCGATGGTTCCTCTGGTATTGTGGGTGTTCATGGGCGGTGTTGACCACTTCACATCAGGTGGTTCGCTTGCTATTTGCCTCCTTTCCCATAAAAAATGCAACTCTACCTGTCTCTTCTTGGATGCAGGTTGATGAATATGTATGGAAAGATGAATGAACGATATGTACATATTTTGTTGGCTACAAATAATACAAAAATAAAACTACATAATGTGTTATTATTATATTTATTTTAAATACATTTTATTTCCATTTGGCAAGTGGCACCACATCTTAGTCAGGATTCTGAAACAAAAAAATACTGTATTTAAGTAAGATCGTTGAATTAATGAAATTGAATTTTAACTGCCTCGTGGTCTCGCGGTACAAGTATGTGCCGTGCGATCTAGAGGTCCTGGGTTCGATTCCTGGGTCGGGCAAAGTGTTATTGGGTTTCTCCATTAGAAATTTCTCGGTAACAGCACGGAGTCTGGAAATGTGCCCCAAAAACGGCAACAGGCTCGCCCCCTATTACGTAGGACTGATACATACCTGGCGAAATGTCGGTGCGGAATTGCACCTCTGCCTACCCCTTGGGGGAATACAGGCGTGAGTTTATGTATGTATGTATGAATTTTAATTAGGCATATCT
Organism: Hemaris fuciformis; assembly: GCA_907164795.1. Classification (NCBI taxonomy): domain Eukaryota; kingdom Metazoa; phylum Arthropoda; class Insecta; order Lepidoptera; family Sphingidae; genus Hemaris; species Hemaris fuciformis. The sequence continues at coordinate 16,486,800 of OU015440.1, forward strand.
TTCGTAATTCTTATGGACATTTTTACATTTTTATAGCTTATTTTTAATATACCTACTAGTTGTTATAACCAAGTATAAGTATAATATATATGTAGTATAAATATAATATACTTATATAAATAAGTGATAATAAATTTATTGAGAATACACACATAAATTCGAAAAGTTGGAGTTGAGGTGCCTGGGGTTCGAACCTGCGACCGGCGAGATTCTCGAACGATTATAAACCTCGAGGTGTCAATTAGTTTGAATAATTGCGATGGAACGGTAACTGCTGGTTAAGCGGAGAGGAGTACCCTTAATCATTTAGTAGGTAAAGAAAAAAAAGCATGTGAGAGTTTGAGACCTGTAGTCTGTGGCACAGTCCAAAGTGTCCGAGCAGGATGGGTCCCTGTTCGAGTCCCGTGCGGAGGTTGACGGAGCGCACGTGCGCGCGCCCCACCGACATGCAGTAGTACCTGCAAACATCTACACTTCAGACAGCTTCTGACACGAAAGACATTGGGTTTTTATATTAACTCAATCCAGTGTTTGTTCGATCCTCAAATGTTTTGGATTTGGATTGGTGAAGTTTTTACAGGATAAAAACATGAAATTACAACACTATTGCGTGTTGACGGAATCATCCTTCAGCCAATGGAGGTCCACTGCTGGAAATAGGCCTCTTCTAATGACTTCCACAGGGACCTGTTGGAAGCAGCTTGCATCCAGCGACGTCCCGCGACCTTTACTAGGTCGTCCGACCATCTTGTCGGAGGACGTCCCACGCTGCGCTTTCCGGTAGGTGGCCTCCACTCGAGAACTTTTTGGCTCCATCGGCCATCGGTTCTCCGCGCTATGTGCCCGGCCCATTGCCACTTCAACTTGCTGATCCATTGTTGAAGGAATAGCAAATCAAAATGTTATATACCGTCATAGTGAGACAGTCGAAATAAGAAGAGTGATAAACCTACCTGACCACCCATGCGTAGCTGTTCTCGACAGGAACGTAGAATGCCGGCTCGTTCAGCAGCAAGTATTTCTGCAAGTCCCTGAACTCCGCGGAACTAGTACCTAGGGGAGCCACGGTGATGATTCCACTCGAGTCCTCGGTCACGTGGTGCAACTGCGGCAACGCTCTCCCCACTAGCACCAACGTCAGGTCCTCTCCCTTCGCGTTCTTCATGAACAGCTTCACATTGAGGTACTGCTCGGCTGACTCCAGCACATTCTTGGTGACCACGCACGCTATGAGCGACTCCTTGCACTCAAAGTCGCAGTGGAACAGCCGCGTCAGTCTGTGGTCTGGAGATAACTTATCAGAAGGGTTGATCTTGAGGCAGGAGCCCCCGTTGAAGCTGTCACCCATGTACACTTCAAGACATTCCCGTTCTTCAGGGATACACGCTAGGGCGAACCGCTGTTTATCCGCAGACTGTCCTAAGCGCAAGTACGTGGACATCTGCACCATGGAGCGACCGGACGGCCCAGCCTCGTTGTCCGCTGACTCCCCATCTTCAATCTTCTTAGACTTGAACATGAAGAGATGCTTGAACGCATTCTTCATCTTCCTTTTGACAGATTTGGGTCTCGCCTCGTCTACTTCATCAGTTTTGTCATCCTCCTCAGTGACGGCTTCGACACTGTCCACCTTGGGAATGATTCTCAGGTCCTTGCTGACCGAGTGCAGCTCGAGCCTGCTCATCTGGAAGGAGTCATTGTACTGCAGCACGCCGTCGCTGTCCTTGTAGATCTGGTGGCGGGAGACGTGCATGATGTTGTCCACGGTGGAGAGCAGGTAGCCGTGGGGTCCGTGCGAGGAGTTGGGCTGGTACTGCATGTGGCGCAGGTTGTACCACGGCACGGGACACAGCACCTGCGGATACAGTCCGCTAGTAGAACAAGACATCCTATTGGAATAGAATAAAGACTGTGTTCAAATGAACGTAGAAGACTATTGGGACAGTCCAAGCATGCCTTGGGTTTAAAATCCGCATTGAATCGTTCAGTAATTCAAAGAGGCATGCGATCAAACACAGTTAGACGAACAAACAAAACTAATTCCTATTGTCTTCTTCCACTTATGATTCATCATCATCATCAGCCCATATACGTCCCACTGCTGGGCACGGGCCCCCTCTACAATTGAGAGGGTTTAGGCCTTAGTCCACCACCTTATCCATTTATGATTAACAATTGTTATTGACAAACACGCCCGCTGCTTTAATATTATTACACGTATACTAACTTCGCCATAAAGCCTCCTCTTCAACCCTTGTCCTCTACAAAAGGACGTATGGAATGGCAGATGGGTGGGTAGTTTGGTGGTGAGGTACTGCCATATGCTGCCCCAGAGCGCGCGGTCCCGCAGCAGGAACTGTCCGCAGCGGTCCATGTCGTCTGCCATCGCCACGGAGTTGAGGTCCCCTTTCTCGTCGCTCATGCCCTCGTGGGTCCAAGCGGGGGCGAATATCGCCAGGGAACAACCATAGGTGTGCGCTAATCTTACTGCCTGGAAAACCAAACCATTGATTGTATCAATTCTCATTAGGACAATCGTAAACATGTTCATTGTTGAAGTAAAACTTTACACACACTTGACTTGGGGAGTAAGCTGGTGAATTCGTGACGACAGCGTTACGAGAAGTGTAAAGTTACGGGCGAGGTGAACGGAAGTTGAGCGGGAGACATAAGTTAGTGATAGAAAGAGAGAGAGCTACATTTCGTATATTACTGACTGTAGGAGCAAGATAGAGAGGTGCGAGCACACATTTTCTTTCCCTCTTTCTCTCATAGTCGATTACGATTATAAATCTAAAGCACACTCGTTTTCATCCATTTCCCAGCAAGGCCTGGGCCATCTAACATCGAGGCCCGGGCCTTCTAATTTTTTTTTTCAAAGGTTTTACTTAGAATTTTATAATTCGGAGACCCAATCTATGGTATTAAGTATTACATTTGTCTACGATTTAAACAATCTCAAGCCATTTTCAGACTGAGTTATTTATACTTAAAAATTTAATTGTGTTCATGTCGTTATACATAAGTATTATTTTAATAAAAAGAGACAGTTATGAAATGAAATAATATTGTTTGAATCTATAAAATGTCAAATACATCACTTAGATTCAATCATTTCAAAATTTACCACCCTGTTCGGAAGGAAGTCATCACTAGAGAAGAACGGGCAAGAAACTCTAGTTAAAATACGAATCTGGCGTATGAAGTATCATTGAAATGAAATATTCAGGAGTGCCATACTAGTCTGATACCGATGATGTACTGACCGCCTGCACGTTGAACTGTCCCCCGCCGTAGAAGTTCCGTCCCCACACGTCGATGCCGATGTAGAGGTCGGTGAGGCGCTCACCCGCCGCCTCCACGCTCGACACGATGTCGCTCTCCGACCACGAGTAGTTCGTGAAGAACGCGTCGCTCGCGTCGAAAAACGCTCTGAAATTCAATTTGCCTTTATTACGACTGAAAAGCGCCTTACGCCGTTTGGTACCTGAGGAGAAATCCGAAAATGGTAAGGGTATCCAGCCTAATTCACATTGCCTAGTAACAAAAGACGTTCTGCTTCTGTTTTAACCCATCCTTACTATATGTGTATTCATAAAGTCTTCTGGCAATAAAAGCTGATGATGTAACACACTAGAGCAGGCATCGTGGTAAACTAAGGCTTCATGGAAGGAAACTTCAAGCCTGATTTAAGACGTTTATTCATTAACTAATATTACAAATTCAATTCAATGCAAATGTCAGATTACGAGGTCATTAGATTAATTGTAACCTTTGGCTTGGATAGCGGAATAGAAAATATACTTGAATTAATTTCATGCTTTAAGATAACCTGCTTATAGAAACAGTCTAAACCTTATTTTCCTCGAGAAAACCATTAGCAACGTTTATCCTTTGCCTTTAAACCAACAGCCTTTCATTTGTTCTCCGTCGAACAAACCCAAAAGGTCGTTAGCTCAAAGTATGTATGTGACGCATGCGCACTGACTTGTTCTTGTGGTTGAGTCCGTTCTGCCAGTTGAGGTTCCCCTCGTGTGTGACGCTGTCGTACCACACGAGCACGGCGTCGGGCAGCTCCTGGTGCAGCGCGCCGCGCAGGTGCCGCACGAACGACAGCAGCGCCTCGGGCTTCGCGATCTGAACACACGTACATATCAGTGGCGGTACTTCCATAGAAGCCCAAAAGCCCATCTTGCCTTACAAATTTCCGAATATCTTTATTTAAATCTTTTAGCTTGAAATCTTTATTTAACTAAAGCAATTTGACATATAAATGAGAATAATCTGACCCCACAATAATAAATTATAAACTACACATTACAAATTAACGTGTAACGCTTTTGGCTTCTATGGAAGTACCGTCACTGATACATACATACTGGAACCACTAGTCCACCAACACCAATGAACATTCAACGAAGTTGTTGAACTCTTCCATGACCAATTCCTAAAATATAAACTTTGAATATCCTATAGATTTAACATCTAACAGCCCATACACCCTTCTGCTTGTGTACGCGCCTCTTCTGCAGTTGAGAAGTTGGTCGTAATCTACTACACTGACTTCGACAAAAGTTTTCCAAAAGGTTCGAACGATTCGAACGAATAACTGTAAGAAATGTGTTTGGGGTAAAAATAATATGAAAGTGTATAATAATAGCCACGTAAATTCAAAAACATTTGTGACCATGGGGTTGCCGACATGTTGTTTTTACAGACCGCCCTTTACCCTACATAGGGTAAAACATTAAATAAAGACATATATGTACATTTTAATAATATATAGACCCCCTGGCACTAATTAATTGCGAATGATATTTCAAAATTATTTTTTTGTAATCATAAACAAAGTTTGAATAAAATTGCACATTAATTATATATCATTGACTAACCTTATTTTCGACATTTAGAAGCCAGCCGTCGAACTTTAATGTCTTGGCGATGGCGACGAGCGCGCTCGCGAAGTTCTGGTACTCGACTTCCGAGTCTAAGATTTTGTCCCAGAACACCACGCCTTCCGCCCATTCTGTGATCACTGTGCCTGCCAAGCAAGGGTATAATGATTCAATTAGTGGAATTTTTCCTTCCACTTATAAAGCTAATCAGAATTCCTAGCGCGTATTTGCTAACCGTGTACATTGATCTATGGCTTTTACTTTGCGTTGGATCTACTATTCAAGTAATTTACTTATAATCAAGATATTCATTTTAAGTATAAAATGATATTAATATAATTGAGCATTTTCTGCCATTATTACACAAAATATCATTTCGCTAAAACCCAATCCAAGAAATCTACACAGTGCTATTTACAATTATTTGAGTAAATTGTCTTTGACATAAGTTATCGTTTCCCAAATTTTATTGAAATGAAGGCTCAGCGTGTTTTTGGAGTTTGAATTGTCGATCATGGCATAGAGAAGTCAAAGTACTAAATGAGTCTGGGGTGATCTATGTTGAATTAAATACAAACCTATAACTTTAACACCGTGTGCGTGTCCCACGTTGATCCACCCGAGCGGCGGGATGGTGATGAGGTGGTGGCTGAAGTAGCAGAATATGTCGATGCCGGCCCAATTGTAAAACGTGTACGCGTCGTGCTGCCCCGTGCCGTCTATTACACTGAAATATACACCATTATAGTAGATGAACTGACTCCAAATTTTGTTGATCCGAAAAAATAACACAAACTTTACTTTGTGTACATCTCTGTACTGTTTTATTGCTTTATCAAACCATAAAATTACAGCTACATGAGAATTTCTTGCCCGTTCTTTTCTAGTTAAATCAGCTTTTCGAACAATTTTTAAATTTAAATAATATATTGTTAGAATACATAAGGATAGTGGAGGAGTAACTCTATATAGGCCGGTGCCGAGTGTTGGCGGACCTCCTTTGGTTGCGCTCCTCCCGTCGCGTCAGTCTGACACAATTGTCATTGGTTAGGATAATGGTTGATTGGTCTATTTTTGCTCTTTTATTGTAAATTGTAATCTGGATTATTTAGCGTTAGTTTTGTGTCGGAATCGATGAATGTTAATGTTACTTTGATATTGAGTAAATGTAATTAATGAAATTGTAAATACGTGTATACTATTTTCCTTTAAAAAACTCACTTCTGATCGAATTTCCTTAGAATATATTAAACATTTCAACATACAAACATACATAACCTCACTCCAGTTTTCTCTCAAAGGATAGACAGAAGTGCATTTCAGGGCCCTAAGTTCATCATCATCAGCCCACCGACGTCCCACTGCTGGGCACGGGCCTCCTCTACAACTAAGAGGGTTTAGGCCTTAGTCCACCACGCTGGCCTAGTGCGGGTTGGCGGACTACACACCTAAGAAATTCCTAAGGACTCTTAGGTGTGCAGGTTGCATCACGATGTTTTCCTTCACCGTTCATTTGCCCTAAGTTCGCCAGGTATATATCAGCGAGCCTATTGCCGTTTTTCGGACACATTTTTAGATAACATAGAACACAATAACCCTTCGCCCGACCCGGGAATGGACCCTTTGACCTCTAAATTGCAGGGCTCATACTTGTGCCGCGAGACCGCGATGCAGTTTAACAAAGGGTTGTTAAACTGTGGTTTATAGTTTGGACTTTTGTGATATAATCTCTTCACACGGCCAGTTGGTGTTTTATTTAGAGCCGAGAACGTACTGCATATCCCATCAGGTTTTAATTAGACCACTTGCCGTACCTACTGACATGAAAAAACATTTAATCCAAATTGAGGTCTATTATCTGCGTTCTTGATTGCCTACGTAGCATGTCCTAAAAGTTTCCTCATTATGATTTCCTTGACAGTTACAGCGTAGTACACGCTTCTTGGACCTTGGCCTCGTAAATTCAAAGGTGTGTTTTGAGAAACGAACCCGCGTTCGCGTAGTTAGTCTGTTGCCCAGATTACTTAAACAAAGTAATCTTGCATCTAAATGATCTTAACAGACCGCGCGCCTAAGCTTTGGCTACTATACGCGTTAAATGAGTAACAATATCGCGTTGGTACTGATTATTCTTAAAACGTTTGCCCATAAAAATATTATGCGAACCTTCTACATAAATAAGCAGTGATGGCCTCGAGGTTTAGGCGCGCGGTAGAGAATTTCGGCGGTCGCAGGTTCAAACCCCAGGCACACACACGGACTTTTATGTGTTATGTGTGTATTTACAATGAATTATAATCACTTGCTTTAACGGTGAAGGAAAAAGTAATAAAACCTGCACACCTAAAAGTTCTTAGGAATTTCTTAGGTGTGTAGTCCGCCAACCCGCACTAGGCCAGCGTGGTGGACTAAGGCCTAAACCCTCTCAGTTGTAGAGGACGCCCGTGCCCAGCAGTGGGACGTATAAAGGCTGAAGTAATAAACCTTATACATAACAAGTCCGGAGAATCCTTAATACTGCCTAGTGCCTTGTTCCTATCTCCTTCTTCCCTTAATTCGTATTGAAATATAAAATTAAGATTTATTGCACCATACATATTGGGCCTATAACTTCACTACCTAGCTAAAAGTACTTTATGAAACAAAAAGGTTGTATTATATGCCTATGCATATTACGTTAAATACTACTATACTACTTATCGATATATCGAATAAGTAATTCACCATTATCGATTCATTTTAAAATCAACACAAATCCCAAACACAAAATGATTCACTATAGTCGATTTAACACAATGAGATATATCGATAGTATAAGAGGAGGAATGGCCTGTCGACTAATTTACACAATTACAAAGCCTTTTAATAAAACTCGTTTTAATTGTATAATTCATACATATTAAATTCAAACGATTTTTAGCAATGCAAAAAAAAACGAAATTTATCTTACCTATCATCATGATATCCATTTGCCATATCATGACAAACCAAAGTTTTTGGCAGTGTTTTTCCATTGTGGCGCCCTACTTCTTCCGCATCCGGACTGAAATGACAAAATGTTTCCGGCGTTTCCAAAGATGAATATGCTTGTTTGTTAATTTCTATGTTCCTTATTACTGATTTACTGTGAGGTGTTAATGGTTTACATAAACTCCTCCAAGGGGGAGGATCTTCGAGGAATTTAAGTATCTCGTTGTACGTATCTAGCGGTTTGCAGGTTAGCTCATCTTTCCACACAGTTTTCATGTTGATGAAAACTAATTAGTCCATATACACTCAAATTTTCGTAGAATTAATTACACTCTTTCACCTTAACATTTATTACATTATTCACTTAATAAAATAATATAAAATGATTTCTTTGTTTTTGTTTACGTTCTAATGTCAATGACAATTTATGACAAACAACAGTGGCGGGCAATACGAATAACACCGGCGCCTTCACCACATGTAGCATGCGTTTAAATAATAACTGCAGCACTTCATAATATATTTATCCGAAACAACTACGATACGTGTCAAGGTCTCTCAGCCATTATGAATAAAAAAATTGGTATAACTTTATAGGTACAACAACTAGATAATGTTCCTTTGTCACGATAACGAGGCAAAAATGTTACAATTTACAAAGAAAAAATAATATAAAAAACCTAAACCAGCTATTACTTTAATTTATTTATTCTATTAAAAATTGCAAGGATTTTTAGTAGTACATAGCATTTATAAATATTGTGATTAATGATACAAAATGATGATGGCACAATGTGATTAATAATATTGGTACTAGGTATGCACTGTTGGTTTTCAACAAACAATAATATCAGAATAACGCAGTACTATGCCCTACATTTATGATAATGTAATAAGGTATCTAGGACAGTAGATAACGACTTAACAATTCCTGTTTACATCATTATATATTAATTATTAATTTCTTGATATGCCGAACATACCATAAATATAATGTATCTCTATGATGATTAGATGCACGGAAATTTAAATTAGAATAAAGGTTTGTAGAAAAGTAATTATAAAAAATAAAATATTATTTAATATTATATACAACTATTTAAATTTAAACGATTTGATTTACCACATTTACAAACTAGCGAAGTTTTAACCAAAATATAGCTGATACTTGGTGTTTCAAACTTTCAATAAATAGGTAGGTAGGTATTGTAAATAGGTATGTAGTAAGAAAAAGTGGATAAATATAACTAGGGAAATGTCAAAAGTTTTGACATAAGATGTGATAAATATGACATTTTGTACGTGTTTTTACTTGATAAATGGAATCTGTTTATAATAATTTTATTATTCGGCATGTGACGATGCACAGCATCTGTGAGAGTGCGTCATTCTTCTATTCACTCTTCCGGTCAATCAACCATCCTTGTCTTCCGTTTCCGCTTCGCTTCGACCAATCAGCGAGCGGCAATGTCACGTGGTCACAGGCGATCTGTATTATATAGTCCAGATCGCACGATTTTTGTTCATAGCGTCGTTCTTTTTTGAAGAGGCAACATCAAGCAAAAGATACTGGTGATCAATATTTATAGATCCTATATTATATGTATAATGGAAGATAAAGCATATGGCGATGCAAGACGCCATAGCGACATATTGGACCTTGATTTACCGTCAGAGGAACGCTCTGCACCAGATGTCGAGGATTTTTAGGGCCTTTGCAAGCGCCTAGCTACACACCCATAAAAGAATAAAATAACAAAGCAATAACGGTGAGTTAATTGATAATTTAGCTTTACTAGTGTGTACTTTAACTTAATTATTGTACGGTGGCATAAATACGCCTCGGAGCCCGTGGCGGATCGTGCCATGCCTTTATCCCCAGGTCCTGGCGTGTTATTACTACAAAAAAGACAAACGCCTGGGCAAGAGCCGATGTACAGTCCTTCTACCCTCGGATTATTAATAAATGGCGACAAATTGAAATAATACCATAGCGGCATTAAAACAATTGTGCAAGTTCCGTCCGAATGACACTGGTTATTTTTTAGCGTTATGACAAACCAGATTGAAAAGATGTCTGGTATTTAGATGCCCAAAAGTAACATAAGGCTTCGCCCGGATTTACAGAGGTAAATTAATGATGAATTACTTCCCTTATCAAGGAGTAAAGATTACACTGCAGATTCAAAAGGAATTGTGGCAGCTATAATGTCTTACTTACTTAATGTAGATTGCTTAATAATAATTTGCAACAATTATACAGCTTTTCTTCAGAATACGAGCAGACTAAAAAGAATTTGCGAGAGATACCTTCAAGCTCTAGATATTTTTATTTGGCGGGTTTCGACTTCAGGCGTATGTACAAAATACTGAGAGTGACTACAAGTGGGACCCTCCCTGGTACATCCGAGAAAGAGCCGCCGCGAAACCGCCAAGCTTCTGAATATATCAAGTAAACGCATCGAGAGCGTTCCCTTCACACACAGTACAACGGAAACCAAGTTATTAACAAAGGTAACTCCAATTTGAAGCAAATCCTTTCACTAATCTCACACTTTTCAGAACAAAGGTTTAAACAATCAAAAGAAGAGCTGGTCAATGGGCTCAAGGCCGCCGCTGAAAAGCGGGTTTATGGAGGCTGCCTGCGAGCGTATCGCAGGTAGTGGCTTGCGCTTTGGGCTTCGGAGGCCCTTCTCGATTTAATTACGGGAATGCGCCTGCCATTTAACCTCCCAACCTCTGCTGATCTATATCACAAGGTTGCTACGTCGTTGGTTTCAAACCAAGCAATCGGCCGAAATGTCACCTCAGATCGAATGGAGGCTGTCTGCGAGCATATCGATTTGATTACGGGAATGCGTCTGCCATTAACCTCCAAATTTCTGCTGATCTACCCATCACAGAGGTTGCTACGCCAGTTCCAAGCTAAGCAATTGGCCGAAATATCACAAAGAGAAGAGATATCATATCTCAGCGAGTGAACCTCCAGGTTTCAGATCAGAATCGTCTGGGACCAAGTTTTTATCGACAATGTTTGTTTCAAAAAAGAAATATGGAAGCAACAGGGGAATATTCAATATTAAAAGTTAACAAACATATTATTCCAAATTCCTCTCTTCTTACAAAAGTGGTGGTGTCGATGTTAAAGACCGACCAGTCATCGCCGTATTTTCACGTAATCAATGCAGAGGGCCACCGCCGATTTTTGAGACTTGTCTCCAAAGGGCGAGTTCTACAAATGAACAGTTTACCCTTCGGAATATCATGTGCGCCCGGGGATTTTTCATCTCCAACAAATTGGATTGCTCCATATCTACGCTCACAAGGAATTACGGAGTGTCGTATATTTGGACGATTTTATTTAATAGCATGTCAATCGATGCATCTATTTTGGTTGCGAGTGCAAATGATTCTGGCGGCGCACAAGTCACTGGAGGGGACGGTCAACTGAGAAAAGTCTGTGATGTGTGACCTAATCAGGTAAAAGTATCTCAGGTTGATTCGGAATGCGAAGCTGAATCACAGGGGTTTACCAGAAAAATTCAAGCATTGCTTCCCAGCTTGAGGCGAGCTATTGCACGGCAAACGATGTCATTGAGAAGGCTATTAAAATAATAGATTATTTTGTGTTCACTGAAATTCGCCAGTTTTGTTGTTTCCAAGGGACCGACTGCACTGTCGTTTCTTGCAACTGTTCCGTAGAAGTCTCTCCAGATTAACGCCATGGAAAGAAACGTGTTTTCCACCTGCAACAAACGAGCAATCTGGAGTGGTAGATGGCAACCTTGGAATGACATCAGGTGGCGGGCAACTTGTTTTCGGGATGAACCCAGCATATACAACCGAATACGGCTGGGGAACACGGCTGCCTTCGCGACATCAAGCAAATTGAGGCCCCCCTCTGGTGAGTTTTTTGTTGTTTACTGGTGAGGGTTATTTACAGAAGTGGGTGCGATATGGCAGTGCGGTCACTAATTAAGCAGCCAACATATGACGCTCCAGATATAGGTCGCACTGTCGTATCTTATATACAGAAGAAAAAGAAGGACGAGACCCCTCATACTTTTTGACTACACAAATTCTAGCGCTTTTGGAAAAGACTGGACATGTCAATTTGGGCAGAGTTCATCCCTGTGGGATTGAAAGGAATGTAGCGAGGGAAGCACCCATCCGAGTGGCGCTTCAGCCAGCTGTTGCAGGAATATGTCGTCCCATGAGCGCACCCTATATTTGCCAGCAAAGTTACCTAATACATACATAAACTCACGCCTGTATTCCCCGAAGGGGTAGGCAGAGGTGCGTTTCTGCACCCACATTTCGCCAAGTATGTATCAGTCCCACGTAAAGGGGGGCGAGCCTATTGCCGTTTTTCGGGCACATTTCCAGACTCCGTGCTGTTACCGAGAATTTCCTAATGGAAAACCCCAATAACACTTTGCCCGACCCGGGAATCGAACCCAGGACCTCTAGATCGCACGGCACATACTTGTACCGCGAGACCACGAGGCAGTCAGTTACTTAATAGTAATACTTAAAGTAATTGAAAAATATGCCAGATCTATGGTATCGGGCACTCTGCAAACCGAAAAAATCATCAACTACAGTAAGTATGGATAAACCAAACCACAGGCCTACCGCTCCATCGAGTTAAAGGAATGGAGATTTATATCTGGAATATTGGAACTGGAACAATGTCATCAAGGAATGGGCCGAAGCAGAAAAATCCTTCCTTAAATCAATTGGGGAAAATCAACAGCCTGCAAGGAACCGATGGTCAAAACCGTGTAACTATAAAATCTTATCAATTTTTTTAGCACATCTGGTTCTTATGATGGAATTAGCATATCCTACCTTTCTTTTGTCCAAATTAGTTGTGTTGAAATTTGGACAAGTTCGAAATAACGAAAACTTTTAATTCAATTTTTTTTTTTTTTTTTTTTGGTAAAACATACATATTAAAAGCTATTTCTCTACAGAAGCCTAATACACAGATGAACATAGATGAACAGATTTGGTACATAGATGAACCACCAATTTGGGATCCAAGCCACAAGTGATCTGGTTGGGAGCAAATTCACCAAAAACTAGAATACTTTTTTGAAGCTCGCGGAGGTTAACAGGTACGAGTATACTTCTTTTAGCTTCAGGAAGATGTGTACGCGATCTTACATAATTTCCTCCGGAATATTTCGTGAGTAATGAGTTATATATTTCACAATCATATAAGCAATCAGGTTGGAAATTTCTAAGGCATTACAATCCTAATGTATGTCCTATATATTGTGTAGAAAAAGTTATAAGCCCTGGGTCTGCACCCGTGCAGTCTGTCTGCACAGGCGCACTATGGATTGTTATAGTGCCATTATCGTTTCAATACGAGGGCTAAATAGAGGTGCCTCGCCAGCAATCATTGGCGATTGGGAAAAATCTGTGCTTAAAGAAGCAGATATCTCAGCCAGGCAGTATACGTTCCGCAGTAGCATTCTTAGATTGGTACGAAATTTTTTCCAATAGAGATCTTGACACGCAGTAACTGGCGAAGACTTTATCAACAACAAATTAATGGTAAAGCACTACCAGCAAAGTCTAAACTCTATAAATTTTGAGCCTGTTTCATAGTCAAAAGATTTTTTCTCTATTGTTAATTTTTTTTAATTATTATAATTTTTAAATGCATTTAAATTCACAGTTCTGTATTTTTAACCTGCACCATCACATAGCGTCGTTACGTGGTCACCAGGAGTTATAGACAGGTCTCTCACAGATGCTGTGCATCGTCACATGCCGAATAATAGTACAAGTTTTACATAACAATAAAACTTGTATTATTTAGCAGAGACGATGCACAGCATCCCAGTAAGACCTCCTGGTGTGAGACTTCTATGAACAAAAATCGTGCGATCTGGACTATATAATACAGATCGCCTGTGACCACGTGACATTGCCGCTCGCTGATTGGTCGAAGCGAAGCGGAAACGGAAGACAAGGATGGTTGATTGACCGGAAGAGTGAATAGAAGAATGACGCACTCTCACAGATGCTGTGCATCGTCTCTGCTAAATAATACAAGTTTTATTGTTATGTAAAACTTGTACTATTGTTTTTGCCGATGCTTTAATTATCATGTTAATATATTGACACCTTTACTAATAAAGATTAAACATCTTGGGTAAGTAGCAAGTCCATCGAACTATACAAATATTAACGAATATATTGGAATTTGTGAAAAATCACAGAGATAAAACATTTTCTGTCTTCTTCGTCATCCTAAATGGGATTTCCTGGAAGTTATCTAAGGATTACATTGGTAGTAACTCTATAGTCAATCGAAATAAATATTATTTTCTATACATATCTACTAAATACTCAAAAAACTTTCTGATGTTTATTTACATCACTGTTTTCTTACTTTCTACTTAATAAAATACTTAAAACCACATAATTATACCATATAAGTGCAGTCACACCTTACTTTATAAATAGCCTGGGCAATAAAAAGACGTTTTTTTGTCAGAAAATTAGTTGTGGTTATATGATGCTTTAACGGTGATGGAAACCATCATGAGGAAACCTGCATACGTAAAAGTTCGTAGGAATTTCTGAGGTGTGTAGTGTGCCAACCCGCACTAGGCTAGCATAGTGGACTAAGTTCTGAAATTCCTTCTCAGTTGGCCTGAGCCCAGGAGTGGGATGTATATGGACTGATGATGATATGATACTTCAATGTAATTGTTTTACAGGGAACAACAAAGAAGGTATGAATTCCTGTACTAGGTATTATAGCAGCTGTACAAATGCCTAAATGGGCCTTGAAATCCAGGTTATTACTTTTTGTGTATATTTTAAACTTGTTATGATTATTATGATCCCATTAGTAGTAGAATGAAGTTGGGAAAAAGTTTTTTTTTTTTATTGAATTACTTAAAATTACAAATCTTCATTTAGTTTATTAACTTAACTATTTCCTCATTCTTATATCTTGTTTTCTCTGTAATGCATAAATTTCAATTATTTACTAAAATAAATAAATTAATATTATTTGAGATTTATTTTCAAACGGCAATAGGCTCGCCCCCTTTTACATGGGACTGATATATACCTGTCGAAATGTGGGTGCAGAAATTCGGGGTATACAGATGTGAGGTTATGTATGTATGTTTTTTTTCACAGGTTACTTCAATTGCGGCTAAGTACAGTAGTATTCATAGTATTATGGTTGATAGCCATAATACAGTTCTTTTCTTTGTATGGCACCTACAACTATGAACACATACCTGAGAATATAATAGTATCAGAATTATATAAAGAAGTTGCACCAGATCCATTGCTTAAAAAAGCTAAACATGACTGCAAATATGAGGATATATTAACAAGTAAAAAGAGTGTTCAGACTTGGGATGTGCCAAAGAAATACAATGTATTCTCTCCGAATGGCATTGCCAATGGAAGCTTTGTGCCCAATACTTGCAATCCATTATTCAGTGTGGCCATCATAGTCACTTATAGAAATAGACAAAAACAACTAGATGTGTTTTTGCCATATATGCATAACTTTTTGAGAAAGCAGAGAATCCATTATAAGTAAGTACAATACATATTAATTGTTTGTATAGATTCCCTAAATTTTTATTTCATTGTACCTTATAAAAATAAGCAACATGAATTAATAAGATTTAATAATTTCAGACCAGATATATAAGATATATATTAACCTTCTCCTGAAATTCCACATCCTTGCATGTTTCCTGTCACTCCATTCAGAAGACCAATATTTTTGATAACAGAAATAAATATTTTGAAAGGTAATTAACTGAAATTAAGGTGAACACTATAAAATTATTGCTGAAGCATATTCTATGCAACTTAAACATTCATACAGCCTTATTCCTCCACTTCTTATTATAGTTTGAGTCAGTGAGGTGGTGGCAAAAGGGATCTGGTTTATAAATTTATAGTATTTTCCTATTAGATGTTAACACTTTTTTATAGTAACTTTCACAGAAATCTTCACCTGAAAATTGAGTAATTGATATACATATGTACTTCCTAAGATGTTAGAAAATTTCAATGTGGTTATATGACTTATTTATAGACAACTTTGTGTCAAAAAGGGGCTGAATGGGAGACAGCTTTAAAAAAGATTCTAAAGTAAATTTAGTTGTTGACCAATGAGGACAGTAAAATACATGTCATACTACAATAAATTCATACTTATTACATTTTTCAGAATCTATGTTGTAGAGCAACAGGATGAGAAGCCTTGGAATAAAGGCATGCTGTATAATATTGGCGCCAAAAGAGCGATAGCAGACAAATTCCCATGCTTAATTCTGCATGATGTGGACCTTTTACCACTAGATGAGAGCAACCTATATGTGTGTACGAAACAACCTCGACATATGAGCGCCAGTATTGATAAATTTAGATATGTGCTCACATACAGCTACTTGGTAGGTGGCGTGTTGGCAATCAGGTCTGACCAGTACACAGCAGTGAATGGTTTTTCTAATCGGTTCACTGGGTGGGGAGGTGAGGACGATGACTTTGCGGGACGACTACAAGCTAATCATTTGGAAGTAGTAAGGTAAATATACAAAGTAAAAAATGTTACATTATTTTCTTTCAATATAATTCTTGGTGGCAAAAAATATATCCCAAATATACTTGTGCCTTTGTTTTTAGGCAGGAGCATAGACCATTGTTTTTAAGAGAATTATATTTAATTTGTAGCTAATTGGTGATATTTTGGCAGGTTTCCGCGGGAAATGTCTCGCTACACGATGCTGGTGCACAAGCAGGAGACGCGCAACTCTGAGCGGCTACGCATCATGGCAGAGAACCGGCACCACCGCGAGAGGGACGGGCTGGACGCGCTGCACTACACCAGCGTGCAGCTCAAGCCGCAGAGACTCTTCACACTAGTGCGAGTACACTTATGATACACCCACCTCGGGCAAAATGGTTGAACACACTAAATCTCTAAATTTTTTAGTATATGGAACAATATCGCTATTATTTATTTACATCGATAATTCAATATGGCTTGATAATGCACTATTATAAATATGATTCTTTTAATATTCAATTAAATCAAATTTAGAAACATGTTTACAGACTTTTTAAAATATTCACAATTTGTATTTTTCCATATTAGATCCCTAATGAAGAATAGTCCTTAATTAAATATATGCCCTTTTTATTGTTTATAATCATCCACACTAAATATAAAATGTGTATACAATACCTGGGCCCTTAGTAGTGGCTGTGAATTTATTAAATCATTTGTTGTACACAATAATTATGTACTTAACCACATGACACATAAAGAACAATATTTATTATTAGCCAAACAAATGAATACATATGATAGCCCCTATGGCACAATTGGCTAGACACCAGGTTGTGAATGAGAGACCATGGATTTGATTCCCAAACCAAGACAAATGTTAGTGCCTTCCAATGAGACCCACCAGCCTCTCATATTCTCTGATACCCACAACACAATACTTAGTGGGGGTCAGAATTGCGTAAATATAACTTAGGCTATTTATTTATGGTATAATTTATTATTTTTAAGACCAAGCAAAGTAAAGTATTACATAAAATCTTGTTATTTTTTATATCAGATCAACACATTTAATCAGTTATTTTTACATTAAACAATTATAACATGTTCAAAATAAAAACAGTAAATATTTAATAATATGTCATTTTTAACATTTAACTCAAAAACACAAAATATCAATTTATTGTAATTAATTTATGTTTTTTTTGTACAATCACATTTAATGGTTTATTAAGCCACATGTATTTATTTTTATTATCAATATATACAACCTTTTTATTATTATTATTTTATTAAATTGAAGTGTTTTATTCTTCACAACTAAATAACACAAATGCATAGTTTGTCAAATTTATATTCTTGTGCTTTTGAATTTAAAACAATTTTATTGTTAAATATTCAAAAAATGAATTTATTAATAGATTCTATGAAGTAGTTTTTTTATTTTATTTTTAGTCATCATCATCATCATCAGCCCATATACGTCCCACTGCTGGGCACGGGCCTCCTCTACCATTAAGAGGGTTTAGGCCTTAATCCACCACGCTGGCCTAGTGCGGGTTGGTGGACTACACACCTAATAAATTTCTAAGAACTTTTAGGTGTGCAGGTTTCATCACGATGTTTTCCTTCACCGTTAAAGTACGTGATAATTCATTGTGAATACACACATAACTTCGAAAAGTTAGAGGTGTGTGCCTGGGTTTGAACCCGCGACCGTCGAGATTCTCGACCGCGTGCCCAAACCTCGAGGCCATCACTTATTTTTAGTAGTATATTTTAATTACGCAATATATTTGTTTTACTTATGATTTCCCTTTTTATATAAAAAAAAGTTTAGTATTACGCTAGTTTTTGGGCCATTCTGTATAAGACAAGCAACTATTTATGTCTGGTAGCTAAAGTTAACAAAAAAACAAAATCATTATAGAATCGTTTAATGATACATTAAGCAATATTTATTTTAGTTTTAGTATAGAATTACATGGAAAATGTAAAGGTGGGAAAAAAACTTATTAAATTTTATTTTTCTTTGATACTATTGTCGGCCGTTTCAAATGGATTTGGATGTTAAAATTAATTGTTGTTATATTTATAATAAATCCAACTATTCAATTAATTTAAATTGCAGCTTAATTTTCCTCATGTAGGTAATGCCTGACATTTAAAACTTTGTAACACCTATGTCATACATAAATAAAACATCAGTGAAGTATTTGAGTTTTTTTAATACCAATAAATGTTAAATATAGTTTTTGTTTTTATTATTATTTGCCAGTAAAATAATTTGGACCACACTTCAATCCCATAGTATGAAAAAGTCATATTTATAGTAACATAAGTTTTACTAATTGACAACTATAAATCCAACTATCACTAATATATACATATAAGTTTTACTAAGAGTTGATAAGGTGTTTAACTACAGTTCTACTGATATCATATCTGCCCAGTTAGTTCCAACTCTCGCGGAGACAGGCAAGTGCATGGTCATGCCGCAGTGTTGACCACAACTCTCCATTACTTGTTTCGTTATCACTGTAATGTGTTGTTGTTCTATGAACTTGATAAGCTTAATTTGTAAGTCGATTGTTTATCACAATGAAAGCATGGTAAGAATTTGTTTAACTTTGTGAGCTGCTGAGATAGTGTTGTTGATTCGAATGCGAGGCAAACATAACTTTATAACAGCCATTTTAATGGTACATACATTCATAAGAACTAAGAAGTAATTTCTTAGGCATTTAGAAACTGCAGTACTGGACTAAGGCCAATATCCCTTAACTGTATTGTTTTTTTTTTTTCGAGCGCCTTAAGCTCCCTGTTCGGTACCTCGGGGGAGGCCTGAAAGGGTATGTCGGGGTCATCGGCCTTCCAATTCAACGCGTGGAACTATTGTTCGCTTGGTTGAGTTGGGTCCCTAGACCCTAACCGACTAGAACCTCTTGATGGCCGTCTTGCGCATTTTGGGCGGTACGGTAAATACAGGGCGAACGCCCTTAATTGTTTCCCGTTGCCGCCCAGCGCTCTGTCCAAATGTGGACTCCTCTGCGATAGGGGGATTCCAGATATCCCCCACTTGGCTCTATTTTGGACGCTCACATGGTGTGAGCGTCTGCGACATTCACGAGGCCATGCACTCTGCCGCACATCACTGAGTTGTACAACTTTTGTAAGGGCGCACCTCCTCCGTAGTACGCCTAACAACCCCGATAACTCCTATTAGTCGCCTCTTACGACAGGCAGGGGATGCCGTGGCAGTATTCTTACGCCCCCAACCATAGGGCGGATCTCTTAAGTGTATGGGGCTTGGTCTCAGCAATAGGACGGATATTTGTTTCATCTTTGAATTTTTTGCCTCTTTTTCCGCGGTATAAGTGTGTGCAATGAAAAAGTGGGTCTGGAAGTACCCCTCTCCCTACACTTTCGCGGTAGCAGGCGTGAGGTAATATTAAAATTGTATACGTTACCTGTAGCAGTTTGTAAATGTTCTTCTTTCACCTCCCAGACAAGCTCGTCGTGTATCTGCAGCACCAGATGTGCCTCCACGGGGGGATTATGTTTGGCAAATTCTTCGTTTGTCAGTATCATAGCCATTTTGCACAGATCTGCTGCTGAACCTGGTACAAAATATTTGTTAATATTCCTTTAACTTTTGTTACTTACCTATTACTCTATAAGTATAGAACGCGTATCGAAGAGTTTACTTTTTTTTTCTGAAAGAATTCATGCTGCTTGACCCAGTAACTTGATTAGATATGTTCCACAGAGGTAGCGCCAGTCGAGCCGAGACCTCGCGTCTACTATACACGATATTTAAATTATATTTAATCAAACCCTCAAAAAATACCAGGAAAACCACACTGTCGAACAACTTTGAGCTCTGGTGTTTTGTGTGTGATGTTCACATACAATTTGAATCCTTTACCGCCAGTATATTCTAACCTTGCACAACGAAGTTGACCGCTTGTCGTTCGGCTTGGGAGCGCAGCGCGAAGTCCCCACTTGAGATGTTGTTGAACACCCTCGTTCGACCACATATTGTTGACAACCGACCTCCGTTCTGTTCGCATCGCGACACCACGGAACGACCGAACGACTTCAACGAAGGAAACGTCCCTGAGTGGTAGAAACTGGACATGTAAATTGTGGTTCCTGGGTAAACGGTCCATTGTTATATTCGCAATCTAAATGAAATTAATGCTTTTTATAGAATGTTCTTTGTTTTTTGGCTGATGATGATGATGAAGTCGTAATGGCCTCGAGGTTTAGGCGCGCGGTCGAGAATCTCGACGGTCGCGGGTTCAAAGCCCTGGCACACACCTCTGACTTTTCGAAGTGATTTGTGTATTCACAATGAATTATCACGTACATTAACGGTGAAGGAAAACATAGTGATGAAACCTGCACACCTAAAAGTTCTTAGGAATATCTTAGGTGTGTCGTCCGCCAACCCGCAATAGGCCAGCGTGGTGGACTAGGCCTAAACCTTCTCAGTTGTAGAGGAGGTCCGTGCCCAGCAGTGGGACGTATATGGGCTGATGATGATGACAATTCAGATAGGGATCACCGCATGTAAGGCCTTGAACAAAGTAACCCACGCGTCTTATCTCTTGGGCTAAATAATTGTAAGTGACAATCATTTACTGGACTGGACTAATCATCAGGTGCGTATGAATACTTTTTTATTGTAAACACTCTGAATGTTGGTCAACCAGACTGTTCAACATATAAGGTTTCTAAAGGTTGAATCCAAATTGGAAACCCCAACAAATCGACTTGGTGGACTCATGAGAATCTCTTACTATTAAAACTGGAGACGATCGCCAGTGTCTGGTCATAGCTGATGTTGAGTATGTCCATTAGTTTCCTAGTGCCAGCGCCGTACATTGTCGCATATATTATACGTTTTGTCCTCTCGCGGTCTTCTGATGTCACGTCCCCTTCAGCCTTCTGTAGCCTGTTACACAAGGATTGAAGCTTTAATGGAGTAGTTTTTCAGTTAGGATCAAAGGGGTAGTATAAAAGACAAAAAATACTAAAATACCCGATCAAACCGGTCTCAACTTTAGAACCATGTGATTTTGCAATCATCTACCAGAGCCTCAAAAGTCCTTAGAGGTTCTGGCCATATTTCCACAAGAGTGATTTATAGAGCAAAATTAAATGAAGATCTTTTAAAAGGTGTGAGAGAATCACACCAGAGTTCTCCAACACTTTGCCTTCCTTCAATGATCTCCTTCCTTAGTGTTAAGTTGCGAATTGCGACATAATATCACAGAAGTGCTCCTGTATTATCTAACTTCTCGCTATGTGTTGGGTATTTGATGGCCGTACCCTCACTCACCACTGTGCGGCCAGCACCGTGAACAGATCCGTGGTGGGAGCGAGCGCGTGCAGCAGGCTGGTGTCGGCCGCCACGTGCGCCCACACGCGACACTCCACGTGCCTGAAGTACTGGACAGCAGCCTGTACCCTCACTCACCACTGTGCGGCCAGCACCGTGAACAGATCCGTGGTGGGAGCGAGCGCGTGCAGCAGGCTGGTGTCGGCCGCCACGTGCGCCCACACGCGACACTCCACGTGCCTGAAGTACTGGACAGCAGCCTGTACCCTCACTCACCACTGTGCGGCCAGCACCGTGAACAGATCCGTGGTGGGAGCGAGCGCGTGCAGCAGGCTGGTGTCGGCCGCCACGTGCGCCCACACGCGACACTCCACGTGCCTGAAGTACTGGACAGCAGCCTGTACCCTCACTCACCACTGTGCGGCCAGCACCGTGAACAGATCCGTGGTGGGAGCGAGCGCGTGCAGCAGGCTGGTGTCGGCCGCCACGTGCGCCCACACGCGACACTCCACGTGCCTGAAGTACTGGACAGCAGCCTGTACCCTCACTCACCACTGTGCGGCCAGCACCGTGAACAGATCCGTGGTGGGAGCGAGCGCGTGCAGCAGGCTGGTGTCGGCCGCCACGTGCGCCCACACGCGACACTCCACGTGCCTGAAGTACTGGACAGCAGCCTGTACCCTCACTCACCACTGTGCGGCCAGCACCGTGAACAGATCCGTGGTGGGAGCGAGCGCGTGCAGCAGGCTGGTGTCGGCCGCCACGTGCGCCCACACGCGACACTCCACGTGCCTGAAGTACTGGACAGCAGCCTGTACCCTCACTCACCACTGTGCGGCCAGCACCGTGAACAGATCCGTGGTGGGAGCGAGCGCGTGCAGCAGGCTGGTGTCGGCCGCCACGTGCGCCCACACGCGACACTCCACGTGCCTGAAGTACTGGACAGCAGCCTGTACCCTCACTCACCACTGTGCGGCCAGCACCGTGAACAGATCCGTGGTGGGAGCGAGCGCGTGCAGCAGGCTGGTGTCGGCCGCCACGTGCGCCCACACGCGACACTCCACGTGCCTGAAGTACTGGACAGCAGCCTGTACCCTCACTCACCACTGTGCGGCCAGCACCGTGAACAGATCCGTGGTGGGAGCGAGCGCGTGCAGCAGGCTGGTGTCGGCCGCCACGTGCGCCCACACGCGACACTCCACGTGCCTGAAGTACTGGACAGCAGCCTGTACCCTCACTCACCACTGTGCGGCCAGCACCGTGAACAGATCCGTGGTGGGAGCGAGCGCGTGCAGCAGGCTGGTGTCGGCCGCCACGTGCGCCCACACGCGACACTCCACGTGCCTGAAGTACTGGACAGCAGCCTGTACCCTCACTCACCACTGTGCGGCCAGCACCGTGAACAGATCCGTGGTGGGAGCGAGCGCGTGCAGCAGGCTGGTGTCGGCCGCCACGTGCGCCCACACGCGACACTCCACGTGCCTGAAGTACTGGACAGCAGCCTGTACCCTCACTCACCACTGTGCGGCCAGCACCGTGAACAGATCCGTGGTGGGAGCGAGCGCGTGCAGCAGGCTGGTGTCGGCCGCCACGTGCGCCCACACGCGACACTCCACGTGCCTGAAGTACTGGACAGCAGCCTGTACCCTCACTCACCACTGTGCGGCCAGCACCGTGAACAGATCCGTGGTGGGAGCGAGCGCGTGCAGCAGGCTGGTGTCGGCCGCCACGTGCGCCCACACGCGACACTCCACGTGCCTGAAGTACTGGACAGCAGCCTGTACCCTCACTCACCACTGTGCGGCCAGCACCGTGAACAGATCCGTGGTGGGAGCGAGCGCGTGCAGCAGGCTGGTGTCGGCCGCCACGTGCGCCCACACGCGACACTCCACGTGCCTGAAGTCGGCGGACAGCAGCCGGTACCCGCGCCGGGAACTGTACACCGACCGGAACTTCAACTCCGGACAATCCTCTACGCAACATACGTACCATTAATTATATTAATAGGATCTTCATGCATTGATTGCCACGTTAGCTTAAATATATCGCTTGGGTTTAAAAAGCTCGACTACTATGTTGGGCTAGGTCATAATTGGGGTTCTAGTACGACCTTACGATGTCTAGAATAGTAGCCGGTTACCGGGAAGAGGCCAACGGAGCCGGGAGCACATAACAGTAAAACGGAGATAAAGAAATGTACATAGCTCTCGATTTGGTAGATAGGTACTAAAAATTGGAAGAAGGAAAGTAGATGTTAGAAACCAAACAATATTGGTTTGTCTAAGACTCGGAATAATTTATAATTAATTTTACCTTTTTCTTCATCGGCCGCGAACATTACTAGACTAAAAGGCGTTTTCGGTATGGCTTGCAAATTAGGATTATTCGAAGCTATGCGGCCAGTCGCAGCCGCTGTCTGTTCCCTATCACAATGTTTTTTACATTATTTTATTATTGTTTCATATGTTATGCTATTATTGGCGAATATTTTTATATCTTTAGTAATAGAATATTGTTGACGACGATAAATAACAGTTTCTTAATAAAGTAACCGCTTACATGAGAGTCGCCCGTTTTCGTTAAATCATAATAAGCTAAAGAAGTTGAGGTCAATCTTGTGGAGTCTGTTAAAATGGTGAAAATAATATTTTATCAGAAAACAATAATGAGGGTATAGGAAAATAACAATAACGAAAGCCCTCACCAAGAAGGCGTGACCACACCATCGCGGACATGGTGTGCGATGCCCGCGACGAAGGTGGCGTGCGCCTTGTGCACGTGTCGGTACTCCAGGACCAACCGCGGGAGAGGGTGCTCCGACATCAGGTTGCGGAGCTGATGCCCACATACACATGTGTAATTTGTAAATTAGTTATTATAAGGCTTGTAGGGAAGAGGACCGAACATGTAACATGAACTTGTAATAATACATTCCGCATGGTATCGAAATTATACCAAATAGGCCACAGTGGTCACAGCATTGTGTCCTTCAATTTATGACCTTTGCCTGATCTTTTTCTTCTAAAGCGTATTGAAATCTACGGCATCTCGGAAAAAAATGATTTAATTTTCCCATTACACCGGATTGACTTCGAGATAGGTCGCTGATTAATGGCATGGAGTTAAATGAGAACGTACTTTTTGTTACAAACTCTATAACCCAAGTTGACTTTTATTCTATTAATAATATAAAGTTAATTGTCTAAAATAAAACCATAGTCTCGGAAGTGGACTTGGCGCCCTTGCACAGCGTCTCCCTGATCTTGACGTTGCACTTGGCATCGAGCTGAAGCTCGTCATACAGTATGGCGCTGATCTGCGCCGGGGAGTTGATCTGGAAGCTCTTCCCCGCCGCCTTGTAGCACCTTTGTTCCACTGACTTCAGTTGTGCCGTGAGAACTTCTTCCATAGTCTTCAGTTTCTGTAGATCCACTGCGACGCCACGCCGTTCCATAGCTGGGTGGAAATTGAATGGATTCTTGATAAGACATAAAGAGATGGAGATTAAGAGAAAGTACAGTATTAGGTATTCTCTCCCAAAACTATCCTCTCCATTGACCCTTTCAGCTTTAGCTATAGAGATAATTTATCAGACTGTAATAATTGTGTAGAGATAGTATAAAGAAGCCATCACTAGCAACAAAGGTCACTCTTGATAAAACCCGCAACATATAAGAAATTTCAGATATACCCAGTGGCAATTAATGACAATAAAGGGAGAGGGAAGAAGGGTGGGCAGTGGGAGTTAAGGCTTTGGCGTAGAACTTATGTAATGTTACAAATTATGGGACAACTTACCAGCAACAATAGGCACTAATCGCATTTCAATATTGACAAAAACGTTCCACAATGACTTTCGTATGAGCAAGTCTGTCATGGTAGCAACGCATTGCTTCAACAAAGTGAGGTACCACGCCGTTTTCTGCAGCCGGCACTCGGTGGCCACGGTGAACTGGGGCCTCGAAGATACCACCTTCTGCACTTCCGAGAAGTTCTCCGGAGGATTGTCCGGTTCTAGAAGACAGCTCCCAATCTGTTGGGAAGTAATATAGACTACTTTTTATACCGGAGAAACTTAGTGATCCCGGGAGTGAGCACGGAATTCAAAATAGGGTTCGTGTGGTGCTGGGACTCACAGCTATTTTCTATAAAAATATTTTTATAATAAATTCTCATTGGGACGGTACCTATATTAATATTACCAAAATAAAACGAACTGCACAACCATATCTGTGTCATTTGTAGTTGGCTATTTATCATTTCAACATCGAGGCGTCAATTATTGTCGTCAAAGGTAAATTCATGTTATTTTTTCTTGTCGCTTGTATGATTGGGAAATTGGGTAAATATAAAAACAAAGGGAAATTTATTCCTGTTATTTGTTTAAAGTAGTTATTAAATACCTTTACATCAATAATACAGTCTGGACTTGCAATAACGTTCCATGCAGTTGCAACGTGATTTATTATGTCTTTCGCTTCATAACAAATCAGCTTTTGTTTTAATAAATTCACAAAAAAATCTCTGCAATCGAAATAATTGAGTAATCTTACAGATCATAAATTAATGTGTCGTGCCCAAATAATATTGTGCAATTTAAAATACCTGTACATAAGTACCTAAGTTATAAAAACAAATCTAATTTTTAGAAATGTATTAATTTAAAAAGAAAGTATTATATCTATTGATTATTGTCAAATATTTTAAGACCAAAGTAAATGTAAGAGACCAGTGAGACAACTTGCCTGGATCGTTCTGAAACTTCCTTGAAATAGTAAAATTCCTCGTCGACATTTATTATAAGCTCGTCTGGTTCGCAGACGGTGTCTGTGTAATGACAATTCAACTGGTTAAAACCGTTGCTGCAAATGACAATTTATATATTTGTTAATGAATTGTTTACACTTAGAAATATTTATTCTTATTCGTTTTATTAGTCATAGCAAATTGTCACCTGTAAAGTAAAACTGCGATTATGTCTTTATTTACATTGATACTTAGTTTTTTAGCATGAGTTTCAATACTGCAATCATCTACAATATGAATTTCATACGTAATATCTTTTACTGGAATCTGAGATTTAATCGGCGCTATAAATTTCACTTTACTTTTTTTATCTTTCAGATTATCTTTGACCTTTTCATTATCTTTCTCCGTGTTAGTTTCAATATTATCACTGATTACATTGGTAGGTTTACTAAACTTCATAATGCCATTCTTATTAGCTAGTTGCGCTTGCACTACATTTTTCTTTCTTTTATTCGTACCTACGTTTTTAGTTATTACTTTTTCAGAAATTATTCTGTTCACATTTAACGTATTTTCTTTTACGTTGGGTTCACTATCTGCAATAGTTCCTTCCCCTATAGAACGGTCAACAGAAACATCATTTAACCACTTCTTTACCGTCTTCGTATATTTCTGTTTGCGCAAAATATTTTTTGAAGTCTCTTTAACATTCTTTGATACTTTTTTGGTCCCTTTGATTTCCTTTTTATGTTCAGATATTTTTTTATTCTCAAAATTATTGTCTTTAGATGAGTCAGGACAAGAAATTATATTTTCTTCATGTATTACATGAGTTGTTTTTTCAATTTCGTGCATGTCGGAAAATAAAGAATCTGTAGTAATCATATCATCCCAAGGTATGGAAGTTTTATTTATTTCATCGTTTGGTTTACTTTTTTCTTCAGTAATGTTTAAAATTTGATTATTATCCTCAATGTCACTGGGCCTGCACCTTCCTGTTTCTTCAACGCCACTGTTGACTGGATGTATAAGATCACCCCGCGATTGTGGCTCTATTACCGAATAATTGTTCTTATTAATTATTTTCAAAAGTTCTGCTGATTTAATTGTTTTTTCTACAGAATTAGTATTGTTTTTGTATGTTATACTTGAGTTTATTTCATGTTGAACACTTGATTGGCTTACGGAAGGTTTATTTGTATTATCGGCTCCAAATCTGAAAATAAAAACGTTTCAAGTAAATTTGCCGAAAGACTCTTTCAACACTTATTAGAGAAGTACGCAAAAGATCGCAACGATTGCATATTCCAATTGATTCCCGTCCGTTGCGAGTTGCTCTTGCTCTGCCACACACACGTACTTAATATAAAATCTTCATTTCTTTCTAGTTTGGTATCTTTGTATCAGTGTTACATCACATACATACATACATAAACTCACGCCTGTATTCCCCGAAGGGGTAGGCAGAGGCGCATTTCTGCACCCACATTTCGCCAAGTATGTATCAGTCCCACGTAATAGGGGGCGAGCCTATTGCCGTTTTTCGGGCACATTTCCAGACTCCGTGCTGTTACCGAGAATTTCCTAATGGAAAAACCCAATAACACTTTGCCCGACCCGGGAATCGAACCCAGGACCTCTAGATCGCTCGGCACATACTCGTACCGCGAGACCACGAGGCAGTCAATCATTAGTCATCATTATATTATATTATTAGTCATCATTATATTATATAATCAATCATTTTTCCTCAACTGAGGTTTAGAAATGTTTGTTATTGATGGTAAATAGCGGATCGTCGCAGCATTGCCAGTGTGCAATGTAATTTTTCTTACTCTGACTAAGCTCATCTTTTTTCATGTCATGTTACGTAGGTAACAACGACTCTGACACAATATGTAAGCTAACATGCTGTTTTCAATTCAAGTAGACTTAAAAGGAATATACTCACTGTAAAATCCTTTTTTTCTGAACCAAATTTTGAGAAACTGGAATATTTCTATATTCTTGGCGTTCTGGAATAAATTCGTTACTGATTACGTCAGTGTAAGCTCAGGCAATTAATTTTACTACTAAATATTTTACCTGTGTGCCTTCGTTGAATAAGTTCCTGCAGGACTTTTTTACCAAGAGGGGATAAATGTTTTTCATAATAATTATAATTAAAATAGAAAAAGTTATTATTATTCATTTTGAAGTAATTCACAATGCTAGGTATTGCTTATTGTTAAGTTCAAATAAGGCGCCAAGTTATTTTTTTAAGTGTTCAAAAACTTTTTTTTCTTTGTTCCGCAAGGAACCGGCTAAGGTCGAAGACCATGCTGCCAAGTCTTCAGTAATTTAATTTCATTAGAATGATGTGAATGATGATGATGATGAATGATGAAAGAAAAAGGGCGGGAAATTCCCAAACTGAAAGGCGCGCCCCCCGCATACAACCCTTAATCCCTTTACTACAATAGTGACCAGAGAATCAAGCACCACTCGTCGATATTGCACACAGCGTATCCAATTCATCCCTCACCTCCCCTCTCCCGACCCACCGCATTACTGTATTTTATTATTACGCATTACTGAAAATAAATTACTGAAGACTTGGCAGCATGGTCTTCGACCTTAGCCGGTTCCTTGTGGAACAAAGAAAAAAAAATGAATTGTCAGTGTCAATTTGTGACAGACTGACAGATATCAAAAAAATTAACAAAGAAGGGGATAAAATAATAATAAATTCACAGTCAGAAATCAGAATGTGAATGCATAATTTGTTCCATGATTAAATAAACATATACACTATCATGGCAGTTAACCTGGAGAGCTGCGAAAGTCTCCCACTGGACGAGGAGCCAAAATTGAAATATGATCGAATGGAAAATGATGTGCAAAATATTCTTCTAACAGACGCAGTGAGCTGCATATGTGTTCATACAAAATTTATATGCATTGGTACACAGTGGGGAGTGATACACTTACTAGACCATGAAGGTAATATAGTGCCAATATCGCAGGATGGTAAAAATACTGAGTTACGAGCGCACGCAATAGCTGTAAACAAAATATCAGTCGATCAAAACGGGGACTACATCGCGAGCTGCTCAGACGACGGCAAGGTTGTCGTGCACGGTCTGTACAGCGATGACAATACCCACAACTTAAACCTGGGCAGAGAAGTGAAGTCTGTTTCTCTGGATCCTTACTACTTCAAATCTGGATCTGGGAGAAGATTCCTAACAGGTAACTTTAGAAATCATATCACACTTTTTATTTATTTTCTCGACATAGTTTTTGTACAGTATGTCACTTAGAATTATTTTATGATCATTAATGAATATTAAGACTTGACTATTAATCTTAGAATTAAGACCATATGTATTTGTTGAGAAATAAAGTATTTTTAATTTCGAGTTACATAAAATAATCATGCCTTTAATATCCTGTTGCATGCTAAATGTTATAAACAGATATTGCATTTTCATATTCATGATCTACAAAATGCCTTTATGAATTTATATGTACATAAGCCTATCAGTAGTAATTGTTTTATTGTTTCCCTGTATATTGTACATGAAGAAAACATTTTCATTCATTAACACTTTATTTATTTCAAACAATTTGCAATATTTAATTATTTCAATGACTTAAATTATTTCAAACCAGTAAACATTATTGTAATGTGATTTTTTTCGGTGTTATGATAAATTATACCTAAAATTTCTTTGGTGTATAGTTTTTTTTTTTTAATGAGAGGAAAGCCCTTTAAGCTCCCCTGTTCGGTACCTCTGCCGAAAGGGGTATGTCGGGGTCTCTGGCCTTCCAACTCGGCGCGCCGAACAATAATTGTCCGCTTAGCTGAGTTGGGTCCCTAACCAAAATCCTACACCAGCATACCGACTAAAACCTCTTGGTGACCATCTCGCGCATGTATGACGGTTTTGCGGCATCTCAGGGCGAGAAGCACTCTAAATGGTCTGCCTTCGCCCAGCGCACCGTCCGATTATGGACTCCTCCAAATTGGGAGGGCTTGAGATGCCCTCCATTTACGCTTTTTAGGACGTTCACCTCTTGTGAACGTCCGCGACAGTCAAGCGGTCACACCCTCTGCCGCAAATCTCGGGGTTGCTGTCACCATCGTGTACCGCCCCCGCAGTACGCCCAGCCTCCCCAGTGGCCCCTGTTAGTCGCCTCTTACGACAGGTAGGGGATGCCGTGGCGGAATTCTTACGCCCCCAATCCACAGGGTGGTTGGTGTATAGTCTGCTAACCCGCACAGATGATGTGATAAATTACTTATAACTGACTATGGCAAATATGAGTGTATGTGTTTTATTAACATAGCCTTTATATACAACTGTTTATTGGGATTTTACTTGTGATGATGTGAAAACGAATTAGCAAAGTATATACTGCACTTGTTTTTTCCTGTAACATACAATTATTGTATAAAATTTTGTGATAAATATTTGTTTTGTGACTTATTAAAGGTCTGCCTGGATGTTATTTTGCATGTTGTGCTCATCCCACAGGAAACACTACATTTATGTTATTTCCAAACATACAAAAATCCAGAACTTTCTATTATTTTTAAAAACTAACAACAATATTACTAAAAAAAATCTGTATGTGTCCATTTATATCAATTTATAACTCAGATATTTTTGCAGCAGCACATATAAACAGTGAGAGATAAAAAAAATATTAATTGAGTCCATAATCAATATAATGAAGTTTGAATTACACTTAGGCCGAATCAACCTGAAACCTTCGAATCACAAAGTGTACATTTGCGCCGGGAGACCAGGATGGAGTAGTCAACATATTATATTTGCTTTTAAATAGGATTTTTTTTATATATTAATGACAATATTAATTCAGTAGTTTGGAACTGCATCATGGGGATAGTCAAAATCTTTGCCTTTAAAATTGTCAATTTTTTGTTTTACAGGTGACAATAAGCTGACTCTTTATGAGAAAACATTC
This sequence comes from Hemaris fuciformis, assembly GCA_907164795.1. Classification (NCBI taxonomy): domain Eukaryota; kingdom Metazoa; phylum Arthropoda; class Insecta; order Lepidoptera; family Sphingidae; genus Hemaris; species Hemaris fuciformis. The sequence continues at coordinate 16,518,301 of OU015440.1, forward strand.
CTGAATCGTCTTCGCAGCACTGTCATCTGTGAATGTAAGGGTTACGTGCAGGCAATATCCTGGCACGACAGATTCGTTGCATGGGCCAGTGAAGTTGGTGTCCGTGTATACGATCTCGTGGCGAAATGCTCTCTAGGCCTTATCCAATGGGAAAAGAGTGCTAACAGGTCTTTAGAAGATTACCGCTGCAACTTAGTCTGGTCTGCGCCCAAAACCATCATGATCGGCTGGATCGACACAATACGAATATGCGTTATACGAAAACGAAGTTTAGTGGAATTACAGACACGAGATGTCACTGAATATCTGGTGGATCCTGTATATACATTCCAAACCGAATATTTTATTGGCGGGCTTGGTCCACTCGATGATCAATTGGTACTCCTAGGCGTACCAAAAGATTGTGATCCAGAGACTGGCAAATCTCAGAGGCCTGTTCTTGTAGTCGCTGAATATAAAGACTGCGAATACTGTGAATTGTCATCGGACACATTAAATATACGAGGATATGAAGAATATACGTGCAATGATTATTACTTAGAAATTCTTATTCAGGAGAACAGGTTCTTCATTGTATCTCCCAAAGACATTATTATAGCTAGCCCGTACGATATTGATGATAAGGTCAACTGGTTGACTGAACATCGAAGATTTGAAAAAGCAATAGCTGTTTTGGAAGAAGTAGGCGGTAAAACGTCGAAACACTCTGTCGTCACAGTGGGCGTACAGTATTTAGATCACCTGATGTCCGAACACCGCTACGAAGAAGCCGCCATACTTTGTGCCAGAATATGTAAGAATGATAAGGTTTTGTGGGAGAACCAAATATTAAAATTTGCCGAAGTTAATCAATTGAGAACAATCAGCAGTCACGTACCTAAAAGTCCGGAGCAAGCATTGAGCTCGCATATTTATGAATTAATATTTTATGAGTACCTTAAAGTAGATCCCCAAGGTTTTTTGAAGATTGTACAGGATTGGAATCCAGCACTTTATAGAACTGGGATCATTATTAAAGAGGTTTTGGAGCATTTGCTTACAACGGAAGTAGATAAGAATGTATATTTAGAGGCGCTAGCGTTACTTTACTGTTATCAAAAGAAATACGACAAAGCACTGACTGCGTATCTCAAGCTTCAACATAGAGACGTGTTTAAACTGATCACCAAACATAAGATGTATAACGTGATACACGACAAAATCCTCGATCTGATGACACTGGACTGTGATCAAGCCATTAGTGTATTGCTCGACAAAACGAAAGTACCCGTGGAAGTAGTTGAGAAGCAACTCGCCAACCACGAACTTTATCTCTATAAGTACCTAGATGCATACAGCAAAATTGAACCAAATGGCAGGTATCATGGGAAATTAGTCACATTATACGCCAAATACGATAAAGATAAGTTGTTGCCATTTCTTAAATGTAGCGATAACTATCCAATACAGGAAGCCTTGGACGTTTGTCAAAGCAACAACTTCTATCCGGAAATGGTGTTCTTACTCGCCCGGATTGGGAATACGAGGGAAGCCCTACAAATAATCATAGAACAGCTGAACGACATAAACCAAGCTATCAACTTCTGCCAGGAGCAAAACGATAAAGAGTTGTGGACGGACCTTATAAAACAAACAGTCGACAAGCCAGACTATGTTACACTGCTTCTCAAAAGAATTGGAAATTACGTTGATCCTAGAATGTTGATACAAAACATAAAACCCGGCTGTGAGATCAAAGATCTAAAGGACTCTTTAGCGAAGATGATGTGCGACTACCACCTCCAACTGTCAGTACAAGAAGCCTGTAAAGTGATAACCCTCAGAAACTATTTCGATCTTCATGAAAAGCTTATAGTCGGTCAGCAGAGAGGGATATCTGTGACAGACGACTTCTTGTGCTGCGTATGTCAAGGTCGTATTATTATTAAAGACTCATCGAATGCATCTGATCTAATGGTGTACAATTGCCGACATTCATTCCACATAGAATGTCTGCCCAATGGTGTTCAGTGTCAGAATTGTACTGTGTGCAGTGCCGTCAAAATGTGACCGGTTCACGCCCCGCTCAATGTAATGTGTATGTAGATAGGAGCCGTAACCAGGTCCACAGTATTTTCTAAAATAACGTCGATACTCGTAGACGGAGTTGCAGCTTTATACAACAAGAACTACTAACTCTAGTCATTGGTTTGTACTAATATTCTATTATTTTTTTCGAAAAGCAGTAATTGTAGTCAAAGTCAAAGTTTTCAAAGTTAATCTGTGCCTTGTCACATGGTGAAATTGCCTGTTATTGCCACCGCGCATTTATTGGCGCATTCATTCTAGATAACGCCACTTGTAATGAGGAAGAATATAATTAGATTCGTACGATATACGTTTATCCCTCGTTGGTAACAATAATATCAGCAGTCAATATTAAGTATTTTATGTTGTATTTTAATAAATCTGCACTTCGTTTACAAGGCCACCATTTTTAAAGGAAGGGTGCCAATTCTTGGCATATCATTATTTTTCTTCATTCATCATTATAACATCTTTAATAATAAATTTAATAACTGACATCTTATACTTTTATATATACAGTTGTACCAAACATTTTTCTACAAATTAAAAATTATATTAAGAAACTAACAAAAAAATATTATGAAGAAGTTGATACACATTTATCCACAGGGCAAAAATATATGTATATTATGAACTTCATCAAGATAAAACAACCATGATCCCCTAAAGTCATGTCATTTCTAATTTCCAATTCAAAACATAATATATCAGTGTAAAATTTTTGCCAGGGTAGTTACACGATGGACATATAAAAAAAATGATTACGCGAATCTAATATCTAATCAGAATTTTAAATGAATTGCTTCTAGAATTGGCCTCCATGTATTGAAATAAATTTAATGATTAAAATGTGTAATTAATTATATATGTCTGGTGCTTTTTATAATGATGTGGGATGTGGCTTGTGTTATTGTTTCTCATAATATGTTATTATATCATGTAATAAATTAATTCTAAGTATGTTGTATTTGCTAATCTTTCCTTTTTCTATGTATACCTACAAAAGAAGTAAAAAGATTAAGACGATAATTTAAAAGGCCATTGCTAAAATGATTTTAACTAAAATTTGTTTCGTCTCGCTTTCTCTTATGTTCAAGTACCTCAAGACGCCAAGAAAAAAATACCTCAGTTCAAAGACTTGGAAGCCTAACTTGCTAGTGTCTAGTAACAATCGTATCTGGCCGTAAACCATACACCATTAAATGTGCCGGGATAAGCCTATGTATATTTCATAACGAATAGATAACGGTAAAAAAAAACCGGTAAAGTCGGACTCGCGCACAAAGGATGTCGTACTATTATTTATAAAAACAGCAAAAAAGCAATCATGCCTGTTGTATGAGTGCCCCTCTGAAATATTTATTTATACCGTTTTTAGTATTTTTTGTTATGGCGGCAACAGAAATACATCACCTGTCAAAATTTCAAATGTATCTATCACGGTTCATGAGATATTGCCTGATGACACGCGAACAGACGCACAGCGAAGTCTTAGTACCTAATAGGGTCTCGTTTTACCCTTTGGGTACGGAACCCTAAAAAATAGATAATAGTAAAGGACACTTGTTTTTCATCAGACCTGATTTCTGACCTAGCACCTGTGCTAGGTCGGTTACTCGCCATGACAGCATATAAAATCAACAACGCAATCAGTAGAAATATAGTTTTTAAATATTTTATACTAGCTTTTGCCCGCGACTCCGTCCGCGTAGACTACATGGTTGGGTTCAGAAAGAAAATAAGTTGTAGTCTATTTTACTCCACAGAGTCCCATTTATGTCAAATCGTTACATATACATAGTTACAGGCGTCTACACGTCGTTTCATCATTCTAGCTTAAAAAATGACGAATTTCCATACAAACTTTCACCCCTATTTTTATTTTACCCCCTTAAAGGTACATTTTTTTACAAACTTTTAATGTCATATTTATTTATATCTAATCAACAGCCTAAAAAATAAGTTTCAAGCTTCTAGCTTTAAAAATGACAATACTTCCATACAACCTTTCAAGGGGGGATCCTTTTAACCCCTTAAAACCCCTTTTCCGGGATAAAAAGTAGCCTATGTCCTTTCTCAGGGTCTAAACTATCTGTGTACCAAATTTTCAGTTCAGTAGTTTTTGCAGGAAAGCGAGACAGACAGACAGACAGAGTTACTTTCGCATTTATAATATTAGTAAGGATTCTTGTTTGTAAAATAGTAGTAAGGCCATCGAATATAAACTTAGTGAAATGGAACGTGTATCTGTATATATACGCTCCGTTACACTTCAATGTAATACCTACATAATTATTTTCATTTATAATGTTTTTTATTACATAAACTTAATAAATATTACTTGAATATTGAAACTGACCTGTATTTTTCTTCTTTACATCTCAAAAAATTAAATAAAAACCAAAAAATATATATTATCCTTCCTTAAAAATAACAGGTGGGCATGCGTAAAAAGGAACAAGAATTATTGTTTATTCCCATGTGGTGAAAAATGGACGCGCACATGATTCTGTGAGGTTTTGAAAATGTTTTCCTTGCGTGTTCGCGTGCGTTGAGCATTGAAAATTGACCAGTACGTTATAAAGTGTAGTGTGAAAATGACAGATATGCCTCCTTATCTCGCCATCAAAGATGAGGAGAAAACTAGTGAACAGACTGATAGTGATACTTGTATCGACGTAGATGATTGGGATTTACCTTTGTGTTTCAATAAACCGCGCCACACAGAGTCTATAAAAGGCGCAGATCGAGTGGAGCATTCGTGGCGCGTAAAAGAAAAGGTGGGCCATAGCTTTACCTTGCGAAAACTTTGATCGATGCAAGGCCAAAACAAACGCACATGGTAGTAGGCGGGTGCGTCGCAACCAGGCTCACGGTCGTTGCCCCTTGCGCAAAAAGAATAACATTACATTTGTTTTGAGAAAATCCATACTAGTTTTCTAATTTTTTAACAGCATTAAAAAGTTGTGAAATACTAAAAAATCGATAGAATCGTAAGCAGTGATAATGTATTAAAGTTATACGAAGTTGTGTAGTAAGTGCGTAATGTTTGTTTGCAGTACAAAACACACTGTGTAGCACTGGTGCTATGCCTCAATTTGGGTGTGGATCCACCTGATGTTGTCAAAACACAGCCCTGTGCACGACTTGAGTGCTGGATAGGTATGTGACATGTTAACAATTATCATTACACATCATAATTTATATTGATTCAGTGTAAAAATAATTTTTATGACATTGTTTGTATGTATTTCCCAGATGATATGAGGAATAGTATAAAAATAAATAATATTCAGATCATTTCAAAAATAATGAAATGCATGTATTTTCAATCTTTTGTTTTCTTGCTGATATTATGTATGTTCCATAGGTAAAGTGCAGATTATTATATAGACATATAGACAAAAAGGCTACTTCAGCTACCTATTGAGATATTAAGGATTAAAGTAAATTGTATGTGTTTAAAAAATATTTTTACTCAGAGAAATATTTATGGCAATGGTTTAAATTATTAAAAATAATATGTTTGATTTTTACATATACTAAGATGGAAACAATTTAGTATATAAAACAATAAATCTTAATAACACACATGCTATTATTTGCAATACATACATATATACTAACTATTGTAAAACCTACAATTTTTGTTTACCTTTACCATATTTAAAAAAAAAAAATTTAATTAAAACTATTGTAACACCTAACATCAATATGCCTCCTGGCTTGTGGTTTCACAGCACAATTATGTGCAATGTCATTTAAAGGTCCTGGGTTTGATTCCCAGGTCAGGCAAAGTATTATTAGGTTTTTCCATTTAGAAGTTCTCAGTAGCAGCACAGAGTCAGTTATTGTGCCTGAAAAACAACAATAGGATTGCTTCCTTCATGTAGGAAAAAATATAATTGCAGAAATGATCCTCTGGCTTTTGGGGAATACAGGAGTGAGTTTATGTATGTGTGTATGTATAAAAACGATTTTTGGCTTTGGTACAAATGAAGTATAAACTGATAAGAAATAATTATAAATACCTTTTTATAATGAGTCCATATACATCCCACTGCTGAGCAAGGGTCTCCTCCTCAACTGAGAAGGTTTAGACCTTAATCTATCATGCTGGCCTAGTATGGGTTGGCAGATAACACACCTAAGAAATTCCTGCTGAATTCTTAAAAAAATATAAGAAATGCCGGTTTCGTCCCAATGTTTTCCATAACAGTTAAAGTATGTGATAATTCTTTATGAATACACACATAATTAAGAAAGGTCAGAGGTGCGTGCCTGGGGTTTGAACCAGTCACCACCAAGATTCTCAACCACATGCTCAACCTTTAGTCCGTCTCTACCACACTTTTTACCTCTTGCCAGTCAATAAAGTATAAAGTGTGCCATAGGGCGTTTGCCCTGTATTTACCGTACCGCCCAAAATGCGCAAGACGGCCATCGAGAGGTTTTAGTCGGTATGCCGGCGTAGGATTTTGGTTAGGGACCCAACTAAACCAAACGAACAATAGTTCCACGCGTTGAGTTGGAAGGCCGATGACACCAACATACCCTTTTCAGCCTCCCCCGAGGTCCGAACAGTGAGCTTAAGGCGCTTTCCTCTCGTAAAAAAAAAAGGCTGATGAGGTGGGTTTTCATTTATCAGGAAAACCCATGCTCAGTAGTGGGCTGACATAGATAGATGTCATAAGTCCATTGGACTTGCGCTTAAACGTGTTATTGTTACATCTAAATGATCCATTTCCAATAAAAGATGTGACTAATAGACATTAATCAAGTTGTTATAGAAATGGGAAAGTGGTTTGTAGGAAATACGCATGGCTCGTTAATCACGGCACCGTCTGGCGGCGTGGGATACTTAATTTGTCCAGTGATTCACGGCAAATGGATGTGAGTCAGCTAGCCCCTTCACCGCGCTCTGTTGTGTCTAGCGTGAACTTATGGTAGTCGATGATAAGTGACATAGCAGGAATAACATCAGCTGTTCGTACAAACAACATGTACATATTTGTTTTTACTGATATGCTCTATTATATACATATACATACATAACCTCACGCCTGTATTCCCCGAAGGGGTAGGCTGTGGTGCATTTCTGCACCCACATTTCGCCGGGTATGTATCAGTCCCACGTAATAGCGGGCCACCCACATTTTGCCAATTATGTTTTTTCCTGCATGAAGGAAGCAATCCTATTGCCGTTTTTTGTGCACATTTCTTAGACTCCGTGCTGCTACTGAGAATTTCCTAATGGAAAATCACAATTACACTTTGCCCGACTTGGGAATCGAACAGAAGAAAGAAAATAGTTTACTATAAACACAATATTAAATTCTAAATTCTTGTATTATAGCGCTATAGACAATTATGTGCTATGATTTTGTGTTGGAATTTATTTATTTATTCAACACACACAGTCATTACAGAATTAATTTCATTGGTCACTGACTGGCAGACCCACAGTCGCTGTCGCCCACCAAGGCTGTGGAGAGCATCGGGCACGCCCTGCAGTCACAGTACGAGCGGTGGCAGCCGCGCGCACGATACAAGCAATCGCTCGACCCCACCAGTGATGAGGTATGTACATACTACTGGACGAGCGCCTCGATTCCTAATCGATCTGATGGTAGAGATGCTAACTAAGCTAGTCCGAAGACTGGTATTATAGACTATACTAACATCGCCAGTGACAAAGCTGAAATCAATGAATGCAAATGAACAGTGGAATCAATCAGAAAAAAATCAGCAAGGAGTTGGAATAAATATTTGGCACATTATATCATATCGTTGGTGTTTTCCATGTCTTGCATTAACATCTAATCGTGTACGTTCCTCGGCCACCTCTCCACCTCTGATACCGAACAGGTTTACTCAATTCTATCGACTGACAAAAGATAACCGCTACCAATATTTACCAGTTGACACTTCAACGACGACAATCTCCTTCCATAAGGTTTTGTGCGACAACAGTCGTAACAGTGTAAAAATATGAACCAGTGAATCCTAAGGCGTAGAAATCCGTGTTTATTTCTCATGTCGAAAAGTTTACGCTTTTTTCGCCAAGGTGTGTTGGTGTCAAGTGAAAATAGAACGGAGTCCCCAATTGTTGTTCTGTTTGGTTTGCACCGTATTTATCATCAGACGCAGCATTGTCAATTTGCTGTGCCAGCATGAAACAAGGCTCGCACTGGCGATGATTATTTAGTAGTCATGATTACTTCAGAAATTTAATGGTGTCTCTTGCATTGACGCTCTAATTGGACAATAGTCAATATATAGCGCGTAGATATACGAGTATTATAGTCTCTTTGCCGTCATGATGAATAACATCTTTGAAATATTCCTGACTTGCTTACTATAGGTATTTGTTACAAGTTACCCATAAAACTTGTCTTTTAGATGACAGCCCCGTGCGCAGTTGGCTAGATACCAGCTTGCGAAACAAGAGGCTGCGGGTTCGATCCCCGCACCGAGACAAATGTTTGTGTGATCCACAAATATTTGTTTCGAGTCTGCGTGTTTGTGAGACCGAAAAGTCTCGTAGTTTCTGATACCCACGACACAGGACTTGTATCCTAGTGTGGGGTCAGAACTATGTATGTGACTGTTGGGTGTATTTTTTTTTCAAGGTTCATTTTATTGCGTTCGAAAGCCACGGATAGAGATCCTATAACTTCTCCGCTTGGTGTCACTTCTATACGGCCCTCTGTCATCCTGCTATTCCTAGTTGGTGGAATACTATACAGGGTGTATTCAGACCGTGATCGGAAACGAAGGCAGGTAATAGCTAAGGTGATTACAAACCCCCTGGCGTTAAAGAAAATTCTGACAAAAAATATTTTTTTTTGCGTTTTCCATACAAACCGCGTACATTTAATACCGATGGTTGTATGGAAAAAGTCAAAATTTTTATATTTTGTCAAAATTTTCTTTAACGCCAGGGGGTTTGTAATCACCTTAGCTATTACCTGCCTTAGTTTCCGATCACGGTCTGAATACACCCTGTATATAAACCCCATGATAATGCAGTGCTATGAAAATTAACTGTAACAGTAGGTACATTTACTGTTTTTGGGTTTTCGATAAAAATATAAGTACAAAACGAGACATCGGTGATGAGCGTTTATATTTTTAACACAATTATTGGATGCGACCGATTCCGTGACCTCCACCCCGCGAAGCTCGCGCAATTGATATCGTCTCATATTACACAACATTCTTATGATTTGTGGGTTTATAAAAATGCTCACAAACAGTGGTAATGCACAAATTATTCTGAAGTGTTTTGAGTTTCAAATAGGAATCAAGGTGTATTTTTCGTTTTCTGTATTGACGGCGAAAAGCTAGCAAATGCTACAAGGTTCAGGTGCAGAACAAATAGATACACTACATATTTACAAGCCAGAAATATTAACGCCTATCAGTTGATGTTTACATTTCTGTTAAAATTTTAATAATTTTATTTTAGAATTTTGACGCTGATGTTACAAAAACATAATATGTTAATTTCTAATGAAATCTAAATATGATTTTCCTCATTAGATGCTTATAATACTAAAGGTTGATTTATATTTAGATTTGTCCTTATTAGTCGGATTTTATCGTATTATCGGCCGATATACAACATAATCAAATGACCCTATGAATTCACAAACATGAAACAATTTAGACAATGTAATAGAGTGCGATATGTTCCACGGTGTCAACAGAATCATTGTTGCAGCGACTATTGCGTCATTTATTGCAACTGATTCTGATTGAGAAGGTCACGTTACGACGCAGCAGCGCAGTGTCGATGTTTAGGAGTGGCGACGCATCTTGTTCAGCTGGCGGCACCGCGAGCGTCGCGCCTCGCTTACTGCGCATGAGTCAGCGCACTGACACAATGCTCGCGTCACCTGTTTTAATTCGGGCCAATGTCACCTCAGTTTTGCGTACTATGTAAACTGCGCAGGAAATCATTGATGTATTTACATTTGACATGCACTTCTCAAGAATATATTGAACATTAAGATATGCTATGAAAGCTAAAACATCAGATCATTGTCAATCAATGTCAGGGTTTCCATGCGTTAACACACAGACAACCTAACCTATAGACTCCGCTTCTATTAATTTTATTATGAAAACAAAATCGCTAAATCGTGGTGGGGTACGGGGGCAGTCGGCTAGTTTTCATTGGACGCTTCAAGACACAGATAACATTCTAGTGCGCACTAGAGATGTGATAAACTAATAATTATCGATAATCTACGAAGTTTATAGTATAAAGGAAAAATAAAAAACATATTAATTTTCATATAAATTTTTAATACTTATAAGTTAAACAATCATCAAAGTCAAAGTCAAAGTCAAATTATCTTTATTCAAATAGACTTTTACAAGTTCTTTAGAATCGTCAATTTTACACTTTTTTTAAACTATTGCCGCTTCGCAACGTGTTATCGCTGTGGAGAAGAAACGGCAAGAAACTCTCTCAGCAACACGACATGTCATTTTTTCTTTAAAAAATAGCAATATATGTTTTTTTCATTACATTATTTCAATTTTACATTATAAATGTCATAATGATACAAACTGTAGCAACAAAACAAAACTCCGATCAATTTACTTTCTCCCAAGGCTTATTATCTTCAATAAACTCTGAAATTTTATAGTATGCTTTTTTATAAAGCTTATCTTTAATTGATTTCTTAAATTTTGTCAAGGGAAGCTCCCTAAGAGCCTTCGGAAGTTTGTTATAGAAGCGTATACATTTCCCCATAAAAGAGTTATTAACTTTCCGGAGACGAGAAAATAAATATTCGTTACGAAAGTAAATATTCATCAATTAAAAGTAAATATTATTTATCAACTATTGACCTCTAAAATGTATTAATTTTGTATAAACTCTCCTTATTGATTTTGATTCAGTTTTTTTTTTGTTAAATAAGCCAAACGTGTGTCGATATATTTATTAATTACGCATTTTATTAAATCAATCAAATGATTGACGTTTCCAAAGTCAAACTGATGGTGCAGTAAGTCGGGGAATAATTCTAGGTTTGCTAAAGAATTCAATGTTTACAAGAAAGATACATTGGATAGCTCTTTGGTTTATTAAATTTCAAATTATTATTATTTATTCAGTTTCAAATAGAAAACGTCAAGATCTACCAACAATTCGGAAAGATCGGAAATCCCCAGTAAAATGTCGCGAACAAATAACGTGATTTTTTCCAGGAAACCAATTATCATCTCGTTTGATAGCGTCAATCCATTTTTTTTTTCACTTCAGGGCACTTGGGAAACCTTTTGAACAACAGACAAACAACGATATACAGTCTATAAAAATATCGATCTCAATATTATTTGACGATAAAACAATAATTATATTGTGTCTCATTACTAGTCTGCGTGTCAAAGAGAGAGCGAGATAATGTTATATGAATTCAAATAAGAAAGAAAGAGATGCAAATACGACTTAAACGCGATAATTTTTAATATTTTATTTTTAGTATATAATTATTTTAGTGATTAATGAAAGAATAATAACTTACCTGTGAAATGTAATACCATCTTTTGCAAGAATAGATGTTGTGCTGCTCTTTCCACAAAATTTCACTGAACAATACGGCATTATGACAGTTAATATTTTTAAAACAGGGACAATATGTCACTGCGACACTCGGCGGCGGAATGAGTCACGTTAAGGGGCGGGGCCGGCGGTTATGTCGTGTCAGTGCATAACGTCGGCGAAAGCATGTCCCCAGTAATGCGTCGTCTATAGGTTAGGTTGTCTGTGCGTTAACACAACCACCAATTTCACCAATCTCTTGTTTGTGTGAAGTAGGCAAGAAAGCACATCACTAAATGTAAACTCGCTGTTTGGTTCTTATATACTAACCAAAAAATACGCAAGGCTGTTCTCTTGCTATACCACTTGCAAGGAATCTCAAGAAATGTCTCAACTGATGACATGATTGACGAAATATAAACATATTAGTAATAAAAAGTATAGATAATTGTTTAAATAAATTGGTGGTTATTTTTTTGTACTTCGTGAATTTCAAGTAGGTGTTGTATTCTTAGGTGAAGAAGCTATGCTGCTCATTGCGGCGCAACGCAAAGGACGAGCGTGTGCTGTTCCACTACAATGGACACGGAGTGCCCAAACCCACTTCTCAGGGAGAAATATGGGTGTTCAACAGGGTAACTTCTAAATTGTTATCGCAAATAGGGCCAAGATAAAAAAAGCAGTTTCTAGTCTAGTGTGGCGTCATCTATCGCCCCAGAAAAAACTTTATTTCATGTATAAATATGAGACTTTGGATTACTTTAATATTTGTAATTGTATAAAAGTAAACAAAATTTTAAGACTGAGAGGGTTAAGGCCTATACCATTTCAGATGTAGAGGAGGTCCTTGCCTAGCAGTGGGACATATTTATGGGCTGATGATGATGGGATTTTAAGACGAAACGGCCCGTTAAATCGAGGCGCAGTGTTTAAAGAATTATTGTGTTATGTTACCCAGGCGTACACCCAGTACATCCCGTTGTCGATGTACGACCTGCAGACGTGGATGGGCGCGCCCTCGCTGTACGTGTACGACTGCTCAAACGCCGGCATCATCGTCGACAACTTCAAGGTGTTCGCCAACCAGCACGAGAGGGAGTATGAGGTACATATGTTATATGTATGCCTGAACACTGCTTGTGTTTTCAATTGTAGAGAAAAATTATTGCATGTTAACCATTTCTACTTTCAAACATCGGCTATTGACTTTGAGCCGGTAATTGTTTTTTTTTTTTGAGAATTTCCTTATGGAGAAACCCAATAACACTTTTCCCGACCCGGGAATCGAACCCAGGAGCTTTAGATCGCACGGCACATACTTGAGCCGTGAGACCACGAGGCAATAGGTACCATAATCTTAGCATATTTAATTTTTCAATTTCGGTAATTTTCCTCTCAGATATAGAGGAGGCATGTGCCCAGTAATAGAACTTTATATGGACTGACGGTGATATATGTTTTTTTTTTTTTGCGTAGTTTGAAAATGATACCGCTCGTATTTGTTTGAAGTCAGGCGACTAGATCAAAATCAGGGTAGTCCGCTGAACATCATTTAATTCGTATCAAAGTACCTGTCGCCAGGTTTGATAAAGGTTAATATTGAAATAAACTCCTAAAATAGTTCGTTATTAGAATTTGGGTAAAGGAAAGATAACCAAAGCGTAGGTAACGTAGTATGGTTGTCTCCAGGCGCAGGCGAAAGGCGAGGAGGGCACGCCGCCGCCCGCCAGCGTGTCGTACAAGAACTGCATCCAGCTGGCGGCGTGCGCGGCCGGACAGAGCCTGCCCATGAACCCCGAGCTGCCCGCAGACCTCTTCACCGCCTGCCTCACCACGCCCGTCAAGATGGCCATGAAGTGGTTCGTGCTGCGCAGCCGCACCAGGGTCGCGCCGCACGACGTGCACGACCTCATCGACAAGTCAGTCTATCTCATTCTCGTCACCTCACCACCCCAGGAGACAGTGTCCACACTCACCAATTGCTATCACTACTTCCATTGGAATGCAAAAGTAATAATCACATTCATTGTTACTTTTCATTATTGCATTTTAACAATAAACCACTGTTCCCTAGTGTAAGTTTCTTCTAGGTATGATGATGCAACAGCTTCTAATGCCTGTTCCCATGTACAGAATTCCGGGTCAAGTGACCGACCGGCGGACGATGCTGGGCGAGTTGAACTGGATCTTCACAGCGATAACGGACACGATCGCTTGGAGCTCGCTGCCGTCCGACTTGTTCCAGCAGCTGTTCCGCGCGGACCTGCTCACCGCCAGCCTGTGCAGGAACTTCTTGCTCGCCGACAGGATCATGCGGTGAGTGTCGGGCGCGCGGGGCGCGGGGCGCGGGTGGGGGCGCAGCCGGGACCGAGTGAGAGCGTGGCGTGTGTCAGGTCGTACAACTGCACGCCGGTGTCGTCGCCCGCGCTGCCGTCGCTGGCGCGCCACCCGCTGTGGGCGGCGTGGGAGCAGACGCTGGACCTGGCGCTGGCGCAGCTGCCGGCGCTGGTGCGCGCTCCGCACCTCGTCGAGTACAACCACTCGCCCTTCTTCCGCGACCAGCTCACCGCCTTCCAAGTGTGGCTCGACCTCGGTAAATGTACGATGTTGTCGCATTTCTCGTTTACATTACTGTCGACCGCATGTCCCGCCGCGAGTACGTTGGCCCGGTTGCGCAGGGAGCGCGGCGCGGCCGCCGCCGGAGCAGCTGCCGATGGTGCTGCAGGTGCTGCTGAGCACGCTGCACCGGGTGCGCGCGCTGCAGCTGCTGTGCCGCTTCCTGGCGCTGGGCGCCTGGGCCGTGCGCGCCGTGCTGGCCGTCGGCATCTTCCCCTACATGCTCAAGCTGCTGCAGGCCTCCGCGCCCAACCTGCGCGCCTCCATGGTCTACATATGGGCCAGAATCATCGCCGTAGATCCAGTCAGTACACTATTTTATACTAACTATTCTTATTGCTAATTTTAGCATTCTTTTATTATGTTGTGGGTAGTTTTATATTATTTTTATAAATAAAAATATGAAAATGTATACACAGCTAGAGTGCATGTCAAAAAATTTAAATAAATATATAAGACCAATGAGTTTATTTTTTGTAGCATAACACAATTTTGATTCGTCTAAACAGAGAATCGACAATTAAATGTCCATGCTTTTGTTATTCCTTTTTATCAACACTGTAATCGTCTTTGCACTTTTTTAAATTAAATTCACAAACGCAAGTCACGACCGAGTTATTAAGAAGTGATCAAAAAAAAGTTTTAATTTTATTATCTGTAACTATTTGAATTGCACAGAGAAGAAAATAGGTCTCAAATGTCTGTATCAACGTCAACACAGCTTACATCACCCCCCTTCGGAATGCAAATTTTTTCAACTTAAGTTGAGTAAAATTTAGCTGTGAAATCTAAAAATCAACAAGCATAGGAATGAGCTTTGTTACATGATATAGTCCAATAGATCTTGTACCACGACCGGTATTTATTTTAAAAACTGAATCCGATATTTTTTCTTCAATTTCAAACGGGCCAATTCTAATCTCATCCATCTTTTTTCTGTTTAATTTGTTTCCATAGTCAACATATACCTTATCTCCTTTTTTAAATTCATGTTGTAATCTATTCCTGGTAAATAAAGTTTTATTATATTCGTGCGATTTTATTGACCTCTGGAGTGCTATTTTTCTGTCTTCTTCCAAATTTTTTGTTAATAACTGTTTTTCTTTTAATTCATGTGGTAACAAGTTTGTAGATTCACCTGATAGTAAGTATTTAGGAGAAAATCCTGTTACGGAATGGTTTGTTTCATTGTATCTATTTCTACATTCTTCTGCTATTTTTGACCAATTTGTTTTTCCTTTTGATTCATTCATTTTGCATCTTATTTTGTTCACAATTGTCTGGTTTAGCCTTTCGTTTAAACCGTTTGAGAACGGTGCGTCTACCGCTGTAAGTATTAATTGAATATTTCGGTTCTCAAGGTAATTTTTGAATTCAATCGAATTAATAGCTGGATATTGATCAGAGGGTAAGATGTCTATTGTTTCTTCTTTTGGAATTTTTTCTATACGTTTGATGAAGTCTCGAGCATGTTGATTCTTAGAACATAGGATATATGCGTACCTAGTAAAATGATCTACTAGTAGATGTAAATATCTTTTTGTTGATCTTTGACCCCCAAATCCTCCTATTGTGTCCAGTGACATTATTTGAAAGGGCTTCTTGGCTGGGCCTAATTGCGAAATAAAGCCATATTTTCTATGTAACCTTGTCTTATTCTTTATGCATATCTCGCAGTTTTTGCATATATGTTTAATATTTTCTGATAGATTCGGTGCAGTATAAAAGGGTTTTATTTTAGATTCTGTTTGATTTATTCCAGTATGACAATATTGTTCATGTGTCTTTTTTATTATAGTTTTACTGTAATCTTCACTTAGAATAATTGTTTTCCTCTTTTTCCCCCTTTTTTTATAATAAACTCCATCTTCTAGAATAATGTTCTTTTCAAGTGGTTTTATTTGTAAATTTTGTGCTTGATCATATTTTATGTCATGAATATCAATAATATTTACCGTTCTTAAGTTATCTTCATTATTTTCATCAATTTCCAGTACTGGGTTTCTGCTGAGACAATCTGCTTCTGTATTATTTTTTCCTGGAAAATATTTTATTTTACAATTATATTGTGACAGATAATGTGACATATCCCCTAATTCATCGTCAGGTCTGTTTCTTATATTTAATTTCTCTAAAGGTTTGTGATCTGTGTAAACAGTAAAATAATTCCCAATCAACCAATGTTGCCAAAACTTTATGCTCTCTTTTATGGCTAAACATTCTAAAAATATAGCTTTTTTATTTTTTTGTGATTCATTAATTTTTTTAGAAAAATATGCTACCGGTTTTTCTTCGCCGTTGTGCTGAACTTGTTTCAAAACTGCTCCTATTCCTATGGCACTGGCATCTGTATAAATAAATATTGGTGCTTGTGGATCATAAATGGCTAGTATTGGTTTGGAACATAGATAATCTTTAACTTTCCGGAATGCATCCTCGCACTGTTCTGTCCAATTAAAGCTCTGATCTTTTCTCAGCAATTTATGTAGGGGATCAAGTACTATTGAGGCACTTGGAATGTATTTTCCATAAAAATTTATTTTCCCTAAAAATTGTCGTATTTGTTTTCTATTTTGAGGAGCAGGGAAATCTTTTATTGATTTTAAATTGTCTTTTAGAGGTGTAAATGTATTCTTTTGTAATATATGGCCTAAATACTTTACAGTGTCACATGCAAACTTACATTTAGTTAATTTTAGCCTGAAACCTTCTTCTCGAATAGCCTCCAGCAATGTTTTTAAGTGTGTGATATGGCTCTCAAACGTCTTAGAGAAGATTAATATGTCATCAATAAAATTCACTGCAAATTCTGTCAGACCATTTTTCCTTATAATATTACCCAAAATCCGTTGAAATATGGCTGGTGATGTCTTAAGGCCGAAGGGTAAACACGTCCATTGGTAATGACCTTCTTGAGTTACAAACCCAGTTTTGTGTCGGTCTGTAATTTTTAATGGGATGGCCCAAAAAGCTGAATTTATATCTAAAGTTGTAAAATAATTACAATTTATTGTTTTTGTTATTAGGTCATCTATAAGAGGAAATGGTTGTGACTGAGGTATAATTATTTTATTTAAATCTCTGAAGTCTATGCATAATCTACTTTTTTTTTCTTCGTCCCTTTTAAAAGCTAAGGTAACAGGTGCCGCAAACGGACTGTAAGATTCCTCAATCAATTCATGTTTTAAAAGTTGTATGATTTGATTTTCTATTTCCAGCTTGTCTTTGACTGAACATCTATATGGTCTTTTATAACAATATTTTTCAACTTGCAAATCTATACAGGCCTCATAATTCCTCACTTTTCCGGTGTCATATTTATTTTTAGCAAAAATTTCAGCATAATTGTCCAATAATATGTTTATTTGTTTTCTTTGATCAGTATTTAAGTAATCTGTGTCTATATTAAATTTGTTTGTATCTATACCTTCATTGAAGTTAACTGCATATTCTTTTTCTTCTATATCTGTTTCCATATTTTCAATCTGTTTATCTTCAAACATATTTTTACTATGTATTTGGATATTTAAATTCTCATCATGAGTCAACCCAAATTTATGTATTGAATCTAACCCTAGTATTAGATCATACTCAAAATTTTCAATTTCAAAGATAAATGCATTTATTTTAATTTTCTTATGCAATAACTCCGCATCTAATGTAACTAACCCTTTAGTCTTACCCCCTCCACTTATTGTTTTTATTGTATTATAACAATAAATTGGCTCCAAATTCGTCACCTGAACTAATTTTGAATTTATCAATGTTATTCGTGACCCAGGGTCATACAACCCCTTGGCTTTTAATGTATTATTTAACATCACCATAATCTCAATTAGTGGAGGGAATTTTAGTTTTTTGGATCTTCATTACTCAGTTCAACTTTTAATATTGAATTAGAATTAAGGTTTTTGTCATTGGTAGTTTTTTTTTCATAGTTATACCAGCAAACATTCTCCGGATGAATTCTATTTAATTTTCCTTTATTCTCACAAATCCTGCAAGATTTTTTTTCAGTTTGTTTTATTTCTTGTTTGTTGTATTTATATCCTGTGCTAAAGTTTTTCTTTGTGTCATTTTTTCTTGTTAAACTTTCTAATCCTCTTATGCAGTTAAATAAGTCATTTACTTCTTTAAGGTTTTCTCTGTCTAATCTATCCATTATAAAGTTTGGTAGACCGGTGGCAATCAAGTATATCAGAGTTTGGGTATCTATTGATTTGTTTATTTCCAGTAATAGTCTTTCTTTTTTAAGAGCATATTCTAATATTGATCCTTGTATATATTTAAAATTCATAGCGTACCTGATTGGTGACCAGCCTTTATCAGCAAATGTTTCACTTAAACTTTTCTTCCATACAGACCAATCTGAATCTATACTATGTTTGATAATCATTGAAGTGTACCAATCTAAACAAGTATCTTCCAATAGTAATCTTAGAATTTCTACTTTTTGTAAATCTGTATCTATTTGTAAACGTGCACATTCACTTTCAAAAGTATTTAACCATTGTTGAACATTTGTTGTGTTTCTTGAAAACTTCTCCATTGAAAATTCTGCTACTAATCTCATCTTATTCTCTGGTTTTTTTAACAATGTTGGTTCTGTTGATGACGACTCATGACTTTGTTCTAATTTTTCAAGTAAAAACCCATCAAATTGTAAGTTGTCATCATCTAAATATGTTGATTTCATTTCTTCGGTTAATGTTATCCAAACTTGTCTCTTATCATGCCTTTTTTGGAGAGATTTTTTTACTTTGTTAAATATTTCATGCTTTAATATTTCTTTGTGTAATTGCACTGATTGGTACTCTCTAGGTACAACATAAGTTTGATTTTGTGTATCCGTAATAGAGGTTATGGCATAAATATTTGTCTTATTATCATCCGATTTGGCTTTTATAACAAATTCAAATCTTAATTTCTCCATTGTATAGGTTAACAATTATTAATTTATTTATTTTTCACATGTATATGAATTGTTGATTTATAAGACCAATGAGTTTATTTTTTGTAGCATAACACAATTTTGATTCGTCTAAACAGAGAATCGACAATTAAATGTCCATGCTTTTGTTATTCCTTTTTATCAACACTGTAATCGTCTTTGCACTTTATTAAATTAAATTCACAAACGCAAGTCACGACCGAGTTATTAAGAAGTGATCAAAAAAAAGTTTTAATTTTATTATCTGTAACTATTTGAATTGCACAGAGAAGATAATAGGTCTCAAATGTCTGTGTCAACGTCAACACAGCTTACATATATACAGGGTGTCCCAGCAGTCGACGATAACCCGGAAACGGGGAATAGCCCAAGTCGTAAGGGTTATCAGAAAAATATAAAAAAATATATAAGTTATGTATTTAGAAAAATATAGGGATTTCAAAAAAATCTAGAAAATCTACACCCTGTGACGGTTTTTTCACTACTGTTGCTGCAAATCTCTACTTTTTTAAATTATTATTTTTGTTATGTAATCCTGAATAATACCTCTGCAAACTGTTATCCAACATTTAGAGCCACCTTGCTATACTTCGGAAGAAAATGACATTGTTTACCAAACCGCATATTTAAAATTTATCATACGCCCAAATTTAACTGACTGTCCTGAAAAAAAAATGTACTACGCGAGTTTGGCAAGTAACTTTAAAAGTTGGCGCATTTAATAAGGAATCTAAAATGGTATAACACTTGCTACATTATTTTTTAAATGTGGCACAATAATTTTTATTTTGCGAAGAAACCCATTTGATCAAATTTTCTTATTAACTTAGGCTTTTTTTATTTGGATATCTTAGATTTATTAAGTAATTGCTTAACATCAAATGTTTCTTTAGTAAAATTTACAATACATGTTCAAACTGCCTTCCTTCAGCCGCAATACACGCTCGTCATCTTCTTAAAAAAGATCGGGTTATCAGGGGCGAAAATCTTCTATTCCTAACAAATTCAGCTACTTCCATTTATTTTTTGCCGTAGCTCAGGTAAATTTTCAATTGGCTTTAAACAAAAAAATTCTTTCACCGTTCCCCAGTAAAAAATAGCCTAAAGGATTTAAGTCAGGTGAACGGGCTGGCCATGGGATTGTGCCAGCTCGTCCTATCCATCTACTCCGGTATTCCTAATCGAAATATTCTCTAACTGAACTAGCGTCACTTTCTGTCTCGCTCACACATCGTAAATCGATTCTCTCCATCTCACTCAAATAGTATCTTAAAATTGCTGTCTCGAAGAGCCGAATAGAAACATCTTTAGTTAATAAGAAAATTTGATCAAATGGGTTTCTTCGCAAAATAAAAATTATTGTGCCACATTTAAAAAATAATGTAGCAAGTGTTATACGATTTTAGATTCCTTATTAAATGCGCCAACTTTTAAAGCTACTTGCCAAACTCGCGTAGTACATTTTTTTTTCAGGACAGTCAGTTAAATTTGGGCGTATGATTAATTTTAAATATGCGGTTTGGTAAACAATGTCATTTTCTTCCGAAGTATAGCAAGGTGGCTTTAAATGTTGGATAACAATTTGCAGAGGCATTATTCAGGATTACATAACAAAAATAATAATTTAAAAAAGTAGAGATTTGCAGCAACAGTAGTGAAAAAACCGTCACAGGGTGTAGATTTTCTAGATTTTTTTGAAATCCCTATATTTTTTTAAATACATAACTTATATTTTTTTAAATATTTTTCTGATAACTCTTACGACTTGGGCTATTCCCCGTTTCCGGGTTATCGTCGACTGCTGGGACACCCTGTATAATATGTAATGTTTTATGTTAATGATTTTGTTCCAGAGCTGTCAAGTGGACCTAGTGAACGCCAAAGGGCACAAGTACTTCCTGTCAGTGCTGCAAGACCCTTCAGTCGATGTGAGTTGCTACTCGAGGTGCACCACTTTCAACATTTATACAATACATAGTTTTTATACTGAGTTTCATAAATGTATTCCAATACTTTTTCTCCATCCATAGTTTGTAATATATTTTCAGAGTGAGCACAGAACGCTGGCGGCGTATGTTCTGGCCGGTATAGTGGATAACTACCACGCGGGACAAGAAGCCGCCCTGCAGGTACCATTCATTATCAATTTTGTATTATCATCAGGTCACTTCTATAGCGACCTATTTTTCATATAACCGGTTCTATTTTTTCGATTACAGTCTAAAAGATTTTTCAAAATTTATATTGCATTAATTGAACGAATATTTTTTTCGTGAACATATTGTATTATCAGGTTATGGTAAAATGGCATATTTTCATATGTCCATGTGCTTAATCTAGGGCTCCATGATCTCAATCTGCTTGGAGCAGCTGGGTGACGGATCCCCGGTGCTGGCGCAGTGGGTGTGCATCAGCCTGGGTCGGCTGTGGCGCGGGTTCGACGCCGCGCGGTGGGCCGGCGTGCGGGACTTAGCACACGAGAAACTCTACCCGTTGCTCCAGCATCAAGAACCAGAGGTACCTTATTAAAATAATGGAAATGCAACACGAAGGTGATATTTTTCATCGATTGTTGTGATTTCCCGATAACCAAGTATATATTTAAAAGTGACTCAAATTTTTTGATGTTTAAGAAATTAATTGTGATATTTCATAAGTATATTGATACCATTTTGTGTAAAAAATAATAATATAAAGTAACTCTTTGTAATGTTCTATTCAGAATCTACGTTTATAGAGAGAGTTATTTATTTTAGTATGTTTATTCATTTACAATGATAATTTAAAAGGTTTTAAATTGTTAAATTTATTAATCATCATCAGCCCATACACGTGCCACTGCTGGGCACGAGCCTCCACTACAACTGAGAGGGTTAAATTTAATACGTATTAGCTGACCCGGCGAACTTCGTTCTGCCTAACAGACGGTTTTTTTTTTGGGTTTTTTTTTCGTTACTCCTTATTACATCAGCTACCTGCCAATAAAAGTCCCGTCAAAATCGGTCCACCCGTTTCAGAGATTAGCCGGAACAAACAGACAAACAAAAATTGTAAAAAACGTTATTTTGGTAAATGTACCGTGTACATTCATATGCATTTATTAAAAAGCGGTTATTTCAGTATTACAAACAGAAACTCCAATTTTATTTATTTGTTTGTATGGCCCTATCCCACCACACACCCGCCACTGTAACTCCTGTGCTCCAGGATCAACAGCGGCACGCAAAGTATTGACGCTGAGCAATAAAGCTCAGCGGATCTAAGGGGACCTAAATTTGTCATAATCCCGCAACGAAGTTAATCAGAAAGACAAAATAAAGGAGGAGTTGGAAAACAAAGAGTTGTCCACTTATTACAACACTTATTGTATCAATTGACCGATGTGAACGATTTTTGGTATGGACATAAATGGGACTCTGTGGAATAAAATAGACTACAACTTATTTTCTTTCTGAACCCAACCCTGTAGTTTACGCGGACGGAGTCGCGGGCAAAAGCTAGTATAATATAAATGTGTTGGATGCAAGCGATATGGTTGATGGTTGTGTGCGTGCGCAGGTGCGCGCGGCGTGTGCGTTCGCGCTGGGCACGTTCGTGTCGGCGGGCGGCGGCGCGGGCCCGCGCACCGAGCACGCCAACGCGCTCGACCAGCAGGTCGCCGTGCAGCTCGCCGCCACGCTGCCCGCCGACGCCTGCTGGCTCGTGCGCGCGGAGATACTCGCGGGTGAGCGCCGCCCCACACCCCACCACACCCCACACCGCCCCCCACACTCACCACACACCACACTCACCACGCTCTCTGTCCTGCAGCGCTGCAGTGGCTGGTGCTCATATTCGAGCAGCACTTCATCGCTGTCTATATACAGGAACGCATAAGGAGGAGCGACAGGTCAGTCGTCTAACAACTTATTTTTTTTAATAATACATCTATGTTATTGTAATTTCGTCTGTATTACATTCATTCTTTATTAGTTAAAGTAATAATTGTCGTACACCCAATTTTTGTTTCTTATAAATGCTGATGTTGATGATGATAAAAAATTAAATAATCGCATCGAATAATAGAATAATCTATGAATATATAATTTAAGTGGACTATAAGTTAAAACGTTAGATACACAAAGATACTGAGAACTGAAAAAAAAATATTGATGGAACGGCAACGAAACGGTAACCTGTAAAACTCGTTTAGTCATATAGGATTCGTAAGTTATTAAACATAATGCAGAGTAAAAAAGTAATGTAATGCATTGGCAATAAATAAATACATCCAACGGTTACATTCATACTTTTGACCTCACACTAAGATACAAGTCTTGCGTCGTAAATAACAGAAACTACGAGAGACTTTTTTCTCACAAACACCAAGATCCGAAACGAATATTTGTGGATGATAGAAATATTTGTCTCGGTGCGGGGATGAACCATCGGCCTCTCGTTTGGCAAGCTGGTGTCTCGCCAACTGCGCCACGGGGCTGTGGAGCTAATGACTATGAGTGATAGCAATAATGTGTTGCAGAGAGTCCCGGCGCAGCGGGCACGTGGAGAGCGGACAGGACGCGCTGGCCGCCGGGCCGCGCGCGCCCCCCGCGCCCCCCGCGCTGCACGCCCACACGCTGCCGCGCGCCGCCGCCGCGCTCGCGCTGCCCTCCATCGGTACGCACGCACGCACGCACGCACGCACGCACGCACGCACGCACCGGGGAACAACTAAACATCTCAACTATACACTAACTATATCTGTTCGCAAGGGGCCATTCAAGTATTACGTAACCACTAAAGGAGTGTCGGGGATCTTCACTTTATTTATTTTTAATGACATGGAGAATGGGGGGTCTTGATGGTGATTACGTAAACAAATATTTTTCTTTTCCGGATTTATTTACAATTTCATGTAAAAAAAAGAAACCAGAAAAAATTAAAAGAATGTATGTAGGTACTAATGTTTACGTAAGCATAAGAGGGGGGGAGTACGATATTTGCTTACTTTTGCTGATACGGAGGTTGGAGGGTTAAAAATAGTGAAAAAGCTTACGTAATACTTAAACGGCCCGTAACGCATGAACACAGATACGATAAAACGTGACATAACTGCACACATCACCATGGAAGTTTTTACATATTACGTATAGTCATCACACATCACACACATTGGAACAATTTCATGAATACACAACTGGGTTTTTGAACTATTTTGCTTTTAAAAAAATATGTGTGTGTACCTGAGTACATAGGTAAGAAGTGAAACTTCTTAATGACATCATTTTTCTACTATTTGCAACTTTACAGAAATCGGATGGATAAGGCTTAAGACAATCATCACCATCATCATCATCATCATCCCATATACGTCCCACTGCTGGGCACGGGCCTCCTCTACAATTGAGGGGGTTTAGGCCTTAGTCCACCACGCTGGCCTAGTGGTACTGGCAATTTTTAGATGTGCAGGTTTCATCACGATGTTTTCTTTCACCGTTAAAGTACGTGATAATTCAATGTGAATACACACATAACTTCGAAAAGTCAGAGGTGTGTGCCTGGGTTTGAACCCGTGACCGTTGAGATTCACGACCGCGTGCCTTAACCTTGAGGCGACTATAAGAAAATACTTACAATCAATAAGCGAGGGTGAACTCAAATAAATATCAAAATCGCGCTCACGTGTTGGATTTATCAAACGAAATATATGTATAATCACTCTCACTTTTACTATAAATTTACTTGAATTTTAATGTCTTTTTATTTTATCACTTTCAAACTAATATATTATTTTTTATGTCACTATACTGAACATTGATGAAAAAACAACATGGCGCGTAACCGAAAATCGTGACGATTTTTCTTTTGTTTTTTTATTTTATTTTTTTATTTATAGTTTATACGCCGATAAAGAAGTTTCACTTCAAAAATTCTCCTATTCAATCGTTTCGCCTGTAGGTATATGATGTTAAACATAAATTATTGTGTGTATTGTCGGCGGCAGGTTTCGGGTCCGTGTACATGAAGCTGTGGAACACGCTGTGCATGATGGCGCGCGAGCCGCACCCGCAGGTCTCCGCCATGGCCAGCGACATCATCAACTACATCTCCAACCAGGTACCGCATCGCTCGCGACTATT
This sequence comes from Hemaris fuciformis, assembly GCA_907164795.1. NCBI lineage: Eukaryota > Metazoa > Arthropoda > Insecta > Lepidoptera > Sphingidae > Hemaris > Hemaris fuciformis. The sequence continues at coordinate 16,543,613 of OU015440.1, forward strand.
AATAAATATAATCGCAATATATTTGCTGTTTAAATATGACTGTACTCTTATTTGCCTACTATATCTATATCTATGAGGAGATTTAGGCTTTATTCCATTTGGAGAACTATAAATTCCTTAGAATTATTTTGTGAAATACTTTTAAGAATGCAGCTTTCCTCAAGTTTTTTCTTTAAATTTGAATAGCATGAAATTGATTGTGTAATGCAGTGATCCCTAGGGGTCCACGGGAGACTCGACGGGGGTCTACGTTGGGCGTGACAAAAAAGTACATCGTAAGCAGGGGGTCCATGAAAATTAATTTGGTTTGGAACTAAAATGTTGTGGGTTGACTTTACCAATATAGGCAGGTAATATCTTAAGGAGCTTAGCGACTGTTGCACTTAAACTTGAATATTCCATAATCAGTACAACGTGTCTTGTTTTTTTTTTGATATGGAAATTGGTAGTAATGTAGCTGCAGGGGGTCCACCGGATCCATCAAATTTTTCAAGTGGTCTATGAAACAAAAGAGTTTGGGAACCTCTGGTGTGAAGTGTGGTGAAGTACCGTTGGCTCGGCTAGCTGGGTAATGTGTTGTGACCGGCGCAGGTGGACAGCGTGGGGCGCGAGCTGGACAGCGTGCGCAGCGGCAGCTCGAGCAGCCTGCCGCCGTCGCCCAACACGCGCGCGCACCTCCACGAACACACCAAGACGCTGCCCGCCACGGGTACGACCACAGCCACGCGGCTCCACGTCACACCGTAGGGCCCTGGCACTCGGCCTATTCATAACGCGCCGACGACGCGCGTTTCTGAAACGCGTCCGTTGCTCGTTTAACATCAACTTTTTGCATCTTCTGTTTTACCAACTTTGTAAATGTTGTATTGTAATGACCACACAATCTTCTTTCACTCGTGGGTCCATCCAATAGATGCGCTTCTTTTATAAAAGCAGTGCTAAACCCAGCGTAAGCAGTGTAGTCTCAACCGACGCCATTGTACAACTGATCTGATCAAAAAGTAGAAGCTACGAGCGACTACTGTGCGCCTGTATCGCTGTATCTGCGCGTATACGCGCAGTAGACGCGAGTTTCGTGATCACCCTTGTGCCTAGGGTCACAAGATTGCGTTCGAATCGCGTTTGAGGCGTGTATACGCGCGTCGGCTGCGCGTTTAAAATACGCCGTGTGCTAGGGCCGTTAGACCACCACCCTGGCCCGGTGCGGGTTGGCGGAGACAAAATTCCTAAGAATTTCTAGGTGTGCAAGTTTCCTCACGATGTTTTCCTTCATCGTTGAAGTACATACGTGATAATTCTTTGTGAATACATACTTAACTTCGAAAAGTGTGTGTTTGCCAATGCCGAAACTCTCTACCGCGCGCGTGGCCTCGAGGCCATCACTACTTTTGACTATACATTATGTGCTATATATACAGGTTGTTAGGTAAAAGACCGTACATACTGAAGGACACGTTAGTCAATGGCTTCAAGTAACCATTAAAAATATAATGCAAGAGTAATATAAATATACGGCACAGTAAACGATACGAAATTATTGTAGCACAAATGCAGAAAATATGGACACCCTACATACATCGAGACTTGAATAAAAAATAATAACTAGGTACCTACCTCTTAGTGTATGCAGCGTCCACAATGGTAGAATATGTAGTATTTATTTACACCGATTCACTTACATTTACTAAGTATTTACATTTACACTATTTACATAAAATTAAACGTATTTTAATAATTGTTCAAAATGATCGCCTCCTCGCGCAACGCAGAGTTCGGCGCGTTTTCGCATATTGTTTTTCACCCGGCACAACACAAACGTATCACTTCGAACCTTATCAAAGGCGGCTAATATTCTAGCCTTTAGTTCATCCCGGTTGGAGTATTCTGTAGCGTACACAAGCCGTTTCACTTCACCCCACAAGTAAAATCTAACGGTGTAAGGTCAGGCGCCGGCCACGGCACGGGCCCACCGCGACCGATCCAGTTATTGCCGAAGTGACAATTTAAAAACTCGTACACTGTCATTAGCTCGGGCATATGCACGAACCATTTCCCAGTATTCTTCGTTTGAAAACGACATTGCACTTGACACAAAACACACTAACAGTTAAAAGAGGTTTCCGCAAATAATCAAATATTGCATCACGGGCGACTCGCGACCTTTGACTGGCGCCCGCGCGTGCCGCGTGCTCGGCCGGCGAGGCGACGCACGGGCATGAAAGGGCGAGTGCGGGGAGATCGCCGATGACCGCACTTACGCAATACTTAGATTTTTTTTGGATAAATTATGTAAAAAATAAGGTACCAATTTTTTTACAAATTCGGGGTCAGAATTGAGTGCCTTATATTTGACTTCAGTATGTACGGTCTTTTACCTAACACATTGTATATATACACAGGCCACCGGCGAGGCAAGTCTGGACTACCGCATACGATATCCGAAGAGTCGGTAGCCAACCGAGACAGGGACCGGGACTCCACCAGCGAGAGGGACCGCCAGCGAGATTCAACTTCCTCTAATTCTAGTGAGTGCTAAAGTTATTTTTATTGTTTCATTTACAAGTGTGAACAGGTTCCGGTTAAATATATAATACCATCCATACACAGGAATCCACTGAACGAACTGTTTGACAAATAACCATCGGATTTTTTTATTAATAATGTAAACATGTTTGACAGGTCAGCCAACAAAGAAGGCCATAGTGTCGACGCAGTTCGTGGAGTGGGCATCGAGCATGTTCGCGCGGGGCGAGGAGGAGGGAGGTGCGGCTGGTGCGGGGGGTGTGGGGGGCGCGGGGGGCGCGGGACTCACCGACTGCGAGAGTCGGCTCCACCACCAGCGCGTGTGGCGCCGCACCAGGAACCGCTCGCTGCGCCGCGACGCCGCCGGTCAGTCACTTTGCACTAGCGCCGCGACCGCCACCTCCGCCGCCACCGCCGCCGCACTCACCCTCGCCGGACCATGTCAGTTCCATTGCCCATCACATCCATACTTGCAAGTGTGAATTGCCACGAGTATGCGTATTAAAAGTCATCTATATATTGAAATATTATTTTTAAACGGCATTTGTGTTGACGTGTGCCGTCGAGTTGCACGTACAGATAGCTGTGTAGCGGAGTGTGTATGGACGGCTTGCTCTTGCAGCGATGTCCCGCGGGCGTGTGTCGCGGCTGGAGACGCAGGCGTTCCACTCGCGCTGCCCGCTGCCGCCCGCCGTGGTGGTGTTCCACCCGTACGAGCAGCACGTGGCCGTGGCGTCCAAGGAGAACTTTGGCATCTGGGACTGGGGCACGGGCGCCAAGGTGTGCGCCGGCTGGTGGCGCCGCTCGTGGGGGCGCATCTCCGCGCTCGCCTACATGAACGCGCACGACCAGGCGCTCGTGGCCGTGGGCGCGTCGGCCGGCCACGTGGCCGTGTTCCGCGCGGGCCAGGCGCCCCCCGCGACCCCCGCGGCCGAGCCGGCGCTGCTGGCGGCGTGGCGCGCGCTCGACGTGCGGCCCGCGCCAGACTACCGCCCGCCGCCCGCGCAGCCCATCTACAGTCAGTACCCACCCCGCACCCCACCCGCGCCACCCACCCACCTACCTACCCACTGCCAACGCTCTGTTCGTATGCGCAGGTCTAGCGCAATTGGTCTCGGAACAGTTCACCTCCACGGACGATAAGCAAGCGAACAATAAGAGCAAGCAGGTGGACCCTAACCGTGAGTCGAGTGCATTGTATAATATTCCAATAACAGTCGGTCAACGTACTCGCCGCTCACTCGAGTCCCTCGGTACTCTGGGTCACGATGCTTTGTATTATATGCCGAGCATCGCATTTAATAACAATTTATTGTCGAAATTTTCTGTTTCGCTTTGCGTTATTTCGACCTAACTGTAATTGTCGCTCGCTAAATAATTATGTGCATCGACGTGAAAGAGTGTCGACGCATATAAATAAGAGGGTAGCCGCGGCGCATGGCACTGGGAGGCGGCGAGGCGGCGGCGCAGCAGTGAGTGTGTGTGTCGCAGTGTCGGCGGGCGGCGGGCCGGCGCCGTACAGCGCGCCGCCGCCGGGGCTGCAGCTGCGCTGGTCGGCGTGGCGCCGCTCGCTGGCGCTGGCGGGCCCGGCGCCCACGCTCAGGATCTGGGACGCGCACGCAGAGCTGCACTGCCTCGACATACCCACGGGTATGTAGCCGTGATATCATATTGCTCATACTACGTTATTCCGCAAAGTGTCGTCCGCGCTAATAACATCCATAAAAGATAATAATAATGTTAATTTTTTTAAATAGTATTAAAATTGCCCGAGTCTGTTAGTTTCGCAAATTTTCTGCATGTACTTAAAAAATACCGATTACTTTCGATGCAAAGATTCTTAGATCCTTGAAATGTCATGATTACTTTTTAACTGATACGTAACTAATATTTTTTTATATAACATTAGTTGACGGAATTTACGTTAGTTGTAATAAAACTAGAGAGAAAAGCACAATATGTAAATGTGTTGGCACGGCAGGGTGCGAGGCGGCGGCGACGTCGCTGTGGCGCGGCGGCTCGTGGGCTGGCGCGGCGGGCGCGGGCGCGGGCGGCGCGTGGCACCAGCTGGTGTGCGGGTTCGGCGACGGGTCGGTGCGCGCGTGGGACGAGCGCGCGGGCGGCGCGCCGAGCCTGCAGCTGCACCACCACGCCGCGCCCGTGCTGTGCGCCGCGCTGCGACACCACGCGCCCGCGCTGCTCACCGGCTGGTCAGTGCGCAGCCCTCACCGCACCGCGCCCATCATAATTACTACTACATGTTCTCATTGTCACACCAACCTCCTATTGCCATATCACAAACTATGAGAGACAAACACGAATTTTGTTTGGAAACAAATCCCATTGTATATACCAGGCTTTTTGTATAGTAGCGTTGTAATTGTGTGACTGATGAGTGAGTGGTAACGTTGTTGTTGTGGCGCAGCATGAGCGGCGAGGTGCGTCTGTACGACACGCGCAAGCCGTCGGCGGCCGTGGAGGAGGTGCGCGCGCCCGGCCCGCTCGCCGCCATCGACCTGCACCCGCTCTGCGACCTGCTCGCCTGGTACTGCTCGCTGCTCAATACTACACCAACACTACTCACCAATCATAAGTATTCCACGGGGTGTTTGGCGAACTTTCTTATTGGTTATATTCATCAAATAAGTTTACCAAAGGATGTTGGTAAAAACTGTATTTGATAAAATAAAAGGCCACAGAAAGTATGATGAAAAATATCCCGTGGCAGAAATATAGTTAAAAACATTTTCGTATAGTACCTATATTAGGCATAACCACCCACCTTGTCATTGAATTGTGTATCTCCGAGAGAAATAGAAACATCTCTGACAGTTGAATTTTAAAAGCACGGAAAATAATTATTTTACCTACAGTTGTATTAAACGTCATTATTCAACTAATATGTAAATACAGCAATAATTATGTTTGATAACAGCGGGTCGGTGAACCAGTGCATCAGCATCTACGACCTGAAAGGCTCGCTGCTGAACACGATCAAGTTCCACGAAGGGTTCATGGGAGCGCGCATCGGTCCCGTCTCCTGCCTCACCTTCCATCCTCTCAGGTGACCACCACTGTACCAGCTTACTACAAAACTGTGCACTTTGAGTGTGAATCATATTCTTATCTTGTAATATAAGTAGTAATAATCCTTTTATGAAAGTCATTAAACAATCCCTGCGATCGCTTGCCAGGCTAACGAAGAGGTATGTGTAATTTCAATGAACACATTTCACGAGTAGAAAACCTCTGTGAGAAAAGTATGTAACTGTAAATAATGGCACTACTAGTGTGATTGGTAAATGGTATGGCGAGCAGTTTGTTGTACAAGATGGTCTGTTGCCCGTGTTAACCCCGTGGTGTACGGTGCAGATGCGCGATGGGCGTGGGGTCGAAGGACTCGACGGTGTCGGTGTACGTGTCGGAGGCGCGCCGGTGACCCTCGCTCTACAGCCTGGCGCTGCCCTTCCACCAGTGAGCCACGCGCGCGCCGGCCACACGCACGCCAGGTGACACACACACACACACACACACACACACACACACACACACACACACACACACACACACACAGACACACACACACATACCAAACATACAAATAGCGCAATTGGTTCATTCGCATCCTCGCACCGAGAAAAATGTTTGTGCAATCCACAAATATTTGTTATAAATAATTTCACTCAAAAAAATATTTCATTCAACACTAATGTAATTTCTTATATTATGTTTTATTATAGTTTGAGTTATATGATATTTTTTTCTAAATATTCAGTCGATGTTAATGATCACTTAAATTGAAACATGATTAAATAACCATTAATTGAATATCTAATGATTTATCAGGCGTGAGGTGGTGGCGACGAGATGTGCTGGCGAGGGGAGAGGGAAGCGTCACGACGGCGTCACGACGGCGCCACGACGGCGACACGGACACGAGCCGAGGCGCAGCGACACGCGCAGACATACTATTCTCTTACTACACACAAACACGCTCCGGATATCTTGGAATAAGTTAATGGTTTCAAACAGATGTACTATATTTACATAGGGTTATTTTTTTACACAAACGTAACATAATTTGTAAATGAAACAAGTTAAGACATTACCGCGCTCGTGTCGTTGCGGCTTTAGTTAATATTTGCCCATAAGTTAGTTCGCATTTAACCGACGAGATATATTATAATGGATCGCGTGCCGCCGCAAACTCTCTGCATAGATTTAATTTCCTATGTTCCTCTTCATTCATTTATAAAATAGGTGATATTTTGTGTCGATCAGACTATAAGTAACACCTAATAGTTATGATTTCCTTAATATTCAAAATATTATAAATAATGTGTAGACACTGCCATACCTGCGTTGCATTTCCGTGTAGATACGAGTCAAGCCTTTTTAGTTTAAGTGGTCATAGCGTTTGCGGCGTCGCGCACTGCGTCGTATGAATATTTGGTGCTACATTATACCGATATTGTAATGATTAAAATGAATATATGTATGTATGTTAATTTATTGTTATTTGATGTCGTAATGGCCGTGTAAGTTCAAATGTAATGCTATTTTAAAGACAGACGAATTTCTATGGCGGCGTATCCAGTTGCTAACCCATCACGTAATGCTAGATGCGCATTACTTTATTTTCCAATTTATTAATTTTTTCACCCGCTAGGTGTCATTGTCTGTATACGCTTGTATCACTTAACTCTAGTTATTTTTTTGTCGTTCCGTGACTAGGATATCGTTTAGCTGCTTGACTATTTCATACTAAAAATGTAACAAAACCTCTAAATTCTATGCGCCGCCATCGGCGTTCGCCTCAACAAACATACGAGCACGTATGTGAATTGTGAAGCTGTTTCAGTGTAGCCATGTGATGTGTCAGTCGCAACGGTGACAGGCTGTTCACCACGCATTCGGTATAAAACATGTCATTTGTGTATATAAGTTGTGATATAGATATACTTATTCGCTATAAGTTTGTATCCACTTGGTGTCGGCGAGTCGGCACAGTGGCGTGCCTCCGTTTGTGATTTTCAATTGTATAAAATGATTATGTTAGAAATGCTCTGAGGGCATGGCTGGCTCGCTGGCGCCACCTAGTAACAAGTCGGTGAGTATACACCAACCGTTTCAAAGTTCACCACGAATTGATTTGTTCTATCGGGACATACCTACATAACTTAATATAACTTCACAAAACCTAACGCTTTAATGTATTTATCGTTTTCGTGTAAATATATAGTTGTCTAGATAACTACTGAAGTATCAACGCAATATATACCTAGTTGAAAGTGTAGTCTGTATGGGCGAATGCGTACCATTAACTAGTTAAGTTATTTTCTACGATATTTTTATTGATGCTGCGAATTAGTTCACATGTAACATAATTAATTTATTGGACATCTTGATGCAGTGTAGTCTAGGTTTTAATTTCACGTGCAACGTGCACTGTCGATATTAAAATGTTGTTTGATTTTGTTCCTGGAATCATAATTTACTGAAATTAATTTTAAAATGTGCCACTGTTTCAATAAAACGTTTGCGCATCTGGGGACAAACGGTGGGTGTGATGTAAACCTGTGAAATGTTGTTACTGTTAGTACATTCATTGACACATGGGGTATTATGTCGACAGTGCAGGCGATACGCGCGATGTACCACCCGTGAGTAAGTTGGTGGCGGTCCGCGTTTCAGTCCAAATCCTACCTCTGTACATATTTATTGTAATTGTTTGTAGTGGTAGCGACGACAACATTGTCCCGCCGCTATACATTGTGACACGCGACTCGTAGTCCAAGTGGAACTAGGAGTAACGTGGCACGTCTCACCCGATAGTGTTCAACAGGTGCTACGCGATTTAACTATTATAATATTTGGCCTGTACTGAATGTACGTTTGTACGCTACTTGCGCCGATTGCGTGCTCTCGGCGCCCGCATACAACTTATCATTTTATAACGATATCTCCCTATTTTTATTTGTTCCAAATGAAATGATTTTGTGATTAGCTATTTACAGAAAGTTCCTAAGACTTAATAATTAACTAGATGCCATTTTTTACAATAAGGATTTCGTTCGATAAGATAACATTTGTGTTCGTCTGTAATTATAGGTACGTTAATTGTATGAGCATAAGTTGACGGCATAATTGATCTCTCGCGCGTTAGTACAGAGTAGCGAAGATACGGCAGCTGTAGGATTAGCGATATGGGAGGCATTTAAATGCGGTTAACGTCGATCGCAATTAGTGTCATCGTGAACAAATTAATGGAGAAACATAATCGGATAAAATATTAACTTAAATAAATTTGTGGCCATACAATCCATGATTAATTATATTAGATAGTAAGCAATTATCAGTGTGGGAGCAGTAGCGGAGCGGACGCGCCACCCGCCGCTCTCCGTACATCGTTTTGCATTTGTCTATGAATTGGATGAGTTTTGCTTTTACATATTTGTGTAATTTGAATGTACATTTTACATAATAATTGTTGTTGTTAAAATAAAAACATGGTTCAAAAAGAAAGTTTTATTAATCACCCCTGAAGTTTTATTGGCATGAAGAGATTAAATTACACTCAATTGTGGTGAATGCCCATATTATCTCATATTATCATCATGTGGAAATATGTATTTCTTGGATAGGTACCTTTGCATAAAGAGAATTTAGTGAAAATAATGAATTATTCAAACAAAATGTAATGTTTTGGAGTCAATGTGATTGTCCCAGAAAATGGAAAATGTGAAATTGACAGGTTCCAAAAAAAATACAACTAGTAAATAAATAAATTGTTAAAAAAAACAATAATTGATTTTAAATCCTATATTTAATATGAAACAAAAAATTTTGTCATCATTCTGCTTACAATTACATCTAATAAATTATCATCATCCTTAAAGTTACCTAACTTATATACTGTTTTAATTTCTTTCAAGTTTGTGAAATTTTTAAGCTTGCTGATAGGCAGTTGTTTGCCTTCTATCTGTGAGAGGATTTCTTTGCTGTCATCTTTTTCTGTGGTCGCTAAAAAGCATAGCAACATATCTTTGTCGGTCTCTATACCAAACTTGCTAAGACTTTGGGATATGTTCTTACTCAAAGACAAATTAAATAAAATTTCAGCGAAAACCGTCCGTGTCACCATTGAGCTGTATTTACCTGACACTACAGCTTTATTGGCTGCCACTGCCACTTGAAGTGGATCCAACACTAGACTCGGTTTTATAACTGCACAGTTCCATATTCCTTTCATGATATTATTTCTGATTTCTGATACATTCTGCACATCTTCAAACAAATAAATCTTGAGAGACGTTTTTGTTTCTGGGTCCAAATCACAGGTATAACACTCTGAGGGCATTTTCTGTTTAATTTAGGACAAAATAAATTTGTTTATTTTTAATGTGTTGAGGTTATTTTGTTACTCTCCCAAGGCACCCAAGCACTACATTTATTTGAAGGAATTTAATATCTAAGAAAGACAACTTTTCTTATTATGATTCTTTATACTCCCTTTTCTGATGAAATGAATTTTTAAATTTTATGAGAAATTGTTCATGCTATGGATAAACAAAACAAAAACAACGTGCAAACTCAGGGCTGCCAGCAAATAAATCGCAGCTATACGGATTAGTATCTGCAATTATACAAATTTTCATCGCATTATACATAACCATTCTGTAATTGAGCTCTTTTTTAATATTTTTTTTAGAATTTTACTTAGATAAATGGTCGAAAAGTCGAGATTCGAGAGGTTTTTTTAGAATTTCAGTTACCGTACCTAGATAAATGTTCGAACCGTCCTCTGTACCGTCCAATCTCGAGTTTAGCTTTTTTATTTTAGTTAGCCTAGCTTATAGACAGTTTGATTTCATCCCGTATATTTTTGTATCGTATTATACCAAATGGTCATGGATACAATACACCATCCGATTATACATATTTTGTATCCAATTATACAATCTGGCAGCCCTGCAAACTAGCGGTGGGCGATTATGAGATATACTAATGGAATCATTCGATTATGAAGATATCTCGATTATGAGAATTAGTAATTACTAATTTGAATTCAAATTAGTAATTACTAATTTTAGTAATCTTATAGTATCTCGATTATAAATATTACTAATTAGTAATTACTAATGAAATCATTCGATTATGAACATGTCTCGAGATATTTCCAATTACTAATTTGCTAATTTGACTGCCTCGTGGTCTCGCGGTACAAGTATGTGCCGTGGGATCTAGAGGTCCTGGGTTCGATTCCCGGGTCGGGCAAAGTGTTATGGGTTTTTTCCATTAGGAAATTCTCAGTAACAGCCCGGAGTCTGGAAATGTGCCCGAAAAACGGCAATAGGCTCGCCCCCTATTACGTGGGACTGATACATACCTGGCGAAATGTGGGTGCAGAAATGCACCTCTGCCTACTCCTTCGGGGAATACAGGCGTGAGTTTATGTATGTATGTATGTACTAATTTGCATTCGCGAGGTATAAAATTCCTAAAAAAAAAACAAGAACCTCCATCGAACCCCCAGTTTTGAACTATTATTTAGTAATAAGTGTAAGTAAATTTCTAAAAAAAAAAACAAGACCCACTTTAGTCCCGACGAGATTAGTAGTTCAAATTAGTAACGTCATTCGATTATGAAACAAATTAGTTACTAATTTCATAATCGATTATCAAAATTAGTATTAGTAGTATCATTTGATTATCAAAATCATTCATAATCGCCCACCTCTAGTGCAAACCATAGATAATACACAGTGCAAACGCAAAGAGGTGTAAACTGTAAGTATGGAAGGGAGGGTAAAGGTAAGACTAAGGAGTAAGGACTAAGGAGTGTCATCTTGTGCATGCAAAAGTGTCTGTCAAAATGTATTAAATTGGGGGCGCCACATTAGCATCAGCATCATAAATTTTAAAGGAAGCGGAAATCAATAAACGTACTATTCACAGTTCAGGATATAAAATATTTCTAGCTACACGCGTTTTCTCATAATAACTCTTTAAGGTTATATTAACTTCATTATTTTGTACTTACTTAGGCGACAATAATATTAAATTCATACCATGTCCTTTGTCTACACCAGCGCCATTCTGAAAGGTTTTTGAACTGTTATTTACAGCTGACAGCTGGACACTTTTTTCGATTTTCTACTATATGAGATGACACTCCTTGTCCTTACCTTTACCCTCCATAGGTGTAAGTAAAACTATAAAATGCAAATACGTCAATAGGAATGGGTATAAAATATCGATATTTTTTCAGAAAACAATCGATATATATCGTCAATATTTTTGTTTTGAAAATATCGATATTCGATATCTATTTCTAAATATCAAATTGTTTTTTTTTAAACAGCTTTTATTTTATATCACCTTATTTTTAAGTAAATCTTATTTAGTAGACATAATTATTATATAGTACATTCCTATTGTTGTTGCAAATTCGTTTTTAACTAAAAACAATAAAAGATCAAGCTAAAATATGCAAAAAAGCTACATACATTTTGAATGTCGCAGGCCAGTGGGTGCATTTAATTGATTGGTGCGCCATAAATTTTGAAGTTTTAATATAAACAAATCGTCTCTGATTCAATAATAAAGCTAATATAACTACAAAATATGTTTTTTATTTCATTTCCGAATTTTTTGGCAATACTTGAGGTTCCCATTTTGAGGTAAAAATATCGAAATATCGATATTTTTTATTCTGCAAACACCGATATTTTTTTAAATTATCGATACGATACATATCAATATATTTTTTTCATTTGCCCACCCCTATCCGTCAAATTAAAGAAACGACATTGACAGTTGACAACTTGACATTTGATTTTCTTTTAACTAAAAGGCAAAGGGTTAAGGATCATTATTATAGCCATGTCATAAATAAGAATAACTTAAGTTTTAATAGACGTAGATATTTTGAGAATAGTATTCTAATCGGGGCTACTCTATATTAAAAAAGGCACTTAAAAGCTTGGCCCAAAAATTAATGGAATGAGTCAACAATATGAGCTTACATTTAAAAGTAGCCGATATTTTCAAAACAACAACGCTGCTTTATTTTCAGCCGAAAAGCCAAATTTGAGTTTTATTAAACGGGCACAAGAGACCAACGGATAACACCGTAAACACGATGATGTCCAATGTGTACGTACGTACCTACCTAAGTTTATTTAGGTATACCTACAGCTACATTTTACATTTCAGTATGTTATGCTTTATGCTTATGGGCTGTGGCTAACATACAAAATAAATACAAATATAAACAAAGTCGCGATTTAAACTTTGTAACACATCAAATAATGAATTACATCATGGTTACATAAAATAGTTAAAGCGGTTTGCTTTACACTCTACAGTACATACATACATATTTCAAGTCTGAAAGATATCATACCAGATCATATTTCGTTACTGGCGTTAACAAAGAAGGAATTGGGAAACTACTCAGGCTAAAAAATGCTCTGCCGGTGCGACATAAAGTTGAACATTCAACGACAACTTTTAATTTTATAATTTATATGATGTTTATCTCTTTCGCGTGTGATAAGATGTAAAAACAAGTAGGTAACATTTATTTGGTTCATTATTATAATGCGATTACTATTGCTAAGCAATTGGAGATAACGTTGACTGTGAACTCGTGACTTCCAAAATGATTCTACCAAAATTTAATAAACTGCGGCCACTAGTTAAACTGGTGAATAATCGTAATTTAGCAACGCAAACACACTACCAGACGGAAAATGTAGGTCCGGTTGTATTCGAGAGGCTGGTGGGCCCTGATCGAGGTATCGCCGTGTACGGTCTTAACAGTCCGAAAGACAGGAACGCGCTCGGCTTTGGTCTCTTAGATGCTATGAAGGAAGTCAACCAGATCATTCGAGAAGACACTAAATTGTCAGTCGTCATTCTGCACAGTTTGGTGCCCGGAATATTTTGTGCTGGTGAGAGAATTGTGACAATTTAACAACAGTATAACACTGGATTAGATTGATAAGCCTTTCTTATTTGTTATTATTTTGCTAAACATTTAATAGTTTGATATAGGCTGATATAAGAGAGAATAATGTAACTAATATAACTGGTTAGGAAACTGATTGCTAATGAAATGTTGATTATAAGTGATAGTTGTATTTTGCTTTGTCATTTTAATAAATTAAAATGTAGAAATTCACAAACATTGTCTAGATTTTTATAAAATCTATTTACAATATTATTCCATCTCTACTTGGTAGGGATAGTAACCGCTGTCCCAATGAGCTGAAAAGATGTTCATGGAAAGGGGCAAATATAGAGGCACTAATTTTCTAAGTTTGGTGGGAAATTATTGGAATGCCAATCAAAATTTGAAATGATTGGATTTATGGAATGATACCCTGCATAATATGTTCATTGCTGCACTAATGCCTAAACTGCTTGTCAGTGATTATTACTCTCATTATGAGTTAACACAGTCAATCCATTAATGCAACTTTGTAATTTTGTAGGTGCCAATCTAAAAGAACGATTTAAAATGTCTGACGAGGAAGTGGCAAAGTTTGTGCGGGGGCTCAGAGGCACTTTTATAGAAATTGAGGATTTTCCAATGCCTACCATTGCTGCTATAGAGGGTGTAGCCGTTGGTGGGGGCCTAGAGTTGGCACTTGCATGTGACATCAGGATTGCTGCAGAAACAGCCAAACTAGGATTAGTGGAAACGGGCAGAGGTCTGATCCCTGGTGCAGGGGGCACGCAAAGACTCCCTAGAGCTGTACATCTACCCATAGCAAAGGAATTAATCTTCACATCAAGAGTTGTTAGTGGAAAAGATGCTAAGGAATTAGGTTTGTTGCTAAGTTATTTATAGTAATTAATATTCTGTCACTTTGGACAAGTTTCCTATTATTTTTCCAAACTTACAAGCCCATGGTACTGTTGGTTAGCCATCAGCTGGCAAAATGAAAAGTAATGGGTTTAATCACTACTACACTAAGACAAATGTTTATGTGATCCACAAAATTTCTTTCGGGTCTGGGTGTTTGTGAAAAAAAAAAAAACAGTGATTGCCTCGAGGTTTACGCGCGCGGTCGAGAATTTCGGCGGTCGCAGGTTCAAACCCCAGGCACACACCTCTGACTTTTCGAAGTTATGTGTGTATTCACAACGAATTATCAATTGCTTTAACAGTGAAGGAAAACATTGTGATAAAACCTGCACACCTAAAAAAAAAGTTCTTAGGAATTTCTTAGGTGTGTAGTCCGCCAACCCGCACTAGGCCAGCGTGGTGGACTAAGGCCTAAAACCCTCTCAGTTATAGAGGAGGCCCGTGCCCAGCAGTGGGACGTATATGGGCTGATGATGTATGATGTTTGTGAGACCAAAAAATCTCTCATAGTTTCTGACACCCTACAAAACAAAGTATCATAATGTGAGATCAAAACTATGAATGTGACTGTTGTGTATTTATTTATTCAGTTCTTACTTATGTTACCTAACAATGACTTATTTTCTATTTTAGGTATAGTTAACCATGTGGTGCCACAGAATAATAAAAATAACGCAGCATTCGAGAAAGCACTTGCCATAGCGCGAGAGATAGTCCCTAACGCGCCCATAGCTCTCCGTTGTGCAAAACAGGCAATTAATGAAGGTATCCAGCTCAGCATTAAGGATGGTTATGAAGTAGAACAGAAATGCTATGAAATCAATGTACCGACAAAGGACAGACAAGAGGGCATGATTTCATTCATAGAGAAAAGGAAGCCTATTTATGAGGGACATTAAATGTCCACTGTAATCTGTGTTATTGCACCTCAAAATATAAAATTAGATATCACTTTTAAGGAAATACTGTCATTCTAAGATTTATTTTTTTATTAAATAAAAATGTATATTTTTTCAAGTGACTGATAAAGGGCCAAATATGAATTTGCAATAAAAAAATAGATATGTATTTTATATAGATAGTTTATTCTATATGGTCACTTTCAAATTCTATTTTAAGTTTTTTGCATAGAGGGTAATTTGTTTCAAAATATAAATGTAGACTGTTAGTCATGAATTATTTTGAAGCATTATCTGAATATAGATTTATCTAGCATTTGATACCACTATTTTTATCTTTGGGGGTATTTAGAGTTTTCTAGGATTTGTGGTATTTTATTGATGTTTTGAGCACATTGTTGATTGCACATTTTTTATGTTAATTATTTTATAATTTGGTGTATTTATAAAAATGTGTTTTTTTTTATCTTGTTGCATTCACAAAATTGCGATAATATTGTATTTATCATTAAATAATATTTTTTGTATTGATTTTCTGATTGTTTTATTTTTAATATACACAAAATGCTGCCAATACACTGGTGCATTGCTAGCAGTCAAGTCTTCAGCATAACTAATAAAAGGTGAAAGTTTGATTCTCCAGTACCTATTTATATAGCAAGAATTCACCATCAAAGAATTACCTTTTAGAGACCTATAGTTACAGAGGAGAACATCGGCAATACCTCAAGCATTGCATTGGTAACTTTTTTAGAGGCACTAAGAGAGTGCTGCAGGGATTGTCAGCTCATTTGTGACCAGTGTGATCATGGTTGCACCAGCACCTAACTCTTGCCACTATTAGGTACTAAATACTTATGGTTTTGGTTGACAGGTTCATGTCCTTGCTTATCAAACCTAATATTAAACACTGTACATATTGATATGGGTCATTAAAATTGGATTATGGGAATTATGGTTTAGATTTAAAATTTACATACATACATAAACTCACGCCTGTATTCCCCGAAGGGGTAGGCAGAGGTGCATTTCTGCACCCACATTTCGCCAGGTATGTATCAGTCCCACGTAATAGGTGGCGAGCCTATTGCCGTTTTTCGGGCACAATTCCAGACTCTGTGCTGCTACTGAGAATTTGCTAATGGAAAAAAACAATAACACTGCCCGACCCGGGAATCGAACCCAGGACCTCTAGATCGCTCGGCACATACTTGTACCGCGAGACCACGAGGCAGTTTAATTTATAAATTTAAAAAGGTAATTTCAACATTTGATTACTCGGTCAAGACAAAATTTATCATACCTGACAAAGTGTGAATGTAAAAATAATCAAATTGTCAATATAATTATGCAATATATATCAATGACAGTTGTTTTATGAACAAGCCTTGTTATCACACGTCTTAAAACAATAAAAGTAAGAAATGATCATTATTATTTAATAAAACATGATATCACATTCTTCACATATTGTGTAATATGTTTATTATTTAATGTTCAGGCACTTCATAAGTTGGTCCTTTGTGTCCTCAGGTGATGTTACTTTATGCCCTATTGTCCTTGAGTCATTATAGATTTCATAGTCATTACCACCCAAATCTGTTTTGTCTCCAAAAAAGTGGATCTCTGCAAAATTCTCATTGGCGATATGATTTAAGCAGAATGTTTTATCCCAACCAGTTGGGAATACATCCACACTTATTTGTCCACCAAGAGCAAAAGTTAGCCCTGCATCACTGAATTCATTTTGAAGAGCTTCAACAAATTTTTGCCTGATATTGTGTTTTTTGTCATATTCAGAAAATTGATCCCTTTCTGCTTGGCTACAAGAGCGGCCCACTGGACATATATTAATCATGCTGGAGCGAAACTCTATAAAGTTGCCCCTTTTTGCTGGCAGTTCAATCTTGGACATGTAACCTAGTGCAAAGTTTATAACTCTTTGAAGTTTTTCCTCTCCTAGGTGATCGAGAATACTCTCTGAACTAATTTTTTTACCATTTCTGTACTGAACCAAGCCATTTTCACAAAAAACGTAATCGAACTTCGTTGCTACATGCTCGCCGTCCATTTGCTCAGCAATTTTGACATAATCTGAACCACTGACCAAGCCCACAGAAACGCGCGACTTTACCTGGTCCAGCAGGAACTTTTTTAAATCTTCGGTGATTCTTTGCCGTGGTTTAGTTAAAGTACCATCAACGTCAAACAAATATAAAACACTTTTCCTTGTAGCCATCGTTTGGGGTCAAATTTAACACTGAAATAAGGCTTTAATTTGAATTTTGGTGGCAAAGCAGAGCCGATCAATAAGTAGAGCGCCGCTAGAGGCCGTGAACTGCCAACACTTCACTTCGACACGTCAAATATCAAATAAGCACTGTGTAGTGTGTTATCAGTGAGTGACGATGGCGCGTTTTCCCAGTGCTGTGTACCCGCTACTTGTTTGTTTATTTATAACTGAAACTGTCCTTTCCGATAAAACGCGAAATGTTCTCGTATTACTGGGTGAGTACAAGAAATGAATTAAATATTATATTTCATAAAATTGCCGAAATAGCAAATCAATCAAACAATATAATTTGACAATTAAGATACATTAAACGAAGTAACTTTCAGATTCAGAGTAAAAAACCCGGTATTGAAAAATTGGTATTATAAAATTGAATTGTGATTTGTGGATGCAATATCGAGTACTTACTTAGGTATATACCATTTTTTTACATTTAAATAAAAAGTTAATACTAAGTTTAAAATATCTAGTTTTGTGTAGTAAATATTCCATTATACGTATTAAATATATCAAGTAGACCGATTTTTAGCGAGTAGGTATCAATTATGAGAATGAGTAAAAAGTTAAAAGTAAATAAACATTAAACAGTAGATATACTATAGGTACTTACTTAGTATAGGTACTTTGCACAAACCGTTATTTAATAATGACAGTTTTGGTTTTGTTCTGATTTTAGCTGACGATGGCGGCTTCGAGATAGGCGCATATATGAATAAAATATGCCAGACACCAAATATCGACGCACTGGCTAGAGATAGTCTGATTTTCAACAATGCATTTACATCAGTCAGCAGTTGTTCGCCAAGGTTTGAATCCTACTAGCTAAAAATATATTAAAGAAACGTAATTTAATTTCATTGATTCATTTGAAATCGTTTAATGGCATCATCGAGGATTTAGACACAAGTAGTCTTAAATCAGATCCTAATGGATGTAATATAGCCCTTGCAAAAAGTTATATTAGTTAACCAAACGATGAATCTATAAAAACCAACGCATTTCACGTTTTAATTTACAACATTTGTTATTCATAAAGTCAAACATAACTTCTCAGTCTAAGAGAAAACTTTCACTTGCCCTAGTTTAAATAATATTTGAAATCTAGCTGACATTTTATCTAAAATTATGTAGGTAACTAAGTACCTCCGAGTTATCGTTGCAGTTTAGTAGTAGATAGGTGATTAACATATCTACTATAGAATTTTATTAATAAACTAGCTGACCCGGCGAACTTCGTTCCACCTAACAGTCAATTCTTTAATATTTTAGTTTTTTTTATTATGATACCTACTTAATTTCATTTAATCTAAAATAAAATATTTTTTCTAAAATAAACGTAGCCTAAGTTACTCCTTTTTGCATCAGCTATCTGCCAGTGAAAGTCCCTTTAAAATTGGTCCACCCGTTTCAGAGATTAGCCGGAACAAACAGACAGACAAAAATTGTAAAAATCGTTATTTTGGTATATGTACCGTGTATACATCCATAAAATCTCGGGTCGGGCAGTGTTATTGGGTTTTTTCATTAGGAAATTCTCAATAGCAGCACGGAGTTTGGAATTGTGCCCGAAAAACGGCAATAGGCTCACCCCCTATTACGTGGGACTGAACATAACTGGCGAAATGTGGGTGCAGAAATTCACCTTTGCATAACCCCTTGGGGGTATACAGGCGTGATATTATGTATGTATGTAATAAATAATACTAAGTATGTTAAAATTTTGGATTGACAATGAATCCAATTTTCAGTCGTGCAGCGTTGCTAACGGGGACGCCGAGTCATCAAAACGGCATGTATGGGTTACATCAAGGCGTGCACCATTTCAATTCGTTCGACAACGTCACGAGCCTGCCGAACGTGCTGCGGGAGCACGGTATCATGACCGGTACGGTAAAAACATAATATATCAGCCAAATAGGCATGTGGTCGCTCAATAAATGCCAGCAATCATCCATGCCAATCTATAGTTACGAACTTATACGAGCTATTAACGAAATTTACAGCGTTGTTTAGAGACCACCCCAAGGTTTAGAAGCTGCAGTTTTGATTCCGACAAAGAGATTTTTTTGTGATCCTCAAATATGTCCGATGTATGGATATTTTAGGACCGACAAGTCTCATACTCCCGACGCGAATTTTGATCTGAATGTGCTGGCACTAATAATGGGTTATGAGACCATTTATTATATTTTGATTATAAATATTGTAAATGATTACGACTGCGTGCATTTAGGTATAATTGGCAAGAAACACGTGGGACCCGCCAGCGTGTACCGCTTTGACTACGAACAGACGGAGGAAAACAACCCGATCAACCAGGTCGGGCGCAACATTACGCACATCAAACTACTCACCAGGGAGTTCCTTAAGCAAGCCAACCAGCAGAACCAGTATGTGTACACTTTTATATTACAGTTTTACCGTTAACTTAGAATTGGGTAATGGTCTTTTACAAGACGTGTTCCAAACCCAGGAACGAACGTCTGATTTTTTAAATTTATGTGTCAATTAAAACGCACCATAAGTTTACATTCTGTAAAGTAAAGAAGATAGTATGAATGTACATCTCGAGAAAACTTGCATTATATCACAGTGTTATCCACATAAAATCTCTTCGGCCATAATTTAACTATATTTGGCCAGCATGGTCTCCCAACTATACAAGAAGTTCATGCTAAGCAAGAGGTCCGAGAAACCCCAATAATAGTTTAGGTATGTGGGACCTTACATAAAACACGTTACTGCACTGGGATCATATACGTGTATTGATTAAAAGCTAGGTGATAATACAGTGAGTGCGGGCGACGAGTGGCTGCTGCTCGCGCAGTCTTTACAATATATATATATATCCTCGTACGTTATACATATCATGTTACAGTCTACTCATGCGCTAACTCCTACAATAGTTTAAACTAGGCTAAAACCGTTCTCAGGCCGTTCTTCCTGTACGTGGCGTTCCACGACCCACACCGGTGCGGGCACCACGAGCCGCAGTACGGAGCCTTCTGCGAGCGCTTCGGCTCCGGCGAGGAGGGCATGGGACTCATCCCTGACTGGAAACCTTGGTACTATCAGTGGGACGAGGTGCAGTTGCCGTTCCATATACAGGTGAGCTTTGCCTTTCACTGGAAGTACTGCTGCACGATGGCATAAAGAACTAGATGGTTTGACGAAAAACTGTCTCGATGGTTGCGGATTGAATTCTAAATTTTCTAGGTTATGTGAGTATTCTTAATCTATTATCACACACAGGTGAGCTGTATGCCAGAAATATGCTTTAAAACATAGCATAGTATCTTGAATCTAATAGTCGTTAACCCGTATATTTCCAGGACACCGAGGCTGCGAGAAGAGATGTTGCAGCGCAGTACACCACTATGTCGCGACTCGATCAAGGTGAATAATACTTTTTGATCTCAATGGCTTTACTTCTTCCATATATTTCAGAATTTAGTCCAAATTAAAAAATAAGCCCGAATTCTCTCTAATGATGGTAAGAAGACAGACCAGAGTTCACTACGCTTGTCTAGTCCACAATTGTTTCTAATTTAATAATGTGAATTTTTATTGCTATTACTTCAGGAATAGGTCTGGTGCTCAAGGAGCTGGAGGCCGCGGGTCATTCGGACGACACGCTGGTGATGTACACGTCGGACAACGGCATCCCATTCCCCTCCGGCAGAACTAACTTGTACGAGCCCGGTGTGCGCGAGCCGCTGATCGTGCGCTCTCCGCTGCGCACCGCGCGCCGGAACCAGGCCTCCGGCGCCATGGTCAGCCTGCTCGACGTCATGCCCACTGTTCTCGACTGGTTCGGCATCCAGCAAGAGCTCGAGACCAACGATGTGTGGGATAGCGACATGCCCAAAAGTTTCTTACCGGTCTTAGAGAAAGGTAGGTTAAATTATTCTCCCTTATATTATTGCTTTTTAGATGACGGGGGACTCGCTGAAAGGAAACTGTCTGTCGTAGTATGGGCATGTTATGAGGAGGGATGAAGCATATGTAGGTAAAAAGGTGATAAATATGAAAGTTGATGGATGGGCGAGCAGAGGAAGGCCAAAGAAAAGATGGATGGAGTGCGTGACTGTAGATATGAAAGAAAAAGGGGTGAATGAAGACATGACGGCTTTTTCTGACTCTCTAGTTATAATTTAGGTTATTATTTTGTGCATATAGTGTTAGCCTAAATAGTAATATTTAGTAATTATAAATGTATTTCATTATAATACCTTAACCTTACAATAAGTATTATATATTTACATTATTAAAAGCTTATGCGTACAGACCTTTTACTAAATTATTGTAGTAATAGTAAAATTGCATAATGATGATTTTATTACTTATAAGTATTTATTAAAATTGTCAATAACTTTAATGAGAATATAATCTAGATTAATATAAATTAATTATTGGACTTTATAAAAATATTTAAAAATAAGACCGTCAATTGATGTGTATAAAAATGGTGTCGCTGAGCAGTTCGAGCTCAGTCGTTGGAATTGTCAGTTGCAAGACGGATTGATATTTTAAAATATAAAAGTTGTTAGAAATATAAAAGTTGAAGACGTACTTGTTTCTCAACGAGTGTTACCCTTCAATAGGTAACACTATTTGATAACCTCATTGAAAACATTTATGGTTGGTCAGAGCCGGCGTACAACGAGGACGACGCGGTGTTCGCGTCTCAGACGCACCACGAGATCACCATGTACTACCCGATGCGCGCCGTGCGCACGCGCCGGTACAAGCTGCTGCACAATCTCAACTACGGCATGCCTTTCCCCATCGACCAGGATCTCTACGTTTCACCTACTTTCCAGGTAAGAATAAGCTGATTACGGCTTAATAGATTTTTGCGTTTTGTAGTTGGGAGTGAATCACGACAGAGTGCACTGAGAAACTCGAGTAAGTTTTCATGCGTATATTAAGCTTGAAGTCTCTATACTGTTTAAATTTATTAATAACTGTTACAACTAGACCTGTACCTGAATAAATAATACTCAATCGATCTCGCAATCACTAGATAATATGTCGGTCCACACTCAAATAAGTTATCGCTCATTCAAAACGATATGTCCCCTTCGATGTATTTGTTTGCCGCCCAATCAGGACATCCTGAACCGCACTCGCAGCAAGCAGCCGCTGCCGTGGTACAAGACGCTGAAGCAGTACTACTACCGGCCGCAGTGGGAGTTCTACGACATCCGCGCTGACCCTGAGGAGACCAAGAACCTGCACGGTCAGTACTAACTCTGTCAATAAATGATTGTCTTAATTGGTTTAGTTCAGGTTAGCGGACTACACACATGAGATTTTTCTCAAGGAGATATATTAGGTGTGCAAGTTTGTGGACGACGTTTTCCTTCACCGTTACGTGATAATTGAATGTGAATACCCACGTACGTGTGGGAAGTGGGGTCGTCAGATGGGAGGTGTGTTGTGAGTATTGTCCAGTAACACTGTGTGTGTGTGTGCGCACTGGTGCAGACAAGCCGTCGCTGCAGCGCGTGGAGCTCGCGCTGCGCGCGCGGCTGGCGCGGTGGCAGCGCCGCACGCGCGACCCCTGGCGGTGCGCGCCGCTCGCCGTGCTGCAGGACCACGCGTGCGCCGCGCTGCACCAGCCGCACCAGCCCGCGCACTACCTGCCGCACTAGCCGCCACCCGCTCGCACGCCACCCGCGTCACACGTCACACACGTCACTCAGGTCATACACATCATACACGTCACACACTCACCGGTATCCTGCCTTCATATCATTTTGCTTAGTAGGATACTTGTATCATAATGACTCATTGTCCTTACTTACCTGACTACAATTTTTTAAATGTAAAAAATATCTAATCTTTATACTTCATATATTAATCAATTTTACTATTTATGCAGATTATTTAGAAATCAATGTATACAAAATGATTATCAAACGGAACGAAGATAAACTACATACTTACTCCATTAAATTCGATAACTTTTCGAAATATCACTTCACTTCACTACTACGACTGTATCCACGACAAGAAATATAAAAATTTATTAGGTTAAGAAAATTTGAAAGACTTAAATTTAAAACTGATCTCAATTATTTCAATTTCAGTTACTATTTATACTTTGCTTATATATATATTCAAGAAATATTGTAATTTGCTTTGGGTAATGTAAACTAAAATGTCTGAAGACTAATGTTTTGAAAATATAGTGAGAAATTCCACCACAATTGGAGCTCAAATGCAGGAGCCATTGTTGTAAAGTAGTGGGAGTGTGCGGGAATGGGGTAAAGGAATTGTCTCTGCCAATCACAGACACAGGTGGATCAAAGAATCAAAGACAACATCCACTAGAATATATTTAAAAAAATACTATTCAATGTAATTTTAAATCATAAGTTGGAAAATAAATCCTAGCCTTCTCCTCTTATTGAATCTCATAACCTATATATCTGTGATTTACTTAGTTATTGATACCAAGAGAATATATTTCTACTTGTTAAATCTAAAATTTTTATGAAGATTATAAATTGTCCTGGCAAATATTTTCGAACAAGTTAACTTAAACTATTAGATAATAGCTGTTCTTTGCTTACTATATTTATCATGTTACTTACTCATAGATTGCCAGATAAAAATATACAGTTTATTTAAATGAGTCGTAGTAGCGACAGGGTTGGGCAGTATTTGAATTACTTGTAATTGAAATACAAATACGTATTTTGTATTTGTATTTTAATTACTTTCTTAAAATGTAATTTGTATTTCAAATACGTGAAGCCGAAGTATTTTGTAATTAGTATTTCAAATACTCGAGGCTTCAAAATACATTTATTAAAATACATTTAGCCTTAATTTAGCGATCATGAGTGTGAGTGCGAGGCGAGAGTGCAATGATGGTAAAGCAGCTATAAAAATGTACGTCGTATTGTTAATGTCAAGCAGTGTAGCCAGCCCTACAGTTTTTTTTTATATTCTCTCAGTTTTAGATTAGCCCTCGAAATTGACAGTCTTTTATAATATTGGACATTAAGTTTGTGCTCACCAAGACCTGCAATAACAAAACAAAAACCGCCTTAAAAAAAAAACTATTCCAAAACAAATAAATATGCATTATTTTGTATTTTGTATTTCAATTAAAAATAGCTAAAATACAGTATTTTGTATTTCAAATACCTTACTTAAATGTATTTTGTATTTCGTATTTTAATTACTTGCGATACAGTATTTTGTAATTTGTATTTCAATTAAAGCAAAGCATGTATTTTGCCCAGCCCTGAGTAGCGATTACATATCCAAAAGAACAAACGAGAACTGTAATACATATTATCCAGTTACAATGTACCTATTAAGTAATAACAATTAAATATATTTATATTTGTAAACATAGTGTTTTTCTCACAAAATAAACTATTTACCTTCTGATGATGACCCGTTTTTACAATCACACCTAGTTTCTGATACGACCATGCTAATTTTAAAGCCTGCTAAAATTAGCTTCTAATTACCCCTAGTTCAGTGCGGTCTTAATTACTACAAACTATACTATAGAGCGAGCTAAATATAATATATGCAGGCCATGACAAAGATAGTTGATAACTTGATGTGAAACTGGGGTTTTCTGAATTGATAATCAAAGAATTTCAAAGAGATTCAAAGAATTCTATCATTATTTTATTACTACCCTCATTATCAATATCATGTACGTTATAACCCGAATATACCTATGTATATGAAGAAGCGTCCTACATTTCACCAACTCTTTCCCCCTCCATTCATTTTCCGCCCTTCAACTCTAGAGCCTTCTATATCCAATTTTTTTAATTAAAAACGCAGGTGATATATGTTTCTGTAGCCTTAACAGCTCTTTCATTAGGTTGAATGAATATTTATTTATTACATTATATCTATTACTAAACGCGGAGACATTTGACAATAAAGTGATGAATCTCGACTGATGATGAGAGAACAGCTTGCTTGGGTGCTCTAGTTTCTTAAGCTTGTGTGCGCCAGCATCGGACATGTAATATATTTAGGGCCGTCGACCCTCTTTGAATCACTTGCGGTGCGGATTCATAGATTTCCTACCGCCCCTAAAGACCTGGTTGGGTATACTACTATAAACAATGTAACGTCATGCTTTTTTCCGCCAAGTCATGCCTTGCTATACAACTGCACGCCTCGGCTTTTACTCAATGGCTAAGCCACAACGCTATATTTACGTCTCGGGTGTTAGCCATGTCCGCTTTAGCTTGCTCGTACCTAATGTATGACCATAATGAGAATGACAAATCAAACGAATGTTAGAAGCCTATGAAAAATAGAATGCTAAATTTGATTCAATCGACTGTTGAATACTTTTTATTGATAATTCGTTCTTCTTATACCTATTAATTAAAAATGTATAATTACGCCACCAGAAATTACGTCATTAACCAATTATTAGGTAGGTACTACTGACTTTTATGACGAGGATTTTCAAATGTTTTCTTTGCATCTCGTATACTATGGTCTGGATAAATAAAGAATAAGTAAGTACGAAGGACATAATATGTATATTTTATTTTAGATAAACATGGTTACAAATATGCAGAAGTAGGTATATGTCAGAGAAACTCTTTACATGGCAATAAACACTAAATATACACAACTCAATAATTGTTTTAATTATGAAAATGTCCGTTATTATTCGTATAATGTAAAT
Organism: Hemaris fuciformis; assembly: GCA_907164795.1. Taxonomy (NCBI): domain Eukaryota; kingdom Metazoa; phylum Arthropoda; class Insecta; order Lepidoptera; family Sphingidae; genus Hemaris; species Hemaris fuciformis. The sequence goes on from OU015440.1 coordinate 16,569,895, forward strand.
AAGTAGGTATACAGTATAACATATTGCAATCTGAAGTTATCGATAAATAAATACGTATAGTCCCCAAACTTCTATGTATATAAAAAGTAACTACTTACTTAATACTTTGAAATTTACAAAACACAACCTTCGATATAATTATAAAATAATTTGTTAAATCATTTTAAAACAACTCGTAAACTTATTTAAAGTATTAATTAAAAGTTTAATTAAATCGGAAGAGTAGAAAGTATTTTCTTATTCATATAGTAATATAGTAATACTGATATAAAATCACTACTGTATTGAATTCTTATAAGACTCAATACTGACTAAATACTACAATAGCAATAAGAAGGTTAAAATTTTCGTCCAAAATTAGATTATTAAACCAAAAACAAATGCGTGGCCACAATTTGATTGTGTCCAAGCATTTGTTTTTGGTTTGATAAATTGCTTGGACCTACTCTATCCTCGGGCTACTGCTACTTTTGTTAAATGCTTAAAAGATATGTTCGCTTAAGTTTTACAATTCACAAAGAGTGACATCCGTCGATCAACCCCAACTCCAGAGCCACCAGCATATCCGATTTTGGCACCTCTTCAAAATCCTCCTCCACTTTCTCCACAGTATCCTAAAATGTTAAAACTACTTAATAGTAGATTACCTACACAAGTACATAATATTGCAATTACCATTCCAAAACATGATATTATACATAGGTACATTAAAATGCAAAATTATGGGAAAAGCTGAGCCACGTCGTAGTGAGTTTGGACAGCCGCACAAACAGGCCGACTCTAACCATTTATTGGCACCTTCGCTTCACAGAAAACACGAAAAGCAATAAGGTAATGGCACTAGTAGTTGACCATGTACCTGTAGTTGACCACCAATGCACATAAACAGATAAAATAAGAATTCGCGGCATATTTTTAAACTAATTCCATATTGAGTAGTCAGTGCTGTCATGTGGTCTACGAAGCGCGCAAACTACGACTCCATTATTTTCAAATATTAAAAATAGCCTCCAGTTGTTTGTTGATTGACGCACCGTAAATCTATTATTCGTTTTTTTGTCATAATTTTCTTAAGGATTGAAAAAGTTTGAAGTTAAATATTAACAACTTTGTCACCATGTTGATGATAAGTGTTTTGCTTTTCTTATTCGTTAGGGATTAATTGAGGTAACAGGGTATTTAAAATACGAAAATTTGTTTACAAGATTGAGATGTGGGGGTGGTCCACTACTGATTCCGTTTTAGCATGATTTTCTAGTAATTGACCAGGATGGTCAACTTCTGATGAATTTCTGTATCATGTAAATGTACTGTACGGAATAATATATGAAGGGCATCATCAATTAGAATTAACTATTTTATTTACTTTTACAATAACTTAATTTTATTTAGTAGTTGACCACCTTTATTGTAAGGTACGATCAGTTACTAAAACCAAATTTTCACCTTGTAGATGTCTGGGAAAAGGGGTACATTCCTAAATTATACTGAAGCTGCAATGCTCTCAGCAGTAAATGTCGTTCGTCTTCATAAAACACCCATAAGAACGGCTGAAAAAAAAATCCTCTCACAATAATGATGGTGTTTTGGAAACCACAATGGAACCATCGGCAACTGCGGTACATATTACTGTTGGTGACGAACTAGTGCTAGTGACGATCCCAGGATCACCAGCAATTAGCATTGCTGATGACATATTTGAAACCACTCTAGATCAATTTGACATCATAGGTCCTAACGATATGCTTGAAAATATGCGTAAACTTTCAACTACTGTTGTCTGATTAAGAATCTGACAAAAGCCTCGGCAAAAAGTAAATGTTGAATTTGTCATATTTAAGTACGGCCTTGAGGTTTAGGCACGCGGTCGAGAATCTCGACGGTCGCAGGTTCAAACCCCAGGCACTCATGACTGACTTTTCAAAGTTGCATATGTGTGTATTGATAAAGAATTATCACGCACTTTAACGGTGAAGGAAAACATCGCGATGAAACCTGCACACCTAAAAGTTCTTAGGAATTTCTTAGGTGTGTAGTCCGCCAACCCGCACTAAGCCAGCGTGATGGACTAAGGCCTAAACCCTCTCAATTGTAGAGTAGGCCCGTGCCCAACAGTGGGACGTATATGGGCTGATGATGATGATGATGATGAAGTACGATAATAACTTTTATCCCGGAAAAGTACTTAAAGCTATAAAAAAAAACAGCTACAATATCATCGATGAAAGCAAATGGTCGATTGTGGAAATGGCCAGAACATTTATTAACGAGCGGGGGATGTTATTGTTATTATATTTCAAATAAAACGCAAAGTTGTCTTAATTTGCCTTCTTATTTAACAAATAATTAAAAAATCTGAATGGTCAACTACTGATGCAAAACATGGTCAACTACTAGTTTTTAGGTGGTCAACTACTAAATCTCTTATATTAAGTTTTATTTTCATTTTTTTACTTGAATGCAACCATTGTACAAGAAAAAATTCTAGCTCGTTTCGTTAAAAGACTTGCACAGAGTTAACAAAACAAAACACTCATTGAATTTGAATGATGATTAAAGTTAGGCATTAAAAAAGAAATTTCTTTGTCCTTAAGTGGTCAATTACTGATGCTATTACCTTAGTGTTGCGTTTCTGATAGTCAGTAAGATTATTGGTGGACCAATTTGAATGTTTGAGGGGTTTGGATACATGTCACGGGATTTTCCTGATTACTACATACGATTTACATCTGGCTGGCATCGTTTCGTCGATTAGAAAGAGTTTATCGTAGATGATTCTTGTTGGATTATTTGGATCGCACTGCTTTTACCATCAGGAGCGGTGTTGTCACGATGCTACGCCAGTATAACACAAATACGTGAGTAACACCAATGATTTTTAAGAACAATAGTAATCATCCAATAATAACTAAAATAAATAATGCGCTTAAGTGAAAGCTTATAGAATAAAGGCTTCTTTGTACAAACCAGCTTGACAATCTTACTCATTTGGCTGTTCCAACCAAGAATTTTGTTATAGATCTGTTTCCAAGTGTAGTAGACCGCGCATGCCATGAGGAACAATGCCGAAGCTAGCTTCCACTTGATTCCGAAATTACCGGACGCGGTGCACTGTAATTCAAAATATTTTATTTGTTTACACCTTCTTGTTTAAACAATTATATGGAGAAAAAAAATAACGATTACAATAACAAGAGGCGCGCTTACTTATCGCTCCAGGCAATATCTTCCAGACAACCTTTTGATGGAAAAATAAAATAAAGAAAAAAAATTGTATTTGTATGTGTTGTGTATCTATATTAATTATAAGTATCGATTGTTGTCTCTCTAGAAGCTAGTATAGTATCTATCGGGTAAACCAAATAAAAAACCCCTGACAGCAAGACTTATCTAAAGTAAGTCTCCGCTCGGAGAACTTTATTACTACATTTGATTAAGCAATGGACCGGTAAGTAAGCAATTGAATAAGATTAATAAACCCAGGATAATTTAATTTGATTGTTGATTCTCTAAGACTTAAACTTGTATCCGCTTCGATAATGACTTTCACGGACATGAGAGTACCTATATAGTTTAAGGTGTTGCGGGATCAGCCTTGGTATACCTGGCTATTTGAGTGCTATGGTAGGTCCTCGTAATTTTTTTCAATACTATTTAAACAGCACATTGAAAGTAGCAGTCCAACTTCTGAACCGTAGACATCAAAATATTTTTAGGAAATTTCCGTGCTTGAAGGTTTCCCGCCAAGGTAGGTAATTCAATATGGCCGAAATACCGATTGGAACCTTTGAAGGGGCCATCGCTTTGAATAGAGCGTTCCAAGGCTAGAAGCTCCTCGAATGACTTACCGCGCTTCATTATCGTCTACAAATTCAGTAATGATTTTAGAATTCATAGCGTCATCGTCAGAGAGGGGTGTTCTTTGCTATCATGTATGCTAGTATAAGGGAGTATAATAAGGGAGCGATAATGCAGATTGTATAACCCGGCTTATTCTAAAGTTTTGCATGGTGCCGTTTTTATGTATACATTTCATACTGTCTTGGAAAATGTTTTTAAGCCGCAATGGCATTTAACACAGCTCTCACTTTGTATGCATAAAATATGGCAAATATTTTTAAGGCTTAAGTATGGCTTGCTTCACGACTTTTCGCATAATATAACCGTACCAATTTAGGAACTGATAAATACTTACACGCTGGAGGAACATTACAGGAAAGTAAAAGATCGCTATACATATAATCAAATTAACTCTGATGCCGTAGATACTAATAGGTGCTGGAAGTTCTGGATCAGACATTTTTTACGCTTACAATAAGTATTACTGCTCTTTGCTAAATTAATGCAAATGACTAAATTGAAATCTTGTTTTTCAATACAATGCACTTGCACCTGACGCGTCGTTAACTGCGATAGTGCAACAACTGATACAAGAATATCGTTGTTACTGCGCTTGTCCGCTATATTATTGATTTGGCAACTTGGAGGGGCTTAATTGGAGCAGCCTCCGCGTCCTCAGAGTGTTGAGAAGTTGATTTTTTTTCTAACTTAGCTGCGTTTATACACCGAATAATTTATTTAGCATTGTTAACTATAATATTATAAATGCGATTGTAACTCTGTCTGTCTGTCTCGCTTTCCTGCTAAAACTACTGAACCGATTTAAATGAAATTTGGTACACAGATAGTTTGGAGCCTGAGAAAGAACATAGGCTACTTTTTATTGCGGAAAAGGGGTTTTAAGGGGTTGAAAGGGGGGATGAAAGGTTGTATGGAAGTATTGTCATTTTAAAGCTAGAAACTTGAAACTTATTTTTTAGGCTGTTGATTAGATATAAATAAATATGACATTCAAAGTATGTAAAAAAATACCTTTAAGGGAGTAAAATAAAAATAGGGGATGAAAGTTTGTATGGAAATTCGTCATTTTTGAAGCTAGAATGATAAAAGTTTTTTATATGGCTTTTATTACATCTATACATCATATATATGATATATACACAATATAAGAATTATATTAAAAGTTTAAAAAAAAATCCCTTTATATGTTATAAATGAGAAAATAACTATATGACTGTTACGCTTTCACCCCTTAATCATTTGACCGATGTGAACGATATTTGGTATGGAGATAAATGGGACTCTGTGGAATAAAATAGACTACAACCTATTTTCTTTCTGAACCCAACCCTGTAGTCTACGCGGACGGAGTCGCGGGCAAAAGCTAGTATAAATATAAAACCAAAACCTAGTCACGGTTGCTTGGAAATTGTATTGTATATTTCTTTCCCTTTTGGATCCAAGTGAAACAGTGTTTGTTTGTAGGTACCTAGGTATGTAATAATAATAAAAAAACACCTTTATCAAGTAAATTGACAAGATTATTAATTATTGTTTTTTGTAGTTTATTGCATATTATTTCTTAAGTGAAATTTAGAAGTAAATGAAAGCGAAGGCTTAATTAGTGCCGCACAGATATTTCTAGGCATAGCTTCTTTGTATAATCTGTGTATTGAATTATTTTATTAACCTGTGATCTAATAATCTACAAAATGACATGACTGAAGACTTGGCAGCATGGTCTTCGACCTTAGCCGGTTCCTTGCGGAACAAAGAAAAAAAATCTACAAAATTCTTGACAGTTGACATAAAAATTTAAGGTTATCTTTTATCAAAATAGCTTGAAATAATCACTAAAAGAAATATTATAACATTGATATGCTATTTTAACTGTATTTTATAAATTATACAACGAAACGATGGCTACAAATTACGCAAAATATGCGCAGCTCATAAACGCGTCGACTAACTATGCGCGTCGTATGAAGAGGTTGTCGAACAGGATTTTCGGAGAAGTGGCTATTCCTACAAACTCCAAATCTATGAAGGTGGTACGGATATTTTCAGAGAAGCCATTGCATACGAACGAAGAGATAATTCACTATTATCCAAAACATGTTGAGACTCACGCTCTGATGTTGAAATTACGAGAATACGGCCTGTTCAGGGACGAGCATCAGGACTTCAAGGAGGAGATGAAGAGATTGCGAGAACTACGCGGCAAAGTGAAGGTGTGGAAGAGAACACTCAATCAAAATAAAGAATAGTATACATGGTCCATCTTTTGTAGATACTTCGGTTAAATGTTATTTAATTTAGCAATAAATAATAATATATAAATATATTTTTAATAGATTTTAAACTATACTAGTTTTACCCTAGAGGTACTATAGATCAAAGTTAACACCTCAATGACTAATCCTGCAACTATGGAGATTTTGCATTCTGAATGCAAGTCAAATCTGGAATGAAGTTTCCAATTCATGAAACACATATTAATTGCAAGTTTATGTTCTTTTTATGTTGGATGTAAACATACACACATTCACATCAAAATCCCCAGTAGGTACATGTAGATGTACATTTCAACACAATGTTTCGGTAATTGTTTTAAGTCCCATATAGTAGGGGCCTAGCTTACTGCTGCTTTTTGGGCATATTTCCATATTCTGAGCTGCTACTGAGTTTCCTAATAAAGAAATACAACATTGCTCAACTCGAGAATCAAACCTAGGAACTTCAGATTACATTGCACACACTTGTGCTGTAATTTTGCTATTGTTTAAACCTTTTCCTCAACCAACAACAAATGATTGATAAAAGCATTTTATATAGAAGTAAAAATTGATATTTGGGCACCCCAGGCTGGAGATACATGTAATGCTCTGCATCATTGGAATCAAACTGTACTATAAAAGAGGGTTTGGTGAATAAAACGTATGAAAAAATAGCCATCATTTATTTGATTACAAAATCTTTCGTCAGGAAATAAATTGCTACATAAAATATATTTCAACAAGAAATGCCTCAACTGCTTAACGACTGGTCGCTGTTGTCGCTGTGGTCGCCGGGGTGGCAGCTCAGTGCCGGGTGAGGGCCGCGGACATACGCGTACATACTAACACCTTAACGATACCTTTAACATTACTCAGTTCACAATCTAATTTTAGATACGAAATTAAACTAAGCCGCAGACAAACGAGGCGATACATATCGTACACAAAGATAAACTCGGAGAGATTTCCACAAGACGACACAAGGTCGTCACAGAACAAGCGTCTTGTGCCGCGGGAAGTCGGTGCTGAAAATGTGTCGTCACTTACAAAGTTACAGTAAAGGCGGATATCCGTACTAACATTTTAACCACTATGTGAAAAATCGCGAGACCCCGTAAGCGAAGCGTATTCGTAGAAAACTTTGCCAGCGTTCGTTTATATATATTATCTTGTCCGTATTACTATGTTTGTTTTCGTATTCGTAACTGTTAATGCTACTATCACATCTTACAAAAAACATACATTTTATTTGATTTTGTTAAAAAATGTTAAGACGAGTACATTAGTGGTTAGAGTGCGGGCGCCGGGGCGACGTGTATGTTTGTGTTGTGTGTGTGTGCGTGTGTGTGTGTGTGTGTGTGTGTGTGTGCGTGTGTGTGTCTGTGTGTGTGTGAGTGTGTGTGTGTGTGTGTGACACGTATGTGTGACGTGTGACGTGACGCAGCCTCGTCGTGAACAATGACACTGTTCCAGTCACACTGAGCGCGCGGCCGAAGAGCGGCGCCGCCTGGTAACCATAACTAACAATAAACAAATATAAAACATAACCAAATTGCTCCTCACCGCTAAACGTACATAACTTAAACCTAACAGAACTGCGGAGTTACTAACAGCCGCGCCGCTCTTTAGCCCCAGCGTCGTTTACTTAAATTTCTATATACATTATTATTCAATTACAATATTTCCATTGGTAATCGTTCCTATGCTGGCGCGTAGGAGACGATTGCATCATCCCGCGAGAGCATCAACGTATTACGTTCTTAATACTTGATTTGAATCCTTCACCCTGTGTTAGAATGAATATTGCAGACCCCGATATAATATAACAAAAACGTCATATTTTCCTCACATTGTGTTTTTGTCACCCCCAACTTTAAGTATGAGGATATCTGCAAATTGAAAGTATACTAATATGTCACGTAATACATGGACGCTCCCTTTTGGTATATTCAATATTCAGTAAAAATTTGGTTGTGTTGGCGAATTTTATCACCGTCGAGTGACGATCTGTCGGTGCGAGATGCTTGAGACAGTCAATTGATACAATAGGAATGTCGAATTCAGCCGATAGCTTAGCACGACGCTGGTCGTCGAAACGATACAAAAAATATTCGATACTGTTGACTTAAAATAATGAAATGCGAAGCAACTAATATGCGACAATACGAAGTGGTAAAATGGTACTTGACAACATCGATTTTACTCGATGATCGCAAAAGTTGCGTCTTATCGACGACTCTTCACGTGCTACATGCTCGAGCTACAATACGAGTACACAAGTCGCATCAAATGGTTAGTCGCGAATGAAAATACATCATTCGACTGATACATCGCTGTCGTATCGGAGAGGGCCATTTTTATTTGCATCACGGTGTATTTTAAAGCGATTCAATGTCGTTTTCCGTTCGATTTCAAATAGCTGCCTTCGTCAATAACAGACTATGGATATTTTCAAATGGGTGCTCGCTGCCGAAAGCGCGTGCAGGGAGACGAGCGGGGCGCCCGCACCGGCGCCGGGGGGCGCGCGGGTGTGTGCGGGGGCGGCGGCGGCGGCGGGTGGGGCGCGGGGCGGGGCGCGGCGCGGGGCGGCGCTAGGTGTACTCGTTGAAGTCGTCGATGGCGACGCGCAGGGCGAGCGCGGGCGCGGGGTAGGGCGCGGCGTAGGGCGCGGGGGCGCGGGCGGCGGCGGCGCGCTCGGCCGACACGCGCGCGCGCAGGCGCTTGATGATGCGCAGCCGCTCCAGCCAGTTGGACGCGTACGCGCGCGCGCCGCCGCCCATGTTCAGCGACTGCGAGATCTGCGACGCCAGCTGCAACAACACATCACGCTCACCGTCGCACTCCTTAGTCAGAACACTACTGGGGAAGGTATTAGCATGAGAGCCGTAATGCGGTTATTCTCCAAAAAGAATAAACTAGAGGAACTCACCGCGCAGTGCAGCGCCATCTGTCGGGCGAGCAGCGCGACGTTGTGGTCGGACACGCACACGCAGTGCGAGTCCAGGTGCGCGAGGAACTTGGTGCGGATGCGCTCGTCCTTGGTCTTGATGAACACGCGGTTCATGCCGTGCTCGTACGGCTCCACCACCACGATGCAGAAGTTGAACTGGCCCTGCGAACCCACAACGCGCATGCGCATTGTAAACACCACCTCGAAACATAACAATCATTCACAAGGGCAGTACTTTACCTTTATCGTGTGTATGTTGAACTCTGCCCCCGAGTCGTTGTACACTATGGACACAAAGTCGTTGCCGATATATTTCCGCTTCTCATTGCACGTCGGGTCTTTCGGTGAGGAGGGCATCGCCGTCGCCACGTGGAACAATACCTGGAATCGTTCAAGAAAATCCAACTTTTGGTCGATTATTTACCATTAGGGGTAGAAATATGTTTCGCCGACGAACTTTTCCCTTATCTTTTATGGACATGAAAAGCGTCAACGGTTTATCTATTCGATACTTTTTTCTATAGTCTAAAGCTGAGTGAGGAATGTAGTAATAACAACATACATAGTTCTGATCCCACACTAGGATACAAGGCCTGTGTCGTGCGTATCAGAAACTACGAGAGATTTTTCGCTCTCACAAACATCCAGACCCAAAACAAATATTTGTGAATCACACAAACATTTGTCTCGGTGCGGGGATCAAACCCGCGGGCTCTCGTTTCGCAAGCTGATATCTAGCCAATTGCACCACGAGGCTGTCTTATGCCAAGGATTTGGGCCGTCCCGAGCTTGTGTGCGGTTTGATAAATAGTTTAAGAGTGAGCGAGTGACCTGCATGATGTCGTCGTTCCACACGTACGTGTAGCGCCCGTCCTTGCCGCCCTTCTCCAGGTTGAGGAACAGGTGGTTGTGGTGCTCGTCCTCCGCGCCGCTCTCCAGCGACACCAGCGTGCCCAGCTGCGTCAGGAACTCCGAGTACCTGCGCCCACACGCTCTGTTATTGCACCTCTTCTACAAGCTAGCATGGTGTAAACTTCATCATCTGCATTACCATCAGCCCATATACGTCCCACTGTTAGGCACGGGCCTCCTCTGCAACTGAGAGGGTTTAGACTTTAGTCCACCACGCTGGCACGCAGATTTAATCACGATGCTTTCCTACACCGTTATACGGGATAATTCATTGTAAACTTGTATGTGCTATACTGACCTCACGCTTCCATATTCATTTTTCAATATTAACACTTCGTTGTCCTGTTGGCCTGGTCCCACGTATAGAATTCCCACCTGAAAACGAAAATTGAATATCATTTGAGAGGAATTACGATTTCTAAAATTTTTACATAACAAAATTATAAAATCCTATACTTTATCGCTTATTGGAGTCAATAATGTTAATATTATGGGAGGATTCATGACTGGGATGATATTTAAAGTGGAGGTTATATTTGCTTGCTAAATGGCCTATGGAGAAACGGGGCAACAAATGTCGGTGAAGACAGTGCCGATGAAGTTGCACGAGTAGTGTTAGTATAGCGGAGTGCGGCGACCTTGTATGTCTCGAGCGGCGGCACGAGGTCGAGGTTCTTGATGGTGCGCTCGTGCTGCGCGCCCGACACGCGCAGCGGCCGCTCCGACAGCGGGTTCAGCAGCGGCTGCGTCTCGCCTGCCCCCGACAACGGTCTCATGAGTTCTACATTTACACTTTATTGTATCCACCATCTTATTCGATCATTACCGGGCACTGGCGGTGTGATGGGGTATGTGCTCATGTTGTGGTACAGCTGCAGGAACACGAAGGAGGGGGTGAGGCCGCCGCCGCCGCCCCCCACCGTGCCCGGAGCCGCCGCGCCACCTGCGCCGCCGCCCGCGCTGCCGCTAGCGTTGTTCGAACCACTAGACATCGTGCTGTTTGTTACGCTATTCGACGTCGGTTGGCTTGGATTCGCCCTAAAAAGGAAGAGACGTATTATTTATGGTCAAGATGGTCAGTGCGGAGTTGTCATGTCGTCAAGGACATCAGTGAGTACCGATGCCTCCTGGTGGGGCTCATGACGGAGATGGTGTTGGATCGCTTGGAGCGCGCGAGGGGGGGCAGCTCGTCGCGGGCGCGGGGAGCGGCGGGGGGGCGGCCGCGGGACCCGCTCACGCTGCCGTCACTCGCCGTCTGTGCACAGAGTAACATCATTATATTACCAGTAAAGTTAATTATATTTTATGTAACAAAATTGGAACTCAGAAGTTGTGTAATTGTTCCTTAATTGTAATAAAACTAAGATTTGACCTTCTGCAGCTGGTTGTGTGCGGCGTACGCGGCGTCCGCGGGCGCGTCCCCTCCCCGCGCGCCCGACACTCCCCCCACACCCCCCGCTGCCCGCGCGCCCTCGCACTCCGCACCGGACCCTGGGGGCGACACATTCATGCAATGTTTAACTTCTTTGTATCAACATATTGAGCATTATCAAGCAGTGATGGCCTCGAGGTTTAGGCGCGCGGTCGAGAAAATTTCGACGGTCGCAGGTTCAAACCCCAGGCACCCACCCCTGACTTTTCGAAGTTATGTGTGTATTCACAATGAATTATCACTTGCTTTAACGATGAAGGAAAAACATCGTGATAAAACCTGCACACCTAAAAAGTTCTTAGGAATTTCTTAGGTGTGTAGTCTGCCAACCCGCACAAGGTTAGCGTGGTGGACCAAGGCCTAAACTCTCTCAATTGTAGAGGAGGCCCGTGCCCAGCAGTGGGACGTATATAGGCTGATGATGATGATGATTATGATGATATCAGTATCATGTATCGGCTGTAGCCGGATCGGACTACGGCACGGTGTCTCACGGAGCCCGGCGTGCGAGTAACGTGTCGGTGCGGAGTGAGTGAGAGTGTACCCGGGTCGGACTTGTAGGTGACGAGGTGCGGGTGCGCGGCCAGCGGCGAGGTGCCGCACATCTCCTCGGGGATGGCCTCGCACGACACGCGCATGTCGCTCTTCTTGCTCGCCTTCTTCGACGCGTGCATCGACACCGACGCGCTCCTGCCACAGACAACCCTTTCTTACACATTTATATACATACTAGCTTTTGCCCGCGACTCCGTCCGCGTAGACTACATGGTTGGGTTCAGAAAGAAAATAAGTTATAATCTATTTTACTCCACAGAACCCCATTTATGTCCATATCAAAAATAGTTTACATTGGTCAAATTATTTAGGTGTGAAAGCATAACAGACATATAGTTACATATACATTACAGTCGTCTATACGTCGTTTCATCATTCTAGCTTCAAAAATTACGAATTTCCATTCAAACTTTCACCCCTATTTTTATTTTACCCCCTTAAATGTACAATTTTTTACAAACTTTTAATGTCATATTTATTTATATCTAATCAACAGCCTTAAAATAAGTTTCAAGCTTCTAGCTTTAAAAATGACAATACTTCCATACAACCTTTCATCCCCTTTTTCAACCCCTTAAAACCACTTTTCCGGGATAAAAAGTAGCCTCTGTTCTTTCTCAGGCTCCAAACTATCTGTGTACCAAATTTCATTTAAATCGGTTCAGTAGTTTTTGCAGGAAAGCGTCTAGCTTCAAAAATGACGAATTTCCATACAAACTTTCATCCCCTATTTTTATTTTACTCCCTGAAAGGTAATTTTTTTACATACTTTGACTGCCTCGTGGTCTCGCGGTACAAGTATGTGCCGAGCGATCTAGAGGTCCTGGGTTCGATTCCCGGGTCGGGCAAAGTGTTATTGGGGGTTTCCATTAGGAAATTCTCAGTAGCAGCACGGAGTCTGGAATTGTGCCCGAAAAACGGCAATAGGCTCGCCCCCTATTACGTGGGACTGATACATATGTACCTGGCGAAATGTGGGTGCAGAAATGCACCTCTGCCTACCCCTTCGGGGAACACAGGCGTGAGTTTATGTATGTATGTATGTACTTTGAATGTCATATTTATTTATATCTAATCAACAGCCTAAAAATAAGGTTCAAGTTTCTAGCTTTAAAAATGACAATACTTCCATACAACCTTTCATCCCCCCTTTCAAACCCTGAAAACCCCTTTTCTGCAATAAAAAGTAGCCTATGTTCTCTCTCAGGCTCCAAACTATCTGTGTACCAAATTTCATTTAAATCGGTTCAGTAGTTTTTGCAGGAAAGCGTCTAGCTTCAAAAATGACGAATTTCCATAGAAACTTTCATCCCCTATTTTTATTTTACTCCTTGAAAGGTATTTTTTTACATACTTTGAATGTCATATTTATTTATATCTAATCAACAGCCTAAAAAATAAGTTTCAAGTTTCTAGCTTTAAAAATGACAATATTTCCATACAACCTTTCATCCCCTTAAAACCCCTTTTCCGGGATAAAAAGTAGCCTATGTTCTTTCTCAGGCTCCAAACTATCTGTGTACCAAATTTCATTTAAATCGGTTTAGTAGTTTTTGCAGGAAAGCGTCTAGCTTCAAAATGACGAATTTCCATACAAACTTTCGTCCCCTATTTTTATTTTACTCCCTTAAAGGTAATTTTTACATACTTTGAATGTCATATTTATTTATATCTAATCAACAGCCTAAAAAATAAGTTTCAAGTTTCTAGCTTTAAAAATGACAATACTTCCATACAACCTTTCATCCCCCCTTTCAACCCCTTAAAACCCCTTTTCCGGGATAAAAAGTAGCCTATGTTCTTTCTCAGGCTCCAAACTATCTGTGTACCAAATTTCATTTAAATCGGTTCAGTAGTTTTAGCAGGAAAGCGAGACAGACAGACAGAGTTACAATCGCATTTATAATATTAGTAAGGATATAAAACTAAATTATATTTTTAAATAAATACAAACGGCCCTACTTCGCCCGAGAGCAATTATATAGCTAGCATATTCTATGTCTTCCAAGATTTCATTTATCTCCATTCCAAAAACCATTCAAATTGGTCGAAGGGTGCCGTGTACGAGCAACAGACAAAGATAAGTTGCAATGCAAAAAAAAACAAATGTAATTTCACTTTGTTATATTACTATGGATAACTGAGTAGTCAGTATATGAAACGATCAGTTTAAGTTTGCTGGTGGTAGGATATTCGTATCCGCCCGGATGGCGACCACCGTACACAGGGCGTAAAACCCGCCATAGTGGCACATGCAAGTGTGCCGCGTTCCGGGATCAGCCAGTGTATATCCGGTTTTCGGGGGGGCTTCAATCATGGTGAAAGGATGACCGTGCCGGCATTTTTTGGCCGGTTTGTCGCGGTCGGTCCTTTGATCGCCATGATTGATAGTCCCCCAAACTTCTTCACAATAAGGTGAAGAGGTATTCGGCCGGCATGATTGTGTCGACCAACGGGAGACCATCATCTCTCGCTGTTCGGCACTTTTTCTGGACTCCATTGCGCTTACCATCAGGTGCAATGGGGTCACTTTGCCGTGCCAGAATAAAAAAAAAAAAAAAAAAAAAAAAAAAAAAAAAAAAGTTAAGACATTTGTGGGCAGATATTTAACTTAATATGTATGTCAACCGGTAATATCATTTCACAATCTGTTACTACTAATGTACGGATCGGCAGAGACAGTACGTCCGCTCTTGGCTCTGGAATAGGAAGGGGGAGGCGTCAATATGTCGGTATAGAGATTTTTGTTAGGGACCCAGCCGGGCATTAACATTTGCGCGGTCGTGACGCCGCCGCGCGCCGTGCTGGAAGGCCGGTGACCCCGAAATACGCTTCCGGCCCCCCCTCCCCCAGGGCTAGCGGGAAGTAGTACCATAATCGGCTTTCCCCTCGACAAAAAAAAGGAGTGAGCGGATACGTACTGCGGTTCGACGCTGGGCAGCAGGATCATCTCTAGCGGGTCGACCGTGAGGTCGTCGTCGTGGTCGCGGCCCTCCTGCCCCGCCCGCGCCTCGCGCACGTCGCGAGCGCTCACCTTCCACGACGACGACATCTCCGGCGACGAGTTCGAGCGACGCACCGGGTGCCGAGACTTGCCCTGCAAGTGCACGCACGCATTAACTTGCTGCGATCCTATCATTCGAGTTTCACGAACTTTAAACTGAAAACATTTCTAAAGTATATTCAAAAAGGGCATTCCGAGTATTGACCTTACTGCAATAACATAACAGACGTACGACTGAGACCACAGACCTTTCCATACCTCTTTTTAAAAATATATCAATTTCAAATCACTACATTTTGTTATAATCAGTTATTGAAAGCTTTTCTTTAAGTGTGAATGTTCCATCGCACATAATCGGTGCATAAAGTGTTTGAGCGTAAATGAGAAGTGTCGGTGTACAATACCTGGTGCGGGCGCGTTACCTCTGGCACGATGAGCAGCATGTCGTCGTCGTCCGTGGTGCTGGACGAGCTCTGGCGCTGCGGAGAGCCGGGGATGTTGATCGGCTGCGTGCTCATCCTGCTCAAACACCCATCGATACATTCGTCATCATCATTATAAGGGCGGATGCCCATGTACGTCCCACTGCTGGGCACGGATCTCCTCTACAACTGAGAGGCTTTAGGCCTTAGTCTACCACGAGGGCCCAGTGTGGGTTGGTATCGATAGATTAATTACTACATTATGTTCAGTTATCGCTTGTACAGCGAATGAAGCACTGTTTAATACTTAAAGTTTAGATCACTGGTTTCTTAACACTCTCTGTTATATCTTATCCCGTAAAAAAATAACAAGTGTCCTTTCAATGCCACTTCCATCGTTACTATCTTCTGGAACTGTTTATAAGAATGATGAAGGTAGGCCAGTATTATATGTAATTAAGCATCGTTAAATCCAGTCGTAAAGTAGTATTATATTATTAGTGCGTTTTAAAATAGATATTGTACTGACCTTTGTGCAGGACCGTGTCTTGAGTTCCGGTCTCCGGCCACCACTGAGTCAGAGTTGGATTTGTGTAGCTCTGCGGTGGGTCCGGGGGGCGCCGTACTCGTGACCGTAGTGACCCCCGCGCTGCTGCGGCTCTGCGACGACATCGACCCACTGCGCTCGCGTGCTTCTCGTGGCTCGCTCTCCTGGCTCTTATTTATCGAGAACATTCGTCATGAAATAACACCTACTGCTATTACTTTATTTACTCTAAACATAGTGTAAAGTATCATCTGATGAGACCGTATGACGGTGGTGGGTGTTGAGGGATATCCACTTTTACGAGTCGACAGCCTACATTCTATTAAGATGGTATTACAGTTACTGTGAGATGCGTTATTAATGTATATACCAGAAATCTATTGCTTTGGACAGAAACATTGCTCATTAAGCGACGAGGCAAGTATACCATAAATGAGTAGCATACTTATTATATCTTAGACTTTAAATCGATGTTGATATTTAACTCGTATAGGTGTACTCACGGCATCAGGTTTAGTTTCTCCGAGTGTTGGTGCGGCGGCGGGCGCGAGGTGTGGCGCCGCAGTGATGGCGGCGGCGGAGTGCGCGGGCGCGGACGCGGCCACGCACGTGGGCGGGGCGGGCGGGGCGGCCGCGGGCGCGGGCGCAGGGGAGGGAGGGGGCGCGCCGGTGATAGTGCCCGTCGGGTTCAGGATCGCTGCTATGTCTTGTAGCGGCGTCTCCAGCATGTAGTCCCAATTCATCTGGAAATCGTATTGGTACATATATTATTAAATATGCTTCATCTGGAAGTTTCATAGATAATGGTTAAATGGCCCTATCCCACAACACATCCGCCTCTGTAAGTCCTGTGCTCCAGGATCGACATCATCGATCCCGCAACGAAGTTAATCAGAATAATATATGTATCTTTATAATCTATACTAATATATAAAGCTGAAGAGTTTGTTTGTTTGTTTGTTTGGTTGAACGCGCTAATCTCAGGAACTACTGGTCCGATTGGGTTAATTTTTTCAGCGTTGGAAAGCCCATTTATCGAGGAAGGCTATAGGCTATATAACATCACGCTACGACCAATAGGAGCGGAGCACCAATAAATAATGTTTAAAAATCGGGGGTATTTTTTTCCTTTTGAGAACTTCCACTGCGTGCGCTGCGGAAACGGTTAAAGTTTCGCTAAAATAATGTATGACAGGATTGTTCCCCTTTAAAAGTTCTAAAAAAAAGTCCGCGACAGCATCTGTCTATCTTTTAAGGTTGGCTCACTATAACCTTTTTTATGCTAACCAAATTTGTTCTGAAATAAAGCAATATTTGTAAATGGTGTTTTCATAAATACGATATTAATCCTTATCCAAATAAATACGTTATTCATCACAAGTATTTAATATAAAAGAAATTTGTCCTTTACATCATTTGATTTCAATGAGTATCTTAGAAGATATCGCAGTTTTAAAATAACACCGCAGTGAAAAAATGGTAAAGCGCGCAATGATGTACAAGGCGCCGGCCGGCCGGCCGGTGCGCGGCGTCACACGTTTCACGTCTATTTAACCGATTTACCAATGATTTTTTGGTATGGACATAAATGGGACTCTGTGGAGTAAAATAGACTACAAATTATTTTCTTTCTAAATCCAACCATGTAGTCTACGCGGACGGAGTCGCGAGCAAAAGCTAGTAAAAATAATAAAGGGGGGTTGGAAACAAAGAGTTGTCTACTTCCCTCCACAGCTAAGCGGGAGAAAATATTGAACTATGAGGTTTCACCTTCACACAAAAGATTAATACAATTGGTGAAACAAGACGCGATGTTAATTGCTATATGATATTTAATAAGTAAATCGGACCTAAAGTGCGAGCCTTTATGTTAGCTTCCAATAATAGACATGACATGCAGAGAATCACGGAAATTGATCCTAGATTGAAGGAGGTTTGGGCACGCGGTCTAGAATCTCAACGGATGCGGGTTCAAACCCCAGACACACACCTCTGTATTTTCAAAGTTATGTGTGTGTTTACAAAGAATTATCACGTAGGTACTTTAACGGCGAAAGAAAACATCGTGATGAAACCTGCACACCTAAAGTTCTTAGGGATTTCTTAGGTGTGTAGTCCGCCAACCCGCACTAGGCCAGCGTGGTGGACTAAAGCCTAAACCCTCTCAGTTGTAGAGGAGGCTCGTGCGTGACGTATATGGGCTGATGATGATGATGAAGAAGAAGACGTGCTATAATGTTAGTGGGAATGCAGTAAGCGCGCGCACCTGGTTCTGCACGCGCGTGACGAAGCAGACGTCCCCGGTGGGCGAGCGGATGTGCACCTCGGCCCAGCGCGCGCACCAGCACGGACACGCCGCGTCCCCCGCGCGCCACCACCCCGCCTCCTCCGCGTCCTGCACGCACACACACGCCATCATACTCACAACACCATATCGAGGGGTTTTCCATTCATGTTCTACGTAATAGAAAGGGGGGGGGGCACATTTGCAGGCTTCGTGCGGCTGTCCAGAATCTTCTATTGAAATAACTTCGTCAATATTTACTATTTACTCACAATCTTATTAAAAGAAGTTTTTGATACAAATCATATAGTGACTATTAATAATAGTCGATAGTTTTCGATAAGTTATATGCATATTTCCACTCACCACCTCTTTTGAGATCCTTTCAAACCTCTGCGAGAACTGGTTAAGCACTTCCACCAGGGGATCATTTGACTTGTTGTTCTCGGAAGAGTTTTGCCTGAAACCATAATTTATTTTTAGTAAATTATTCAAGGACGGCTTTATTGGATCTTATATGGTTATAAGATAGCTATAGAATAAAAAAATCTGTTTAGTTATTGAGAGCTTGATAATATAATAACAAAGTGCGTCAATAACTTGTGTTGCGAGTTATGGATTGGGTGCCGCAATAACATTATTACTATACCATTATACTGAAACGGTTATTTTAAGATGGAAACTGACTGCATTTAACCTGTATAACTTTTTGATTCGATTGTTTAAATAAGCGTCATTGATGACAGCAGCAGTTGACAACTTATACCAAGCGGTTATGACTGCCAAGATACCATTACAGTATCTCTAATTATCGACCGTATTGAACGATAATATATTTGTTATCTCGGCTTCAATTAAATACAAATTTAAAAAATATGAAGAAATTAATAAGCCATGACATACAAGGTACAGATGAAATATTTTATTTCTAAAATGGCCATTAGCACGTCTATTTATCAAACATTACTT
Organism: Hemaris fuciformis; assembly: GCA_907164795.1. Lineage (NCBI taxonomy): Eukaryota > Metazoa > Arthropoda > Insecta > Lepidoptera > Sphingidae > Hemaris > Hemaris fuciformis. Next base: position 16,589,086 of record OU015440.1, read on the forward strand.
AAACACTACATTAAATGGGATAAAACTAGAAGTGATAATTGTAACATTCTAATGTATAAAAAAATTAAATAAAATATAATTTAAGGTATATGTAATGCATCGCTCAAATGTTTAATACAACGCAATAATAATAATGTGATAGCGGTAACAAATGTTTATAGAATAACAAAACAATACAAGTGTCGCGTTACGAGTCACCGACCGCAGAGCATGCAAACAGATATATTGCTTCTCAAAATAAATAAAATAGCAATTGCAAATATATTGTGTGGGGTGCGCTGGGGAGGGATTTGCCAACAGCGACGTAAGCCCAGACAAGCAGCGGCACTAATGGCGCAGGTGTGCACCTGGAGGGGCGCGCGGCGTGCAGCGCGTCGAGCGGCGCGCCCGCACCCCCCGCGCTCCCCGCACACCCCGCGCCCTCCGCCGAGCCGCTGTGCTGCAGCGACGGCCGGCTGTAGCTGCACACACGCACTCGGACAACCTTATCCAAGCCACACACCAAACCACAGCCGAGCATAAATGTTGCCACTCGTTTGGCCTACAATACTAATGGATCGATGGATTGTCATGTCTTAAAAAAATTAAACAGTGCCGCGTATAGTCTTAAGAAAGAGAATTTTGCGCCGCCTCCCTTCCTTTTTTGTCATAATTATTTTTTACAGTATTTATACGAGTACTAGCTTTTTGTAACAACCACTTATCGACGTAAAAAAATCCGGCCCTAACTCCTTGCCAACTCACGTTTTGTAATTTTCAGATTATTGACGATTATCAAAAAAGTCTATGTGAATATAATTTCATAATTTGCTAGATTTATCTATCTAAAAGGGCACAAAGACATTCGAATAAAAGTTAGTTAAAGCGAGGTGATCCAAATCCGAAGCGTCACAATTAGAAGAACAAAGCAATTTAGTAATCAGTTGAGCACCAAACGCCCACACATACACGCACGCACACAGTAAATTTACATAAACATATTATCATGTATATAAAAGATAAATAAATTACTTTTATATTAATTTTAATTGAAATAAAATCTGAGCAGTTATTTACCTCATTCTTCATTTAAATCATTTACTGATTATAATGGCTTAAGTCTCTTAATCGTAGAGATATGCTATATGTATGTATGTATATTTAATTCAAGTGTTTATATTCCACTTATATGAAAAAGTAACATTAACTAATTAGTGAATAATGTGAATGTTTGAATTGTAACTCAATTCACATTGACAGCAAATGTATACCACATTTGGATAAAATTATTTACACAATTATGTTTTATTATAGCCAGAATAACAGTTAGATTTCTGTGGGATGGCTGAGAGATTATCTTATCAGGATAAATGTTATTAATCTGCAAACAAATTTCAAGATTCTATAAGGTTTGATTTGAAAGTAGAGATAAGTGTTTTACCGTTTAACTTCCGGAGGGTTGACCTGCGGCGCCGACTGCACTTGCAGGTGGTTGCTTGTGTTGTTGCTGTTGTTGTTGGTGTTGCTGTTAGTGCTGTTGTTGCTCGCGTTGTTCATGCTGGTGTTGGTAGTGTTGACAGCGGTGTTCGTGTTGTTTGCACTAATGGCGTTGCTGATGTTGTTTGTCGTGACACTACTGGCGTTGTTGGTGTTACTGTTGTTGGCTTGCCCTTCGCTTGTACTTTCATTTACTTGGGCCTGAAAGTAAAAAATAAAATCATTAACATTTGAATTGCTTTTTTTAATTTATTATGCTTAATAGATGACTTTTATGAAATCAAGATCTAAGGCTTGTTAGAATGATTGGAAAAAAGCTTATCGATATCGCTTAAAAAGTACTTTGCAAAAGTCACTAAAGTTTAGAAGTAAGAACACCTTAACGACTTTTTGTGGCACATTTTTTATTACAATTTAAGCGACTACCTTTACCTTGAAGGCTTTTAGTCAATATTTGTGCATATAATTAAAAAGTATAATTTGTCGACATGGAATAATGAGATGGTGCTGTAGGCCGGGCGCGTGGCAGTGCATACCGGCGCGTGCGCAGGTAGTTGCGCGCTGGCGCTGAGCGGCGGCAGCGGACTCGCCACGCTGTCCGCGTGCAGCTTGCACAGCACGGCGCATCTGCGACATACACACCACACATAGTGTATTCAACCATACATAGTACATGTTTCAACAACATTTAATCCATACTAATATTATAAATGCGAAAGTAACTCTGTCTGTTTGTCTCGCTTTCCTGCTAAAACTACTGAACCGATTTAAATGAAATTTGGTACACAGATAGTTTAGACCCTGAGAAAGGACATAGGCTACTTTTTATCCCGGAAAAGGGGTTAAAAGGGGTTGAAAGGGGGGCTGAAAGGTTGTATGGAAGTATTGTAATTTTTGAAGCTAGAATGATGAAACGACGTTTAGACGAATGTAACTATCTATATGTAACTATATTATGTCTGTTATGCTTTCACGCCTAAATCATTTGACCGATGTAAACGATTTTTGATATGGACATAAATGGACCTCTGTGGAGTATATGAACTACATCTTATTTATTTTTTTGAACCCAACCCTGTAGTCTACGCGAACGGAGTCGCGGGCAAAAGCTAGTTTCGTATAAAACATTGGAAATGTTCATCATCTTCATCATCTTCAGCTCATATACGTCCCACTGTTGGACACGGGCTTCTTCTACAATTGAGAGGGTTTAGGCCTTAGTCCACCACGCTGGCCTAGTGCGGGTTGGCGGACTACACACGTAATTCTTAAGAACTTTTAGGCGTGCAGGTTTCATCACGATGTTATCCTTCACCGTTAAAGTACGTTATAATTCTTTGTGAATACACACATAACTTCGAAAAATCAGAGGTGTGTGCCTGGGGTTTGAACCCGTGAACGTCGAGATTCTCGACCGCGTGCCTATCAAGTCGGAATCCTATTACAAAGTTGATGCTTTCGTAGCAAAAAGAATGTTATTTATACTTCGGTGTTATGTATTACTTATGTTAAATGGGTATTGATATATGCATACATTACCTGTCGCAGAGTCCTTGTTTGATGGAGTTCTGCAAGCAGCCCGAGGTGGTGATGGTGATCAGTTTGTGCCCCACTAGCCACGTCATTGACTGCCCACCGTTGAACAAGAACTCAGCTGTGTCGCTCCTGTTTAAAACAAATTTATTACAAACTTTCTGTTGATGTTTATTTGGCATTGCACTCGGTAGTCCCGGAAGCGACCAACCAACCAAAATGGTATTTGGATTTTCTGTAATCCAAAGGTGTGTAGTGTAGTGTATACTGTATAGTGCGTACCTGTGCGGCTTGACGCTGCACGGCGTGGAGGTGTATCTGGCGAGCAGGTCCACGCAGGTCTCGGTCAGTTCCACGTGGAAGGCGGCGGACGCGCTGGCGCCCCCCGCGCCCCCGCCCCCGGCCGCACCCCCGGCCCCGCCCCCGCCACCTCGGCCCAGCGGCGCGCGGGACACGGCGCGGGAGCCCTGACACACATCCATAGCTTGCAACATATTCTACGAGTAGTTCCTTCCTCTACGATATTGTTCAAAAGTAATTATTGTGAGTTTATTTACTTTAAATCTGTTATTGGTGTCAATATAATTCTTACATTAAAAAGCATAAAATGCCTCAAATTTACAATAATATTATGATGAGATGTACTCACAAGACTGGAGCTTCTTTGTCTGTTGGACGAGTCCTCGTTAGCGTTGGCTTGTTGGAAGTTGTTGGTGTGGTACTGCAACTGCTCCTCGAACGGCATTATGATGTAGTTGTGCAGACCCTGACAACAGTCCCTTAACTTAGTACAATCGAATCGACTACACAATATTCCATTGTCGATATGATAACTGCGAAATCGCCTTACGGCAAGGTCTGAGATTATTTTTATGTAGTGTCAGAAATTTTTGGCCCTCAGCTACACAATGAAGTGGGAATGAATGATTTAGGTAAGTCGATTTTAATATCCGGGACATTAGCTCAAACTGCTCATCGAGCCACGATTTCCTTTTTATCGATATCGATGAAAAGTTGTTGGTACGTACGTGTATGATGAATCGCACGAAGTTCCGTCGGTAAGAGAGGCGGCACTTGAGGAACCATGCGGCGATGACGTGGTGCGCCAGGGACACCACGTAGTGATTGTATCGCGAGGGGTTGGTGTAGGGCAGCAGGATCGCGAACACCGACATGTACTGGTCCTCCACGAACGACGCGAACACCTTCGGCAGCCGAGTCAGCGCTGCACACACACACACACATAACTTCATCATTATTGACTATTTCGTCAATAAGTTATATTCAGATAATTCTGTCATTTTATGTATGAGATGCTGAAATGAAACATTATTGAAATTTTTAATATACTCACTGGAGAGGAACTCAAGCATCGGGCTGGCGATGGCTTGAGTGTCAGAGATCTTGGACAGGTCGAGAACAACTTCCGGCAACATCTTCACCATCGTCTCTCGCGTCTCCAGTGTGAATATCGTCAGCGCGTTGATGTACGGTTGGGGGGTTCGAAGCACTGCGAACAAATACAAATCAATTCATCGAATGGAATTGTATTTAGTACTATTATGGATCTTGTAGAGTTTTTGTTGTAATATTTGAATGGTAGGTATCGCGTTGGTATAAGTGTGGGCGTGTGGCGTGCGTGGTGGTGGTGGACTCACCCATGCCGTACTTGAGCAGACAGCGCACGATGCGCTGCTGCGTCTGCGGCTCCAGGTACGAGTGGTAGGGCGCGAGCGCGGCCAGCGCGGGCAGCGCCACCGCGTGGAACTCGGAGCCCAGCAGCTTCTGGCCGTTGGGCACGCGCAGGCACTCCGGGAAGTACAGGCTGCGGTCCGACACCATGGAGCACAGCGTGGACGCCAGCAGGTCGATGTCGGCGGCGCGGCGGCCCAGCGCCAGCGCGCGCGTCTGCAGCAGCAGCGGCAGCGCCCGCAGCACGCGCGACAGCACGGCCCAGTCCTGCTCGCGCGTCAGCGCCGCCGACACCGCCCGCGCCGCGCGCCCGCCCGCCGCCACGCACGCGCCGCCCGCGCCCGCGCCCGCCCCCGCGCCCGGCCCGCGCACGCCCAGCGGCTCGGCCACCAGGAAGGGCGAGCACACGGGCCGCAGCCGCGCGCCGCCGCCGCCGCCCACCGGCGCGCCGCTCGCGTCGTAGCAGAACCCCACGCAGTTCAGCGAGTTCACGCGCAGCCCGAACACCATGTCGAATATCTGCGAGACAGCGCACCGCCGCATTAATTTGGCGCCCCAGCGACTGGACGGCATTCGATTGACATTATAATGTGCGCTGGACCTTTATCCTGATGTCGGGGTGGTGCATGAAGAGTGTGGGGCGCTTGTAGTGGTTGTCGAGGTGGTCGAGCAGCACGAGGAAGCAGCGCGTGGCGTGCGTCCCGGGCGACGCCAGCAGCTTCTCGTGGAAGATCTCGAGCAGCCCGCTCACCGCCAGCTTCAGGTCGCTCGTGTCCATGTCCGCCGGCATCGTCACGTCCGACACGTACATCTCGAACGGACGGTTCAGAATCTGTAAACAATTATTATTCATGTATAAGCGTACAAGCCGTGCAACGAATATAATATTTCAAGCTAACATTATATTTGTGATTGTAATGTGGCAGAACGGTAAATATTTGTAAGAGCGGTTTTATTCGCGTCAGTTAGTATGATAATGTTATAAAGCGTAGTGCTCGTGCACCTTCTCGAGCAGGTCGACGAGGTCGGTGCAGGCGTCGGGCGCGACGCGCGCGAGCGGCGGCAGCGCGCGGGCGGCGGCGGCGCGCAGCGGCGTGTCCGTGTCCAGCGCGCACGCCGCCAGCACCGGCACGCCCACGCTCTCCGCCAGCTCCTCGCCGTACGCCCACCTGCCACCACACATGCTACAACTGACACATCGCACTACCACTTCATGAAATGAAATGAAATAAAATGAAATGAAATTATTTATTGAATCTGTAAAATGTCAAATACATCACTTAGATTCAGTCATTTCAAAATTTGGTTTACCACCCTGTTCGGAAGGCAGTCATCACTAGAGAAGAACGGGCAAGAAACTCTAGTGTTGCTCTTTTCCAATCAAGAGATAGTTTACAATATTGATACAAAAAATGAATTTCTCAAATTAGAGCAGCTCATTCGCTATACCAGATTATTGTATTGAATATGAGAATAACATAGTCATCTTGAATGGAGAAACTGACATTTAACTAGGTTAAATTATAAATTTAAGTTAGGATAAGGTTAAGTTCATAAATACAAATAAGCAAAAATAGGCAGACCAGTCCACACAAACAGCACCCGTTCACGAGTATGACGCATGTGCCAGCCATCGGTCTCCTCAACCATTTCATAGGGAAGTGACCGACCCGACACACGACGCCGCCGTAAGCACAGACATTTCAGCGAGCATGACATACCTAATTGCTTACAAAGTACTAAACTAATAAGTAAATATGTATAAACAGCTATGTCCATTGAAGAAGACTCAGTCAGACTTGGGATTACATGTACAACCGATTCAAATAATACATGATAAGTGGCTGCAAACCTAAACGACCATCTTTCAATAGTCGATACAATTGAACGGAGATGCCAAAAAGCCAAATTATTACGTTGCATTTAAGCATGCTGCATTGTGAGTTTTAAAGTTAAAGTAACAAATAGTGAACGATTAGCAACTTCCGTCACTTAATGTTTTATTTAAATAGAAAGTGTCTCTGTAAGTGGAGGTGTAGTGACCTGTACTTGTGTATGAAGTCGAGTATGAGCGTGAGCGTGTGCAGGCGCACGGCGAGGCGCTTGTCGTGTCGCAGGTACTTGTCGGCCAGCGCCAGCGCGCCGCTCGCCCACTCCGCGCCCGTCGGCGACAGCGCGCCGACGCGCAGCCGCACCAGCCGCATCGCCGACGGCTCCTGCGCCGCCCATTGCACACGTCATCACACCAACACTTGCCAAACATCAACGTCAAGTCAGCACTCCAACATTATGTTGCAGTCAATAGCGCTGTGAAGTTAGCGCTATCACAGAGTTTACTTATTACTTCTCGTAAATCGAGCAATTACATAATTTCGAATTGAGTTGTGGATCTCCTATTCTTGGTACTGTATATTTAGCACTAGAGGCAGAGTGTATACATTTAGGCCTGACGGAAATGAACTGCGATATGAGAAATGATTGATATTATCATTTAACAATCTCGCCATCCGAGTTGGCAACATCGTTGGCAGAAGTAGTAATTAGTGGCGTGGGAGGAGTGCGGCACTGACCGGGCGGTCGTGTCCGCAGTAGTCGACGAGGTCGAGCAGCGCGTCCGCGTCGCCGTAGTACTGGCCCGCGTCGTGCAGCGCCTCGATGGCCGTGATGACGCCGTGCAGCCGCGTGTGGATCAACTCGTTGGGCGGGTCGAACGACTCTGCGCGACAACCACACAGCGCGGTGAGACGTGTACCGTGGGTACGGTGGGTGAGGTGAGGATACGGCACGGAGGACTGACTGTCGTGGTCGACGACGGTGCGCAGGATGCGCAGGATGACGTCCCAGGCGGGCTCGTGCAGGTCGGCGGGCGCGCGCGTCACCACGCTCTGCACGGCCACCAGCACCTCGTACGTGAGCACGGGCCGGCGCCGCTCCAGCGACTTGAGGAACGCCGGCAGCACGGCCAGCAGCGACACGCGCAGCGACGGCACGCGCCGCGACCCCCACAGCGCCATGTTCATGTAGAACACGGCGCCGCGAGCCACGCCCGCCTGCGCCTCCGCCTCCTCCTCGCCCGCGCTCCCGCCCGCGCCCGCGCCCGCGCCCACCAGCAGCGACACCATCTCCTGCAGCGCCGCGTGCCCGATGTCGCCGCCCACCACGCACCGCATCAGCTGCGCGGACACAATGTATATGTAGCGTGCCACGCGGCCGGCAGGCGGCAGGGCTCGCGAGGCGGTACCTTCCAGCTGGACTGGCAGTGGTGCTCGACGTTGACGGTGCGGCACAGCGCGGTGACGAAGGTGGCGAGCGCGGCGCGCGGCAGCAGCGAGTAGGACACCACGGCCTCCAGCAGCGACAGCGCCTGCGCCACCACCGCGCCCTCCGCGCTGTACGAGCACAGCTGGCACGCGTTGCTGCCACACAAATGCATTACGTACGTCATACACTGCTCACACTCCTATTTATAAGTATTACGCACATAACTATCTTATCGGTAAACTTCACATACAACAGAAGTTACATTCGACAGCCCCGAGCCGCAGCTGGCTGAACACCAGCTTGCGAAACTAGAGGCCGCGGGTTCGATCCCCGCACCGGGACAAATGTTTGTCTATATTTATTTCTGGTCTGGGCGTTTTTGAAACCGACTCTCTCGTAGTTTTCGATACCTACGACACAATACTAGAATCTTGGTGTGGCGTCAGAACTATTTGTGTAACTGTTGAGTGAATTTATTTATTTAATACATGTAAAATTATGTAGCTAGTTTTTAAATCCCATACGTATTTCCGAAGCCTGGATAACAAGCAAAACTATCGCTTATTATGATGTTCGAAGTCATTTTACAAAAACAATAAAGTAACAGAAGCAAACAATTTGTAATTATGTTTGAAGTCTGAGCCGATCAGGCGAGCTCCTGTGAATATTTTATTGAACATATGAACTCGGCTTACTTGACAATTCCGTGCACTATGTGCTCGTCGAGATAGGTGGCGTTGAACTTCACTACATTGATAATGAGTTGCAGGAACTCCACAGTGTGACTCGGTGATTGGATCATCGGCAGCCACTCCAACAAGAATGGCCCAATCTGTAATTAATCAAGTCAAACATCACATTGATTTCAGCCAACTGTTTCTACATTGATATCTTTTATGTGAAACTACAGGGTTATGTGATACGAACGGTGAAGGAAAACATCGTGATAAAACCTGCACACCTAAAAAGTTCTTAGGAATTTCTTAGGTGTGTAGTCCGCCAACCCGCACTAGGCCAGCGTGGTGGACTAAGGCCTAAACCCTCTCAGTTGTAGAGGAGGCCCGTGCCCAGCAGTGGGACGTATATGGGCTGATTTGTTGTTGTTGTTTGTTGTTGTTGTATGTGATACGAACAATGCAATTTGATATTCATTAGTTTATTTGTAAAGATTTTGTATCCTACTACAATTATTCAAGTCCAATCCAATATATTACAACACATTCCAAAATAGCATAATTAAGCAACCAACTCTCAATATTTTTTAAAAACAGTTAAAGACCTTACCTTTCTAAATCTAAGTAGCTATGGTTATTTTCTTATATATTTTTATACTATTGGTATTTTTTATGTATATATGTTTTATGTAGGTATATATTATTTAAACACCCCCACCTCTCCATGATCACTTGTTGAATATTTCATCATGCCTGGTTGTCTAGAAGAGATCGCTTTGAGCGATAAGACCACCGATTGTCCACTATATTATAAGTTGTCCATTGTATCGTATATTTGATTAAATGGTGTACAATAAAGTGTTTATCTAATTAAATTCAGACGTTCATTATAGTTTGTCCAGGACACAATTTTGAAATCAATGTGGATGAAGCTAGTAAGGGATAATTACCTCCTCCTCGAAGCAATTGATGTTCTTGCCGCTGTTAGTAAGGGTGTGCAGGAGTTTGAACCGCAGCAGCGAGTCCTCCGCGGGGTGGGTGGCGTGCGTTTCTCGCAGGTAGCGGAAGAATATTGTGCGCATGATCTGCAGGTAGTCGGCCTGCCCGTTGGCGATGCAGCGGAGGAACGACAGCGCCGCTTGTCGCGCCTCCGTGTTGCTGTCCTCCAGTAGATCTCGTGTACACGACCATAGTTTTTCCACACCGCCCTGGTTTCAAATAATAGACGATGAGCAGGTACTACGGCTTAAGTGTACGGAGCGCGATCAAGAGGTTTGATTTGCCAAAATATTATTCCGTTATTTAGTAAGGAAATTTGTAATACATGCAGACATAACGTTACACCTGAATTCCCCGAAGGGATAGGCAGTGGTGAATTTCTGCACCCACATTTCGCCAGGTACTTATCAGTCTACGTAATATGGGGCAAGGTTATTGCTGTTTTTCGGTCACATTTCCAGACTGCTGCTTCTGTGAATTTCCTAAAAACCCAGCAACAACTTTCCAGTCCCGGGAACCAAACGCGGGACCTCTAGATCGCATGGTACTTACTTGTGTGTGCTTGCTAAACAATACTAGGGATACCATCTATAACCAACATCTAAACAGACTAGGTACAGGACCTATCCCTTTAGGGGTCCAAGCATATAAAATTGATATTGATAAAATTATATTGATAGATAATAAGCTACAATAAAAATAATCAGTCTCAGAAATAGCTTCAGCTTAAATCATACATCTCTGACTCTTTGGTGTGCAGATAAAATTATTCAATCCTTACTAATATTATAAATGCGATTGTAACTCTGTCTGTCTGTCTGTCTGTCTGTCTGTCTGTCTGTCTCGCTTTCCTGCTAAAACTACTGAACCGATTTAAATGAAATTTGGTACACAGATAGGTTGGAGCCTGGGATCAAACATAGGATACTTTTTATCCCGGAAAATGTAGTATTCCCGTGGGAATGGGAATAAGTAGCTCTGTCAATATTCTGCTTTTACGCCTAAACCATTTGACCGATATGAATGAATTCTTTTACATACATAAATGTGATCCTATAAAGTAACATAAAATACATTTTATCCCGCGAATATGTAGGGTTCCCGAGGGATGAGCATATAATGTAATGCGAAAGTAACTGCCTGTGTTATGCTTTCTCGCCTAAATCATTTGACCGATTTCGATGATTTTTAGTATGGGAGTAGATGGAACTCACCAAAGCAACATAGGATACTTTTTATCCCGGAAAATGTAGTATTCCTGTGGGAATGGGTATAAGTAG